>CM045749.1:23601728-23721728 GCA_024760905.1 Plotosus lineatus | reverse complement strand
TCCTTGTGTCCTTGCCGTCATCATTCTTCAGGGCTCTCCTGATGGTGCAACTATGAACAATGACATTAGTCAATGTGAAAGAGGGTGTTAGTTGATTAGAGGGTATTATAGGTTCCTTTGTGTCCTCATAGACTTTTACACACCTGGATCTTACAGTGATTATGCCCGAGAGGGTAAGAATGAATATTTCCACATGACCATGGATTGAGGGAGTCCAATCTCTTGAGAGATTGATTTCTGAACTTTTCTGAGCCTTATAAGCACCAGCAATTTTTTCTGAGGATCTCAAAAATGTAGTTTGTTTGTGCTATGAAGAAATTGTGTTTGAAGATCTTTGATAGATACCCTCTCATGTGGTATTACTATCCAATTGATTGAAACCTGAGTCTAAATTCACCTTCTAGTTACCTACGAATCCGAAAGCCTCATATAGCTTTTCCATTCACAGACATGTAATATTTTATCATTTTACTCAATTTGCAATCACAGTAGGCCCTATAATTACAAAATGAATCCGTTCCAGAGTCTTTGTCGGAACCTGGAGTTTTCATAAGTAGAGGCGCATTTTACATGTAAAACGCGTGATTCGTTCCAAGGCTCCCAAGACTACCCCATAAACCCTTTAAAAATGATAAAAGTACACCAATTTTCTATGAAATATGTGTTAAGAGTAAAAGAAAATTATTTATTAAACCATTTAAACATTTTATTAACATATTTATTAATTAAACCATTATTAAACATTTTTATTAACGCACATACGCACACACACAACACTCTCTCTCTCTCTCTCTCACACACACACACACACACACACACACACACACACACACACACACACACACACACACAAAATTCTCTCTCTGGTGTGCTTTGTGGAGTGGCGTGTTTTGCCGAATGCGGGCTCCGTCCACACGCAGCGCTCAGCCGACAGAGCTTTTGAGACGGTGTGTTGTATTTAAAGCGGAATTACAGTACAGTACCTGTTTGAAAGATCAGAGGTCCGGATTCAATATTAACTTGCTTCCTTGCAAGATCGGTGGTCTTATCCCACGGAGCACTCTGCTTTTCTCTGTATCTCCGCTTTTAATGCCTCTTTCTGCTTCAATATCGTTCCGAAATAATCGACTCCATCACTGTATTTCCGCTTTTAAGGTCTCCTTCTGCTGTAATATCGTACCGATTGTAGAGGGGCTTCGGCCATACTCCTTTGCGATTTCGCTCAAATGCATCCAACTTTCGTATTTTTTTTTTATTATCTCCTGCTTCACTTCGATTGATAACGGAGCCTGCTTCTTCTTTTCTGTGTCACCGGGAATCACTTTCTTTGGGTCCATGATGGTTAACGAAATATAACGCTGCAATGATCAATCTCAAAACAAGCCAACAGTCCTGTTCAACTCTCCTTCACACATGTGACAAACAGGAAGTATGGGTACAGAAAGTATGGGTACAGTTCAGCTCTCTCCTGGCCAACGGGAGGCCAGCGGGGCGGGATGTTGGGAGACAGCCAATGAGAGAGCAACTCGCAAATTGTTTGAATTTGTGAATGGTACGTTTGGCGCTTTTCAGAAAAACAGGTTGAGAGGATGAAAATTCAGGAAAATGTTTTTCGTAACCTGGATTTTTCGTATTCAGTGGTTTTCGTAAGTAGAGGGCCGACTGTATAAGTTGTTCTCATTTGTTTCAGTAGATGATTTATATTTTTCAAATTTATCCCAAGGACCTTTCTCTGTAGGGTTTGCATGTTTTTGCAATGACTCTGTGTTTTCTCACGAAGTCCAAAGACATGCACACCGGGTCAACTGGCAGCTTTAAATTCCCTTTGCGTATGAATGGTTGTAGAACACAGCTAGTACTACCTCCTTGGTTCTTGGCCATGGATGGCTTTGGCATCATTGGGATATCTTCATCACTGGGTATAAGGTGGACTGGATATTGTTCAAATGTGCCGTGCTGGTGGCTCTAATTATACGAACTAAACCCCTGAGTATGTGCAGATTGTGAAGAAGATAATGAATGGCTGCTATTGATAACACAGTTGTTGGTCTAACAGAGAAGAACCATGCTGATACCCTAATCTTGGATATGTGCCAAAACTAATGTAGAGTATATCTTTTTTAAGTGTTTCATTTATTTATTTGTTTTTTGGTGTCTTAATTTCTGTTGTGTTGTAGGCGTGAGGATTTTGTTAATTCCAAGTAAGGAACCAGTGCAGGATTCTTATAAAAATACACACTCAGATTTCAACCCACGTAATCTATGTCTTGTTTTTTCATGTAGAAATGACTTGTGACTTAAGTCCTGGCCAAAACACATGTATTCTGTAATAACCTAAATATCAAAGATGAGGGCAGCATAGCAGCATACTGATTAGCATGTCTACCTCACCAAAAGAAGGTCCTGAGTTCACGTTCTGCGATTGGGTGTTTCTGTGTGGAATTTGTATATTCTCCCCATGCTTGTATGGGTTCTCTTAGGGTACTCTGGTTTCTGGTACTATTGGCTGTTTTAAATTGCCAATAGGTTGTGAATGTGATATGTTGGCCCTGCATTCGTCTTGTAAGATGTTCATTGTGTTCCTGGCCATCATCTAGTGTCCAGCAACTCTAATAGAATTAGCTTTGGCTTTTTACACCCAAGCCATATGGCCTCATTAGGGCGGTGAATATTCCCGGGTTCCATAGTGTGAAGCGACTACAAGTTCAACTCCTCCTGGATGGGACACTAGTCCATCGCAAGTTACCTTCCCGGTAATTTTTACTGGTACCCAATTATACTGCTGGGTGAACAGAGGCACACTTGTGGTTGAGACTTTGCCCAGGGGTCTTAGCACAGCGGGGGTATAACTGGGATTTGAACACGCAACCTCCCAACCATGAGCGCAGCAACCTAACCACTACGCCAGCAACCCCAGCCTAATAGGATTAGGCATGTCAGCAAATGACTGGGTAAATATCAATGCGAAGATTTGTGCCATGTCTAATGTCTTCACTTTCATACTGTATACCTTTTGTCCTAAAATAGCCGATGAAAGTGATGGTCTAGAAGTTGCTTACAAACTCTGCATTTGTATCTGTGCCAAGTTTGAGTCCACATTGGACTTGTAAATGTGTTTCTTTATAACCACAGATTACATCTGATCCCTATAAAATTCCCATTAGCACAAAAGCAACATCAAAGAAGTAGTAGAACATAGACATTAACTCAGAGCAAATGTGCACACACACACACACACACACACACACAAATATATTACAGCAATAAATCAAAAAGCCACCACCATAAAAGTGGAAGATATGTGTTAAAATGCAGAGCAGCGCAGCAGCAGCTGTCTCCTGTTGTAAACAGCAGCACAACACAGTGTTATGAAGCTATACATTGTGTCCAATATTTTTTTCTAACCACTGTCAACTATTTTCAGGCTTTAGGCTTTTGGAGTTTTTGAAGGCTTACTGTTCAAACTTTAACTGAAAAAATGCTTAGATGACACATAGTAGAATCATTTAGCAGCGAGCCATTCATAATTATCCGATCTACACTGTCAGAAGGTTTTAAATATAATCAATGTACTCTATATACTTTTTTTCTTAGAGCATACAATGCACTATTATTTTTCAGACCATTTCCAGAGCTCTGCTTCAGCGTGAATGATTTGTTATTACGTTCATAGCTTTTATTTTGATTAAGATGGTGATACGGCTTTCTTGCTCAGTCCACTGGCTTACTGAGGCTGAAGGAATGTGATGGTGTGAACTCAAACTCTCTCAATATTGTGCTATTACTTGATCAGTGGTTGGTTGGTTGGATTTGCTTTCAGTTTGTTTCAGAGTCTATCTCAGCCAACTCTGGATAAAGGTGGGGTAAACCCAGAACAGCTGACTAATCCACTGCAGGGCCAACACTCACACAACCCTACACACACACACACACACACACACACACACACACACACACACACACACCAAGGAGTTAGTTTGAACAGCCAGTTAACCTGATGTCCATGTCTTTGGACTGTGGGAGGAGACCAGAGTACCCAGAGGAACCCAAGTAAGCACAAGGAGAACATGCAAACTCCATGCAGACCCCCCTCCCCCGCAGAGCCCATGACTCAGACCCAGGACTGTCATGGTGAGGCGAACATGTTAATCCCCTTGTCAATCAGACTAGTCCTCATGTCTGCTGTATAGAAGACAGGATTTAAATTCATATCGGTTTTCCTGTGACGCGATGTGTACTTCAGCCTCAGAGTTCTGTTGCCCTTTTCGATCCTTTCAAGACGGATCTGATGAGTTTTGTACTGGGGGTTTGAACCTTGATGCTCTTTATATTTTAGCACAGTTAGTCATAGTCATAGACACTTTGATAAAAATTCTTGTGTCCAATAAAACCGATGATGTTCCTCTAAATATCAGGAGTCAGGTTCCTCAGGAAGGTATCAACAACAACCCTCACGGTTTTCCTGCTCAGGCTGCTAACATCTCACTTTAGATATGCTCCGTTAATTCTTAAATATTACTGACTCCCATCACACACCCCGAGGATATTTTTAGTTAATTCTTCCAAAAGAATTCAACCGGCCTTGACAGACAGAATCTAGCAGTCTCTCTCTCGCTCTCTTTGTCTCACGCTCTCTTTCTCTATCTCTCTCTCTCTCTCACACACACACACACACACACACACACACACACACTCTCTCTCTCTCTCTATCTCTCTCGCTCTCTCTATCTTTTTGTCTCACGCTCTCTTTCTCTATCTCTCTCTCTCACACACACACACACACACACACACACACACACACACACACACACACACACACTCACACACACACACACTCTCTATCTCTCTTGCTCTGTCTTACTCTCTCTTTATCACACACACACACACACACACACACACACACACACACACACACTCTCTTTCTCTCTCTCTCTCTCTCACACACATACACACTCCCACTCTTTCTTTATCACGCACACTCTCTCTCTCACACACACACACACACACAAACACACAAACACGCTCCCTCTCTTTCTGTATCACGCACACTCACTCTTTCTCACTCTCTCTCACACACACACACACACACACACGCACGCACGCTCTCTCTCCTTCTCTCTATCACACACACACACACACACACACACACACACACACACACACACACACACACACTTATGCTCTCTTTCTTTATCACACACTCACACTTTCTCTTTCTTTATCTATCTCTCTCTCTCTCGCTCTCATTCTTCTGTATTGTTCTGCCATTTTTAACCAACAAATAAATGTGAGCTCGTTCTTGCAAATCATGATGTGCTTGGTTTATCTGGTGTTTAACGATGTGTTTGATTATTACCTATTTGGGTAATATTACAAATCATATATTACAAATTATGAATGCCTCTTTGTAACTGGCAAAATTAGTGCTCCATAAAAAGAATGAGATTTAAATTATTCAAAGTGTAATAATAATAAATGATTAAAAGTAATTAAACAATCCTTTGTGCCAGGCACTGATTTCAGCTCATTACTGTGAACCTCTGAACATTCTACCTAATGGGACATGATTGGCTTGTTTTATATCTGCACACTGCCCTACTAGAGAGTTTGTCGGATTAGAATTCCTGACATTGTCTAGTACTGTTTGTGACGATTATGTGGTTTTGTATGCAGTGTGATACCTGCTTGCCATATGTGACTTTAGTTTTAAAGGTTACCTGCAGCAGCAAATGACAAAAATACAAGGTGCTTCATGGTCAGTGAATATTCTTCTTAAAACCATGTCTTCCAGGTCAATTAAGGTGGAAATATATGATTGGGACAGAGATGGGAGGTAGGTCTCTCTCTCTCTCTCTCTCTCTCTCTCTCTTTCTGTCTGTCCCTCTCTCTCTCACACACACACACACACACACACACACACACACTCACCCACTTATCCACAGTCACCCCCACACACATTCTCTCTCTCTCTGTCTGTCCGTCTCTCACTCACTCACTCACATATTCACACTCACCCCTGCACACATTCTCTCTTTCCCTCTCTGTCTGTCTGTCTCTCTCTCTCCCTTTCTCTCTCTCACGCATGCACACACACACACACACACACACACACACACACACACACACACACACACACACACACACACACACTACTGCACATACCACCCCACCACCACCACCACCCCCGCACAGACATGTATGGGTTTGCTAATGGAACACTAGTTTTTGTGAGTTTTGGTGTTGGTACCAAAGTATTCTCAAAATCTATCCCTTTAGATGTGGGATATAGGATTTTGTGCACAATACAAAATACTTCTGGCAGACTGAACAAATTTCAATCTGTTCCACATTCATATGTCCGAAATTCATATGCTTTCCAAAAACCTTTGTGCAGCTGGACACCGTGAAACTCACAAAGCATATATTTAGCAGCTGAAGCCTGCCAAATCTATTGTACACAAAATTAGGCCTGAAACCCGTGTATCATTTAGAGAGATGGTTTTGACACTCTAATGGCATGATTTATATCTTTTTTATTTAACTTAAAAATTTACTCAAGGTGTCAGCATTTGTGGCTCCATTAACAAAGCCATACACATAAAGCTTTTAAATATTTAATAGATATTATATTATATTTACACATACAGTTATTATACTCTTTTGTTTCTTGGCTTTTAGCCATGACTTCATTGGAGAATTTACCACTAGCTACCGGGAGTTGTCACGGGGCCAGAGTCAGTTCAATGTTTATGAGGTCAGTGGAATTACAAATTATTCACTTTTCAATAGTATTATATAATTTCCTGATGAAAGTCAACTGCTGCTTAGCGTCCATGAAAAATCCTGATGTACCAGACTACCATCCGCAACTCAATCGGAAACTCTGAGGTTCTGCTCAGCTTTATTCACAGGGCATGTCTAAGATTAACACAGGGCATCTTCTTACTGAGATTAGACCACACACACACACACACACACACACACACACACACACACACACACACACACACACACACACACACACTACAGCTTTGAATGATTATTTTTATATGGACCAGCTCACTTCAACACTTGTAAAAACTAAAAACTAAATAAAAATATGTTGGACGTTTCCTTGTTTTCATTCTATTCCTCTAATGGTGCAAAAATAAATAAGTATAAAAAGAAAATGAGAGAAAAAAAAAAAATCAAAGCCATGGTCTTAGTGCAAGTGTATTATGCATCTGAGACAACCTGATTTGAACACTGTGTTGTGGTTGATGTTACGATGTCCTCCAGTCAAACATTTTACATTTTATAAATGACACTTTACTTCTCCATGTAAAACAAGAACAAACATTGGCAGTGCTTTTCCACAACAGTGTGAATCATTAATTATGACCAAAGGGGATAATACTGGGCCCAGACTTTTTTGACATCTTCCTGAGAAAGATCTGTAAGATTAGTTTATATATTTATACTATATATATATATATATATATATATACATACACACACACATAATACATGCATACACTATATATATATATATATATATATATATATCTCCGAGGGTGCGCTCGTAAGTCAAAATGTTCGTTAGATAGAACAAAAATTCACATAAGAAATAACAGAAAACCAGTTAATCCATTCCAACCCCCTCCCAAACTCATAACTTGACACAAACACGTATATTTGAGCTAATATATTAAAGATAAACATGTAAAAACAATAAATATTTATTAATAATAATAATAATAATAACAACACACATGTATTAACAATAATAATTATTAATAAATAATAATAAAACATGAATAAACAATAAGTCAATTAACCCTTCCGATTATCGTCTGCGACAAAGATTCCACATGGACACAAATATGTCACGTGGGCAGGCTTGAGGTGGTGCGTAACAGAAGAGGAGGAGGAGGAGGAGGAGGAGGAGAATTTTGTGCATTTGCACGCTACGAATGCCAGGGAGGAAAGGCTTGTGGTGAGCTCCCACAAGAACAGCGCTTCTCAAATAGTAGGGCACGTCCCCCTTGGGGGCACGGTGTGATGCCGGGGGGAGGGGACGTATGACCCTAGGGAACATGCTTTTATGCCATACTGTACTAGAATTAAGTGTAATTGCACAGCCACCTACTGTAGAGGATGCACAATGACACTAGGTGGCAGAGGCACTCTCACTGTGTTCCCTGTGGTGTAGGGAAAAGGCACCGAGCAAATGATATGAAGGGCAGTAAACAGTATTTATAGTCGCATGCAGGGTGCTGGGGGTCAGGCGTGAAATCTTTTTTTTTCTTCCTATAGAGGGCATCACAGAAAATAATTGAGAACCACTGCACAAGGTGTTCTCAGAGCACGGAGGAAGACACGCTGAAGAACGGCGGAAAATTTCCCAATTTCCCCAGCAGAACTCGTAAATCAAAATTTTGTTTTTTAGATGGGGCTGATTTTTGGTGGGATCAATGCTCGTATCATGGACAATTCGTTATAAAAGACACTCATATGTCAAGGTACCACAGTATTTATAGTTTCATTCCTTACTGTTAAGCAACTTACCTGTTGAATGCACTCAAAAGTGATGCTATGACAGTTCTTGTAAATGCCAATTCTAGTTAGCATGCGAATGCTAAATGAATTATACAAGTCAGGTTCTGGGGTGGAGTTCAATAAGTAAACAAAAAAACAAACCAAAACTCTTAAATATCTCTACTTATCTGTCAGAGACACACTCATTGCCTCACTCATTCACCTGCCAAGTCGCTTCCTTCTATTCGGGTCACGGAGAAGCTTGAGCTCATCTCAGTATGTGTGTGAAAGGGGTCAGGTGACTCAGCTCTTCTGTATTACTGACCCAACAGAAAAACTTAGTTAGCTATTGTAAGTGAAAGTGTTGTACAAAACATCAAACAAAACCATGGACAGTACAATAAAAAATTAGTTTTAGGCTTTGGTGTGAGGGGTCGTTAATATTTATTCATTTATATATTTGCCGAACTGGTTGATTCTATTAGGATTACAAGAAGGCTGGATCCTATCACAGCTCAATCTGAGTGAAGACACGGTACACTCCAAACAACATATCAGTCCACCACAGGGTCATCATTTACAAATATTCATAATTGCACTCCTACAATGAATTTCGAACAGCCATTTAGTTTAATATACATGTCTTTGAACTTTGAAGGGAAACTGGCATACTGGGAGGAAACCCATGCAAACATGGTGAGAATATGGGCCCTCTATACAAAAATGACCTTGCCGAGCCTGTGACTCAAATTGCTATGAGGCAAATGTGCTTAACCACCACACCACCTTGCTATTATTTTTTTTTTTTACTTTTTAATGCCTTATTTTTTACAGTATAGTCTGAGGAATATAATAATCAGCAATTATTTGTGTGCTCAGTAGGAAGTATTGCAAATAAAGCTGACTGTAATTAGATAAAAATACAGCTGTCTGGATGAACAAAAGAAAATTCAAAACAAGTGTTGTATATTTTAATAAGCTACTTCTAGTTTTCATTAGTCTGTGCATGTAAAGAGATTTCTTTGAAAAGAAATCACAATCAAGTCAAGATTTTTTTGATTTTCTTTGGACATATACTGCTGTTTGTCTCAGAACTACTATCTGGCACTGTTCTTGAGATCAATTTGCATTGGGACACCCGACCAGGAGCTGATTTTCCAACAACATAGCTCCCAGAATCATGGAGTACACAAATTCCTCCATTACATTAAGGTGACAATTCGTGAGAGGGGTATTGTGTAATGTAAATGTATGTGTTCAGTGTAATTGGGTATAAAAAGGTAAAGTCCGTTGGGCTTTTTACACCCGAGTCTAGTGGCTCATCCGACCGGTGCTTATCCCCGGTTTCCATAGCGTGAAGCGACCAGGAGTTCAACTCCTCCTGGATGGGTATAACCACAGTCCATTTTATGTCCAACAGTCAATTTGATTGTGAATTCTGTGTTGAGCAGTCAATTTTATTTTGTGTTTTGAGTGTAATGTACGTGTATCTACTCAGTTCAATGGCATGTATATTCATGTCTAGTGTGGGAAATGATATGGCTGCACAATGTATGTCCATGGCACCTTACAGTTCCTATGCTGTGGCAGTGTCCTCGTGTTGTAACAAGCTGGCGAACCAAGCTTGTCATACGCGAAGACCTTGGGTTGTCAGTGTTGTCGTCTGGTCCGCTGAAGTAGATTATTTTCTTCTCTCTCTCCGATAAAGCCTTCAGCTGATTTGTCGCTCTATGTTCATTAGCCAGCTCAGGTTGCATGCATTTGAGCTCCAGAGGTGTATTCGTACACACAGGAATCACAGCCTCTTGTTTGTACTGGTTGGTTTTGGATGGTTGCTGCAGTGGCACCGAGTAATACTCCTCTTCATGGTCATCCTCTTCTGACCGCTCTAATTCCTTAGTTCTCACTACACTTTTGTTTGCTCGAGGCTGTGATGGAGTCTACAGTGGCATGTGGTCACATGGGAGGAGAAGATTGCGGTGTAAAATCCTTGATGACCCTTTTCCTCTATCAATTCGGAGTTCGTAAACAGGGATATCTTTGCTCACTTGGCACACAACTGTGAGAATAGTATCATGATTCTGTGTGCGTGTTCTGTTGTGAGCGCATACGTTTCTTCCATGCCTTTCTTCCACTTCTCCATGTAGTTATGATGATTACGGTCACCTTAATCTGAGGTTAAGTTGAACAACATGTCAACCAGTAGTCTTGGTGTGCGTCCATACTCGGATTCTTGTGTTTGAGGCACACATATTTTCTGGTGACATAGTTCTCTATCTCTCACTGCACATATGGCCAGTAAAGCCGCTCCTATATCATTGATGTTGTCCTATCGACACCTTGGTGACCCGTTTCATCATGGAGTTCTTTTAACACTGTTCTTTGATGTTGATGTTGTTCTTGAAGTACCAGTTGTTTTCTGCATGTAGTTTTTCTGTACAACAGTCCACTCTAGTTGATCTCCAACTGATCCCACTCTTGAAGGAGACATGTGATCTGTGAACAGTATTGTCTGAGTTCCGGCCCCAGTGGTCTTTTGTGTACCAGCTTGTACTGAATCATTGATTCAACAGTGGCATCATTCCTCTGATCATATTTGATTTTTTCAATTGTGAGTGGAATGAGGGTTGTTTCTGTAGCGAACTGAGACACCCATAGACCACGACACACAGGATTCATCCTGAGTCTCCACTGCTTGTGTACCTGCTCCAATCACATCATATGGCATCTCCTCTGAACAGGCTTCCATAAACATTTCCACATCCAAAGGCATTTTAACAAAATGCATGCGTCAATATTTTCCTTACTGAGGTGATATTTGATTGTGGAATGGAAATCTGCTAGTTCTGCCACCCAGCAGCACGCTGTTGCATTTAGTTTGGCTGTGGATAATACTGTCTATAGATAAGAGGATTATTGTCACTGTAGACAGTGAAGAATGGTGCATAGTATAAGTAATCATGAAGTTAATCTGTGGTCACCCATTTAAGAGTTAGAAACTCTAATTTGCCGGCGTGGAAATCATAATTCTCTGCAGCAGTTAAGGTGCGGGAGCCATAAGTGAGCACACGGAGCTATCCAGTCCGCCTGTGGTACAATACTGCACCTTGTCCCTGGTTGGACGCATCTGTGTGGAGTTGTTATGGCTGTGAAAACTCTGGGATGCCTGGAACAGGAGGCTGAGTGAGGCAGTCTGTCAGCTATTCTAGGATTGACTGCTGTCAATCCACTCAATGGGCATTCTGGATTTGATTTTTTTTGCTGTTTCCTTTTGTTTTCCATTTTCTCATTTTGTTTTGCCCATTCTCAATCTGCACAGATGTTTTAAGGAGGTCATATGAGGAACTGGCAGTGCGTGAAAAGTTTTTAATATACTGCCGATAATAACTCAACGGTCCCAGGATTCCTCATACCTCACCAACAGTACCTGGATATTAGTTTTACACGGTCCTTACTGCAGCCGTATTGGCAGGATCCATTCTGCTTCCATCAGCAGACAAGATCCTCCCAAGATGCTGCACTTCTGTCTTAAATAGGTCACACTTTCTGGGTTTCAGTTTTATTTCATGCTTCTTCAGCCATTGCAGCACTCTGCTGACATCACTGACATGATCCTCAAATGTTCTTCTAAATGCAAGCACATCATCAAGATACAGCACACATATTTCATCCCTTCAGCCCTGCAAGAACTCTTCCATGCAGTGTTGGACTGCTGCAAGTGCTGCAGTATAACACCAAACGGGAGTCAAACCCACTCATATAGGCCCCAGGGGTCCGAAAAGCTGTGAAATGTCTACAGTCTTCAGCCATGAATCTCTGGTGGTATGCCTTTCCTTGATCCAGCATTGAAAAGTGGGTGTTTCTTCTTCCCAGATTGTCCATAATATCCTGCACCCTGGGGATATGAAAACAATCTGACAGAGCTTTCCTGTTTGACTCCCAGTAGTTTATGCATAACTGCAATGTCCCATCCTTTTTTTCCTCACACGGACAACTTGGGAGGAGTAGGAAGATGTAGACTTCTCAACCTACCCATTCCCTCATTATCTGTAAGTAGTCTCCTTGTACAAAGTTTTGGGACAGTGCTGTATATTTTTGACACTGACTCTGTATCTTTTAGCGAAATATTCATTTGAAAATTTCTCACACAGCCCAAGTCATCATCAGACTCGGAGAATGACTCACATTCCTCTCTTAGCATCTGACTAGCTTTTTGCCTTGTTGTTCATTGATACGAGTCAAATCAACAGGCGGATCCCACTGATCATGAGCCAGGGTGTTTTCACTGGGACCCTTTGCCTGGACAGGGTGGATGGATGCAGTTGGTGTGCAATCTGTTTTAAATATATTTGCAAGACACACAGACCTGACTGCCCGTACACTACCAAAAAAAAAATCCTACCTGCTAGTGTGATGTCATGGCTTGTCAGGTTGTGCACACTATCAATGAAATTTGGGGCCATGTGTGCTTTCACTGATACAAGAGTACTACCACAAAACTCCAGTCCGTCAGGACACTGTGGGTTCACATGAGGTTCAAATATCAGAGTTTTGTCCTCTCTGAAAGGTCGAGCCTGTATTCGACACTCAACTTGAATGGAGCTGTGTTTAGGCAAACGGACCCTCCCATCTGTTGTCCTCACACTCTGTTTCCACATCTGTTCTACATTCACTGCTTTAATGAAGATTTTTGCTTTATTTTTCCTGAGGTGAGAAAAAGCCATTTTTACTGCCTTTACCAGTTTCTCATCATCCCTGCTTTTTGTCTGATCTGGCAGGCTTTCAAGTACTAGACGCTCAATAACATTAAAGCCAATAATGGGCCATTGTTGCTGGCTACCCTTAAGTGCCATCATAGGTATTAGCAACTCCTTATCACTAGCAAAAAGCCTACAGGATGCTTCAAGCCAATCAACATATGGCATTTCTGTCCCATTAGCTGCTTCAATTTGTAATGGATCAATCGGGCCAATTTGCTCTGCAAGGTCTCTTAGTGGTCCATCAGGCAAGAAACTTTCCTTCCTTATCTCGTCTCCAGCACAAACTTGTGAACCTGTGTCCCAAAGTGCCCGGGTTTTCTGTTTGTTTATGAAACATCTGATAATGCACTTCTTACCCACTAACTCTTACACGATTTTTTTTTCTCTTGAATGTCCTGCCCGTTGCACCTGGTGTTCTCACTTGGTGATCTTGCCCATTTATTAATGACGGAACATCTGCATGGCTTACAATGCCTTTTGTGCCCAGGCTGTTGAGCTTCCTGACATGGGACTCAATGTCCCACAGGAGCAACCTCCCTCAATTTAAATGGCCCCACCTTGCTGGTCTTACTGATCTCAGTGCTGTACAACCTACTCCGAAATACTTACTGCTTTCACATTTAAAACAGTGTTGGCATGACCCTTCACTTGGAAACAAGAAAAACACCTGAGTTGACGGTGTGGCAGAAGATAATATTGTTGTGGTCCAAATGTTTGCTGAAACTGAGCTGTCTTCATCACCCACACAGGACCAAAGATCGGTTGGTACCCCTGCACTGCAGAAAGTGACTGCTCTTGGTAAAATTGTGTGGTATTGGATTCAGTCTGATAAGGTGAGTAATGAGAGTTTGAAAACACTAGATAAGGGGTAGCCACATTTACTGGTCCTCGGCTTGATGGAGGAGACTGTAAGGGTGTAGGTGTGGCCTGTTGGATGTGTTTTCTGATTTGGGAGATTTCAGCTTTCAGATCTTTCAACAGCACCATGTCAGAGCACATTTCTCTGATTTATGACAGCAGGCCAGGGGGCAGCATGGCTGTGCTCAGCTGAGTGGCAGTTTTCTTTTTCATTTGAATTTCATCTGGACTGTGTTTACATTAGTCACTCGTGATTGAGCAGAATGCTTCTTATTGTCTTGTCTCTTCCTTTCATTTGTGCATGCAGTGTTCAATCTCTCTAATAGCAGCTCATTGGAGGTGTTTATCTGTAGGAGGGAAGGCTGTAGGTCACTTTTAATATTGTCATTCTGTAGACCAGTTAACACAGAATGCATGAAGTGACTTTGGACTAGTGCCGGGTTGTATTTCAAATTTGAGTCAGCATCCTGACAGGCAAAAAGGATTTTTTTTGTCTCAGATCCATTGCCCTTATCAGAAAATTCGGAGTGGTCTCTTTAGAGTTTTGGACCTCAGAGATGGGATGCTTATATAACTCTGTGGCACTTCTCTCCTGGTAATGACACCTGAGGATTCTGTGACGAGCTGGAACAGTGAGCTTGTCTTTGCTTTCTAGTTAACTTTGTTATAAAGTTTAATTACGAAACCAAACAGCTTAATTATTAACAGAAAATATAATAAACACCCAAATCATTATAATGTATGTAACAGACTGCAACGTCCATCAATCATCTGCACTGCTTTTTGGTATGGGATTCAGATCTAACCCTGGCTGACTTAAGGCAGGAGTCAGAGTACAGCATGAATAGTTTGCTAATCTATGACTGGCCATACACAGCCTTTTATTCTCAAATTTACACCAATGGTCAATTTAAAGTAGCCAATTAGCCTAATGTACATGTTTTTGGACTGTGGGAGGAAACCGGAACATCCAAAAGCAACTCATGCAACCTTGGGGAGAACATACGAAGAGTTCAGATATAAAACTCCGTAAGATCTACTTGACCTGCTTTGTTTTAAAACAGTAAAAATATACCTGCTAGGTTTATTTTGAGCAATGTGATATTATGTGCAATGTCCCTTAATCATTCTGGAAAAAAAGGGAATAATACTGTAGTTCAGGTTTACACTTTCCACCAGCTAAATTTCATAGTTTAAAAACAAACAAAAGTCATGTGAACTTGTTTTTGAATCTAAACTCTTAATACATACTCCACACATCAATGCCATCAGTGAGCCTGGAAAAGAACCCAAGAACTTCTTACTGTAAGGCAGACGTGCCACACCGCTGTGCAACTCCATATTAATTATATATATATATATATATATATATATATATATATATATATATATATATATATACACACACACACACACACTACATATACACATATATACATATACACACATACATATTCACATAAAAGAATAAATCACAGATTTTTTAAAAATATCCCACTGTCACAATAACAGTATAAAAATGTATACTGTATTTATTTGACCCAACAAAACAAATAATAATACTTCAACCACCCATTTTCTCCCTATTTTTAGTCATATCCAATTCCCACCCATTAGATATTATCTGCACTACCACATGACCCCCACCAACTAAGGAAGGGCAAAAGCATGCACACACCCCTTCTGTGACATGAAATGCTAGCCACCTGCCTCTTTCCGAACTGCGGCATATGTGTGTTTGGGAGTGGTCTAACACACTCGGAAGGAAACTGCTAGCTACTTCCTTGTATGAATGAGCTCACAGATGCCCATGATTCGCTGGTGATCGCTGTGAGTGACAACGAAGTGCCATCCCTCCTTCCTGTGAGAGCTCAGCCACTTAGTTACCATGGACTCTGAGTCACGGATGGCTGTGGCATTAACCTGGATTTGAACTTGCAATCTCTGGGTTAATAGTCATGCACTCTGTCGGGAGCTGTAATAATAATAATAATAATAATAATAATAATAATAATAATAATAATAACAACTAAACCATGTCATGGTGAAGCAGGACCATGACATGAATCAGTTTATATTATTCTGCTTGTTAGACAAGATACAGACATAATAGTCCATACAATGGTGTAATAGACCAGTCAGAACTGTGTATTTTAGCTTTGTTACCTGCATGCAGTAAAACATCTAAGGTCTGAAGCAAGAATAATTGAAGCACATCAAAGAATTTCTTCCTTGAGCCCTGGTGGCTGGGTTTGTTAGTAAGTCAGGAAAATGTTTTGTCTCTCTGCTTAAGGGCAAGTAAAGTTTGTGTTCAACAGAAATAAAAGAGGGAAATATGCATCCTTCAGATCTGTAATTACAATCCAAGTTTGTTTACTATGTACAACACTTTACATCTGCCATATATTCCATGTGGAATAGAAGTCTTTAAAAAAAGAAACTTTTTATATTTTGAATACTATATAAAATATTTTCTATTGCCTATTTTTCACCATTGCATAGCTACTGCACTTCCCCAGTTGATATGGCCAGCCGGACGTTTTCTGGAACCGCTGCGTGTTTGATATTGACCCACAAAAGAAACTGTAAATAAAACTTTCTGAAAATTGTATTCAAGAGCCCTTGCTCTGTTTATATTGAACTTCAGTAATC
Organism: Plotosus lineatus; assembly: GCA_024760905.1. Classification (NCBI taxonomy): domain Eukaryota; kingdom Metazoa; phylum Chordata; class Actinopteri; order Siluriformes; family Plotosidae; genus Plotosus; species Plotosus lineatus. The sequence goes on along the minus strand of CM045749.1, from coordinate 23,704,941 downwards.
TAGTTGTGGGCAGCATGATGACAATGGTGTAGTGGTTATCATGTCCAACTCACGGCAGGAAAGTTTTGGGCTCAAATCGTGGGCTCAGTCGTTTCTGTGTGGAATATGCAAATTTTCCTCATGCCTGAATCGGTTTCCTCTGAGTACTCTGGTTTCCTCCCACAGTCCAAAGACATACACATTAGGTTAACTGGATGTTCCAATTTGCCTGTAGATGTGGATGTGAGGGTGAGTGGCTGTCTTGGCCTGGTGGTAAAAGGTGCTGAATCTCTGATCCTAAGGTTGGGGGTTCGAGTCCCACTCTGCTCAAGGTTGTCACTGCCCCCCCCAGTGCAGCTAACTGGGTTATCAAAGGCCGGCCATGTCTCTCACTGTCTATGGTCAGAGGTTCATGTAAAAGAACCATTGCTGACTTTCGACAGGAGTAGCTGCATAGCCGTCAGTGTGTTTCTGTCCCTTGCTAAGGATTTGTGTCAGTAAGGGCATCCGCCAAATCAAACATGCGAATCATTAATATGACTTCCATAAAGATCGAGGCAGATGATTTGCTGTGGCAACCCCTGAGAAAAAGGGAACAGTTGAAAGGAAGCGAAGATGTGGATGTGAGAGTGAATGGCTGTGTGTGGGGGCATTGTGATGGGCTAGCAAGCTGTGCCAGGTAGGCCCACCTTTGTCCAGTGTTGACTGAGATAAGCGCCAGCCACTAATATAGGATTCAGCAGATAATAATAATAATAATAAATGAGTGACTTAGTGAGTGGTCAAGTTACATCAAGGAGAATCGTTAAACCTTTCAAACGGGTGATTTTAGAACTAATGCTTGGATCTTCGGTCAAGCTAAAAAAAATTATGTGTTAGAGACTTGATCATGCTCTGTTCTGGCATAAGGCCACCTTTGTATTTTGGGTTTCTGTAGCAGCATCAATGTCAGAATCTGAATTAAAGTCCATTATTGAGTAAATAAATTGTGTAATTAATATTAAAGCTACTATTCTGTGTTATAATGTGGCACTTTTGATAACAAACTTTCTCCCACAGTCCGCTGTTCTTCCCATAGATTGATTTGATTTTTATTTCTTTATTTTGATCTTGATATACTTAATTCAGCCATGAATGTGGAGGTGGGAAAGGTGCTGCTTCCTAAAGGTTACAGCTGTCTCTAGGAACTGCTTCATTGAGGACCATAAATCATAAATAAATATCAAATATATTGGAGACGCAACATCTATTTACTATATTTTCCAAATGTGATCACAATCATATGCTTAGCAAATCAGCATTCAGTACAATTTTATCAGCCTACACTGTTTAAGAATGAAATTCTTATTATTCACTCACTCGTGCTACAAAGGCAGAGTATGTACTGAACAGCTCGCCAGACCAGTGCTCCTCAATTATTTACTGTGGCGCCCCCTCTAGGAAGAAAAAATATATATATTTCACGCCCCCCACCGCCTCGTGAGCGACTATAAATAGTACTATTTGTCTATAAAATTGTTATTAGTACACCTCTGCATTGTATCTTTATTAACATTAAAAACAAAAAAGAAAGAAATATAGTTTAACTGACAATAAGGAAAAAACTAATTAACATTGTTTTTTAATCTGTAATAGAAAACATAAAAAAATACATCCTTATTTAAACTCACTTAACTTATTTAAACTCATTTAACTTACTTATGTTTTAATATCTCCGTCTCTCTCCACCTTTCCCTTCGTTTCTGTGAGGATTTTTTGCGTGTTGTTTCTTGAGCGCAACGTCATCACTTGAGGGGTTGTTTACTGCACTTCAAATCGTTTGCTCGTGCGAAAAACCTATACACCATTGCGCGACAATTAGAGCGCCACTGCCAACTAGTGGACTGGAGCTGCAATCACACTTAATGCTCAGACACTATTCCAGAAAAGCATGTTCCCCAGGGTCATACGCGCACCCCTGGCATCACACCGCGCCCCCTGGCATCATATGCCCCACTATTTGAGAAGCACTACGCTAGACCACTTCAGGGAAACACACACACACACACACACACACACACACACACACACACACACAATTTACTGTCACCCAAGGGGTTATTTGAAATAGCCAATTAGCTTAATGTGCATATTCTTGTAGTGTGGGAGGAAACTGGAGCACCCAGAAAAACCCCACGCAACACGGAACATGCAAACTCCACACAAACACGCTTGAAACTGGGAGTTGAGCCTGGTGGACATGTAAACTACTATAACACTGTGCTGCCCGGTGGGAGATCTTTCTATTCAATCTCAAGTGTATGATTTCTGCATTTGTCTTGGCAGGGGTGTGCCTGCCATTTTGTAAAGTAACAGCTTGTACTTTTAAATGTGCGCCGAGATTATCAATGATATCCATACCATATATCTTGGAATAGCTCAGCCACTTTCATATGTACTGTACTACGGAATGGATTTGGCGCTTGCCCAGTCTTTAGCACATTCATTGGCGCCAAGCTATGCTCACGTTTTTTTTTTGTGTGTGTGTGTTTGTGTGTGTGTGTGTGTGTGTGTGTCTTCACTCTGCTGTCTTGTCCAGCTCCCAGCATCCTCTATTAAAAAGGACCACAAATTAGAAAATGAGATGCACTGATACCACATCAGGGGCTATCTCTGTATGTGAAGAGGCTCCCTCATGCTCTCGATTTCAGCGCACTGTTGCATTCCTGCTAACAGCTCTTGTGTACTTGGCTCCACTTCCACTCCACAAAGTACACTCGTTTCTTTTCAGTGGAACTGCTCAGTGGTGTCTTGTGCTCTCTTTTGTTCCTGGCACGATAAGATGGCACTCACCATTTTTTTCTTTGAGAGCTCTGCACCTGTATCTACCATGCTATTTATGTTATCACCAAAGGAAGGTGATAACGTCAGGCAAAAAATAAATAAATAAAAAGAAAAAAATAGAAAAAACAATGTAGTATTGATCATTGTGCTAGGAGACGTGCTAACAGGGCCCATGTGGTTTTGGACTATATCTATTATGTAATGCAAGTAACTTGCAAATAAAAGACAAGTACGGTATAATACCAGCTAAAGTAATGATGACTTGAAAAACCTCTTTAAAATATTATATTAATCAATTAATAAAAATAGATTTTAGCGTATCTGCACCACAGTGAAAGGTACTGGGTTCGATTCTAAGCTCGGGCTTTTCTGTGTATGTGTGGGTTTACTCCGGGTACTCCGGTTTCCTCCCACAGTCCAAAAAAAACATGCATAGCAGGTTAACTGGCTGTTCCAAATCGCCCGTGAGGTCTCACAGTGAGTAGGAACAATTGTGTGAGTGTTGACCCTGCGATGGCCTTGCGAGCTGTCCAGGGTGTACCCCTCCCTCGCCCAGAGTCTTCTGAAAAGGGCACCGGCCTCCCTGCAACCCTAATTAGGATTAAATGGTTCATTAAAATTAATCAATAAAAGAGTGTAGACATGAGTGTGTGTATTATGATCGTAAGGTATGTGTTATTGAAAACTTCAGGAACTTAATTTCATTCATTCATTCATTCATTTTCTGTAACTGCTTAATTCTAATTAGGGTCACGAGGAAAGGCTGGGGCCCATCCCAGCCGACTCCAGGCCAGGGCAGAGTACACCCTGGACAGCTTGCCAGGCCATCACAGATCAGAAATACACTGACGGCTATGCAGCTACTCTTGTCAAAAGTCAGCAATGGTTCTTTTACATGAACCTCCCACCATAGACAGGGAGAGACATGGCCGGCCTTTGATAACCCAGTTAGCTGCACTGGGGGAACTTCATTTCAAGACATGCAAATTTGTAGTGAATAAATGAACTTTTCTGTAGGAATATTAAATATTTTTATGAGAAAGTTTCAGGATATTTTAACCTAGCATACATTATATATGGTTTCTCCTTATGACGAGGTCAAAAAAGTTCTGGGTTTCAATCTCATAGCATTTCTGAGGACTTGGCTTGTAGAATTTGCATGTTTTCCTCCATTTCTCTCTCAGCTTCTTTCAGGTACGTCGGTTTCTTCCCAATGTCCGAAAACATGCACATTAGATCAAGTAGCTACCTTAAATCCCCGTAGATGAGAATGTGAGTATGAATGAATGTTCATCTCTTTGCTAGCTCTCTGTTTTTAACTGGTATTCAGGGTATAACTTGCCTTGTCGGTTGAAGTCAGCTTGGATTGGCTCGAGCTTCCCTTATGACCCTGTGGGATAAGTAGTTTAAAATAAATCATAGATGAATGGATATTAGTTGGTGTATAAACGTGCAGCTGTCAAATGGATAAAATGAATCAGTACACTTTCACATGAGGATTTTTTTTAACAATTATGTAAACTTAGATAAAATGCCACAAAAAATATCATTAAGCCGCCATTAAGACATACAAAGTCAGGATAGGTAAAAAAAAGAAATAAAATAATCAAAATCATATATATATATATATATGCCCTGTTAGTTTCCAAGCATGCCTATATTATTTAATAGGCGTTTGTTTATCGTTTTTTTTTTTTTTTTATCTGTTCATTTTTTTTTTTTTTTTTACTAAAGCAAACATTTATTAAATGGCTGCCTGGGGGAGAAAAATATGGCTGAGAACAAAAAATGCATGAAATTATTATAAGCAAAAGAGCTGTTGAATTGACCTCAGCTTATCTGAAAGCTGAGGTGTCACAGTGGTGTGTGGTGGTTAACACGTCCACCTCACAGCAAGAAAGTCCTTGGTTTGAGTCCCAAGCTTGGCATGGGTGTTTCTGTTTGAAGCTACATGGTCTCCCTGAGCTTGTGTGGGCTTTCTTTGGATGCTCCAGTTTCCTCTGACAGTTTAAAGACATATACATTTGGATAATTGGGTGTTTCAAATCACTCCTCGGTGTGAGTGTGAATGGTTGTGTGTGTTGGCCTTGTAATAGACTGATGAGCTGTTTAGGGTGTACCCTGCCTTCACTGAGTCAGCTGACTACTGAGTACTGTATGGTCCAGCTTCGCAGAACCCCATTAAGATTAAGCAGTTTTATTCAAATGAATGAATGACTGAATGAATGAATGAAGGCACTCAGAAGACAGGAGTAATAAATCGGAGAGCTGAAAATATCAGAATTTGTGTTTTGGAGTCTTCATGAGGGAAAACAGAGAAAGTACGTATGTGTATTTGGTGTACTACAGTATTATCTGTATGGGGAGATGTAGGATGTGAAACAGGTGTAGTAGAGCATGACAGTCCCAGCAGGACTCAGAGACCAGATCAACACAGCAACCAGACGTCTGCTAAATCTTACAGCTGCAGTTTATTTCAGTGGAGATTCATGTTATTTCTATTTTCATTATTTTTCTTTTTATACATACTGTACATAGTTTTTCTGATCACTTGTTAATGAGGGCAGTGCTGGCCCGGTGGCAAGGTGCTGGATTACTAATCCCAGTGTTTGGGGTTCAATCCCGAATGTCAGTGGTTGCCATTGCTTTCCCCCAAATGCAGTGAACCGGGTTATTAAGCCCAGCCATGTCTCTCACTGTCTGTGGTGAGAGGCTATAAAAGAACCATTGCGGACTTTCATCAAGAGTAGGCTGCATAGCCGTTAGCATATTTCTGCCCTGCGATGGCCTGGTGAGCTGTCCAGGGTGTACTCTTCCTTTGCCCATAATCGGCTGAGATGGGCACCAGCCTCCCCAAGACCCTAATTAAGAGTAAGCGGTTCAGTAAATAAATAGAATGAATCTGTTGATAATGTAATACAGTAAAAAGACCTCACACATTCATTACTCTTTTATAGAGCACTGTATAATTGTCTATAATGTACCTGACAAGTCATTTTGGGATTACAGGTGATGAATGCGAAAAAGAAAACAAAGAAGAGAAGATACATTAACTCTGGAACGGTAAGTATCCTGCAGATGTTTTATATTATTGCCTTTATTTTTACATTCAAAGCTATATACACTACCCTCCATAATTATGACCACCTACAGTTAAGATGTGTTCTTTAGCTTATAATAAATTCAGGGTTTTTTCTAAATAATACAGGCCAGCAATGAAAAAAAAGTCTAATTCAAGTGTATTTATTCAGTGGGGCAAAAATCCTACATTAAGAAATAATTGTATTACATAAAATCTTTTGTGCCACAATTATTAGCACCCTGATGTTAATACTCTGTACAACAAAACTACACCTAATCTTCTCCTGTCATGCTTCACAAGATGGGAGAATACAGAAAAAGAGAATTTGGACTGTTTCCTCTCTGCACAATCTCTCTAAATCATCCACCGACCGGGCTCCTCTCCTCTTCAGCTCACTCCACAGGTTTTCAATGAGATTGAGGTCTGGGGAGAGAGATGGCCATGGGAGGAGCTTGATGCAGAGGCAATCAAAATCTGGTTCCCAGATCCTTCTAGAAGAGAAATAGGCCAACAGTATCACTGATCCGCTCCCAAACTTCACAGTGGGCATGAGGTGCTTTTCTGCATACTCATCTTTTGTGTTCCATCAGACCCACTAAGAGTGATTGTTGCCAAAAAGCTAAATCTTGGTCTCATTTGGCCAAAGCACACGGTCCCAGTTGAAGTCCCAGTACAACTCAGTAAACTCCAGATGTCTGCATTTATAATTGTGAGTGAGAAAAGTGTGTCCCCTGGATGCCTCCCAAACACCTTGTTGGCATGTAGATAGCACCAGATGGTTGTTTTGGAGACTTTGTGACAAATTTTAAACAGTGAGCTTTGGAGAAGTTTTTATTTCTCTTACCATCTTTTACCATCACTGTTCATGGTGGCAAAATAACCTTGCGCCCTCATCCAGGCTTGTTTACCACTGTTTCGGTTGTTTTAAACCTCTTAATGATTCCTCTGACAGTAGCCGATATGTGCAGGTGTAGGCGAGGAGCGAATTTCTTGTAGCCACTGCCTGACTTATGAAGGTTGACACACATCTGCCTTATTTGAATGGTGTGTTCCTTTGTCTTTCTTATGTTGAAGAGCGGATAAGAAAAACGGCCTGTATGCCACACCATATTTATATCCCAGGGAAACAGGAAGTGATGAATTACTAATTAAATGTTCCTTGATATTCTGATTAACTTTGTAAACAACTGTAGAAATAACAGAAATACTTCAATTACATATATTTCCTAGGAATTGTTAGGGCTGCCAATGATTGTGGAGCAGGTGATTTTATGAAAATTCATTTTTTCTGGGAGTTTTTTCCCCCTCCTTTAAAATTCACTTGAGTTGAAGGCTATATTTTCCTACAATTTTCAACATGAGAGTAGCCTCTATAATAAAATGTAATCTAGTTTAAGGCTTTAAGGGGTGCCAATATTTAAGAGGGACGTGTAATTATATTTACAAGGATCCCTCACTTTCCGCGACTAATTGGGACTGAGATCCCCACGCGACTATCGAAATCTGCAAAGTAGGATCCCCCCCCCTCCCTCCCCCTGATTGACATATCCGTACATGTATATGTATATAACATCAATATACATATTCAATGCTATAAATGCTTATAACAACTATTAAACATTAAATAAATAACATAAGATGTAAATAAAATATAAATACACATACATACAGATGGTATTGCATGAGAAGAAGACGACACATACATATGCACGTGATGTGCGTGCACACCCAGATGCATCAATGTAAGTCGTTTTGATGGGAGGTTTTGGGTTGTTTTTTTGTTTTGTGTTTGTTTAGAGTTTTTTTTTTTGCATAATTGGCCTTGTTTTTGTGGCATTTTCCTTAGCTTTTCCCCCTAGTCGTCCTTAATTTCCTTATTTTTTATTCGATGAATATATATTTATTTATTTTTTAAAAACCATGATGCACTGAAGCCGCATGAATTGAAGCGTGAAGTAGCGAGGGATCCCTGTATATCGCTTGCTGTTGATTTTTGCTTTTGATCTTTAAACTTAAGACTAACATCATTAAATATGTAATGTATTTTTAGTCAGTGTTTTATGAGTTAATTAAATGTGCTAAATGAACAGCCGTTAGCATTGAATGGCATTGATCTGTGATAAGTGTTACCATTAGAAAACAGAGCATTCACAATGATTTACATTCAGGATGCACAGTTTGGTTTAATGAAAGATTTCACACTTAGTTTTTGTGAATCCCAACTGGAAAGTGGTAGCGAATGTAATATAATAACAACAGATGGTAGATTAAGAGGGTGACCACACTAGAGGTACAATAGAAAAGTGACTGATGCAAATTTATTTTTTCTTTTTTTTTTATTTTGAAAGTTGTGTCAAGATATTTTCGGTCTCCTCATGTAAACAAATATTTTGCAGCTGAAGTACGTACAGTATGTCACACAAAAGTCGTGAGAAGGTTGCATTAAAGTTTTTGGAAATGATTTGCAAGTAATTTGTGATTAGTTTGTGGAAGTTTGCCAGGAACAGTGAATCTCCGGTCATAAATCAGTCCAATTTTGTTGACTTTTTTTCTCAAACCAATTTATTTTTATGTGCATGTTCTTACAGACAACAAAATGCGAATAAATTATGAATGAAGGTAAAATATATACAGAATATGGGGATGCCAGCAAGTCTCACATTTCTGTGTGGAAGTGTCCAAATTGTCGCTTTTCCTTGCACAAGAAAAAGTAATCATTTACGAGCAAAATGATAACTTTGCGACCGTTTCGTGAAACACTTTCAAACACGCTTGAAATTTTTTCCAATGAGTTCACAAACCAGGCAACTAAAATGCGATGCCATGAATATCACGCAACAAATTTAAGAAAGAAAAGCGACAGCCGAGGATTTCCATTAACGTCAGTCACTTTTCTACCACACACTTTTCTATCAATGTGATCATCACTTAACTAGTGATCCCAGAGGAAACTGTGTTAAGTGCATTACAGTAATAGACACATAATAATAATATAATAATATAATAAATTAACAATAAGACAAAGTTAAAGAAAAAAAGGGCCGCCCTAGCCTAATGGTAAGATCAGTTCAGTTCATTTTCTGTAACCACTTAATCCTAACTAGGGTCACGGCGAGGATGGCGCCCATCCCAGCCGACTCTGGGCGAGGGCAGAGTACACTTTGGACAGCTCGCCAGGCCATCGCAGGGTGGAAACATGCTGATGGCTTTGCAGATACTCGTGTCGAAAGTCAGCAATGGCTCTTTTACATGAACCTCACACCATAGACGGTGAGAGACATGGCCGGCCTTTGATAACCCAGTTAGCTGCACTGGGGTGGGAGACATTGACAACCTGTGGTGAGTGGGGCTTGAATGCCCAACCTTATGATCAGTGATCCAGCACCTATACCACTAGGCCACCACTGCCCTCTAATGGTAAGCTTTGGGATCAAAGGGTCACTAGATCGATTCACGAACCAGCAGGAAAAATGTGTGGCACTGGGGGCGTGGGGGGGGTTTGCGCGCGTGTGGGGCGGGGGGGGGGGGGGGGGGGGGTTGAGCTGCACCTTCCTTTTCTACACATTCATGGCCGAAGTGCACTTGAGCAAGGCACCTAACTCCTAACCACTCTCCGGGTGCCCCAATGTGTGCAGCAGCCCACCATTCCAAGTGTGTGTGTGCGCTCACTTTGGATGGCGTAAACGCAAAAGCAATAATTGTGGGATCAATACAGTATAGCAAAAATTTTTAAAAAGTAGAATCAATATCTCATTTTAACAAAATTTCTAAAGTGGCCCATTGGCATTAAGTTGTTTGTAAAAACTTTATGTATGAGAGCAGCTTTATTTTATTTTATTTTATTGTGTTCAACCACAAGACAACTATATGTTTCATAATTAATAAATCAGGACACATACATAGTGGCTTTGCATCTTAGTTGAGGTTACTCAGATGTGTCCGTGTTTTTAAATACCTGGATTTTCCTGATACTGAAAAGAAATCATGTAAGACAATTCATCCTCCTAAACAGAAATGTTCTACTTTTTTATAACTACTGTTAGGCAAGCTGTGTGCAGCTGGATTAAAGATTCAGAGTCCCACCACAATGAAGCTCATTTAGTCTGAGCACAGGAATGATTAATTTGCAAACTTTTCTTTTAAGAGGTTCAGTATATTTTTTTAAACTCACCTGTTTGTCATTATAGCGTAAATAAAATGATAGCAGCATTCACAGAAATTCGGCTTGTCCCTGGTGCCTGGGTTAGTTATTTTCCTACCACTTTATTATGGATTATAAATCACTTCTTTACTGTGCCTTGGTGAGGCTGTTGCTCCACTTAGAATCTCTGCATTGATCCGAAAGATGGAATCCGCTGTATACTTTAATACAGTCGGCCCCCAACTTACGAAATCAACCGGTTCCAGAGCCATTTTCGTATAGCGAGAATTTCGTAACTAGGGGTCACGTTTTACATGTGAAATGCCTAATTCGTTCCAAGGCTCCAGTCTTTGGACTGGATAAACCCCATAAACCATTTAAAATGATAAAAGTACACCAATTTTGTATGAAATATGTGTTAAAAGTAAAAGAAAATTATTTATTAAACCATTTAAACATTTTATTAACATATTAAACCATTTTATTAACATATTTATTAATTAAACCATTATTAAACTTTTTTTATTAACACACACACACCTCTCTCTCAATCACGCACTGCGGGCCACGCCCACAAGACATGGAATTCAAAGCGCATTCCTTGCTTGACCATTTAATGAATTAAAATAACTTAAAAAGCTAAACTAAAAACGAAAGTCTCTCTCTCTCTCTCTCTCTCTCTCTCTCTCTCGCTCTCTCTCTCGCTCCCTCTCGCTCGCTCTCTCGCTCCCTCTCGCTCTCTCTCTCTCGCTCCCTCTCGCTCCCTCTCGCTCTCTCCCTCTCTCTCTCGCTCGCTCTTTCCCGCTCGCGCTCTCTCTCTCTCGCTCTCTCTCTCTCGCTCTCTCTCTCTCTCTCCCTCGCTCTCTCTCGCTCTCTCTCTCTCTCTCTCTCTCTCTCTCTCTCTCTGGGCCATGCCTACAAGACGTGAATTCAAAGCGCATTCCCTGCTTGACAAACTCAAGTTTAATTTGATTCTTTGAGGGATCAAATTCCAGATGAGCTCAAATGTGCCCACATTTATTAAACATTTACTGAATTAAAACAACTTAAAAACCTAAAAACTAGAGAGTGAAGCTTCCTTCTGTCACTATCTGGGAGGCCAGCGGGGTGGGATGTTGAGAGACAGCCAATGAGAGAGCAACTCGCACGTCGTGTGAAATTTTGATTGGCGCGTTTGAATTTTGAATTTCTTTTCGTAAGACGGGGTTGTTTCGTATCTCGGGGACGGAAACGCAGGAAAATGGTTTTCGTAACCCGGGGATTTCGTACACAGGGGTCTTTGTAAGTTGGGGGCTGACTGTACTTGAATATTCCCGTTTCAGTAGCACAGTAAAATTGGGTCCCTTTGAAATCATGACGATACGAATTTGCACAGTAAAGTAAAAAAAAAAAAAAAAAAAATTCAACTTAAAGAGATGTGAGTATTGACTGAGATGCCTTAACATCCACCAGGGAACCATTCAGGAATATAGTTGAAGATAAGATGTGAAAAAGTGCCCCGTGAAAAAAGTCATGTGGTGTGACGAGTTCAGGTTTACCCCATTCCAGAGCAGTGGGAGTGTCAGCATAAGGAATGCTTATTTTAATATAGTAATTTACAACACGATGCACAAATTCCACTGAAATACTAATTAGCTGTTTTAAGCTAGCAAAAAAAAAAAAAAAAATTCACAGGTCATCCGATAGTTATAAGTTGATTTTTTTTTTTGTTGTTGCTGTGGATTTGCAGGAGCAGTGTAACAATTATGTATAAATAGTGATTACTCCACCAGCCTTTGGAGGCAGCGTTATGATTTGGGGTTGGTTTAGTTGGCTCAGAAACTTTAAGTGGCAATAAAATGAAGGCAGCTGATGGCCTAACTGTATTGAATACAAGATTATCCCATCAGTGGAGTTTTCTTTTTTGCTCACAGAGGCGTGACCTTAGCCTCACTGAGAGTCTTTGGGATATGGTGGAGAAGACTTAGTCATCAATGTAAAATCCTGGAAAAAAACTAACCCAACAGAAATGAATTGTTGTGACAATGCATAAGGCTGTCAGAAGAGTAATATAATATGTGCATGCTGAAAATGAAGCTAAATGCTATCCAAAAATATGAGAGTATACAACTTTATTTTGGCCAAGCAGATTATATTTTGTAAGCTGTGCTTGGAGTTTCATTTATCTTTTGTTGACTTCAATAATAATGATAGGAATAATAAAAAATATATATATAAACACATATAAATATATATAAACATATATAAATGTCCAACCGGGAAGAGACCCCGGGGTCGACCTAGAACACGCTGGAGGGACTATGTCTCTCGGCTTGTCTGGGACCGCCTTGGTGTCCCCCCGGGAGAGTTGGAGGAAGTGGCTCGGGAGAGGGACGTCTGGACCTCTTTGCTTAGGTTGCTGCCCCCACGACCCGACCCTGGACTAAGCGGAAGATGATGATGATGATGATGATGATGATGATGATGATGATGATATAAACACTGTATTAAAGTATCTTTTAAAAAGTATCTAATAATATATTTTTTTTGTTGTACAGCATACTAATGAGAAACAATTTACTGCTGCCATAGTGATTGTGTGTTCACCGATTGATGGCATGTTATGTGACTGATATCGTATTTTTGGAGGAGTGTATGCTGTACGTATGTGCTCTGATATTTCTAATTCCCAAGGTGACACTGCTGTCAATCTCTGTTGAGGCTGAGCACACTTTCCTAGACTACATCAAAGCAGGGTGAGTATAAAAGATCCAATGAAGAAACATGCACAAAGTTATATCTTTTGAATTTTAAAGGCGACTCGTGTGCTAAAAAGGGGTGGGAAAAAAATCTAAACAAGCAAGCTGTAAACGAACAAAATATATTCACTTCTACTTTTATTGAGTAGTTTAATAGCAGAATGTCACTGACATAGCTGATACTGCGTGGGTATCACTTATAAAGGGCAAAACCCGACACAACAAACCAAGCTGTCATGATCAGTACAGTTAGCATTTTGTGTTGGCATGTTTTTTCTTCTTGCCCTGATGATAAGATGAAAAGTCCTTCAATACTGCGGATATATATATATATATATATATATATATATATATATATATATATATATATATATATATATATTTTTTTTTTTTTTTAATTTATATTTATATTGCCTCCAAGCACGTTAGTGTGCTATGAAATTGATATTTGCTATGCTGCCCTTACCCCCTTTTTTTCTTCTTCACCTTCCTGCAGCATTTTGTAGAAACCCATTTGCGACCAATCGTTTACAAAACACCACATTAAAATGCGATTTAGCAATGTGTGGTTTCACATTATGCCGTGGCCTAGCTTAACCTGTGCCCACACAATAAATAATAGGCAACACAATCAAAATGTGTCATTAGTAATATGTAGTTTTATCAGGGTGGTACGGTTTCACAGTGGTTAGCACATCCCCCTTACAACAGGAAGATCCTGGGTTCAAATCCGTGGCTCATTCATTTCTGTGCTTCTTGCTGTACTCAGATTGGTTTCTCTGGGTGCTTGTGTTTACTTCCACCGTCCAAATATATCCACATTAGGCTAATTCCCTGTTATAAATTGACTATAGGCATGATTGTGAATAGTGTGTGTGCGTGTTTGCCCTGTGATGGGCTGGCAAGCTGTCCAGAGTGTACCCTGCCTTCACTCAGTCTCAGGTGAGATAGGCTCCAACCTCCGCGTGATCCTACTAGGTTTAAGCCGTTTAGCAGATGAGTGAGTGAGTGAGAATATCAACATGAGCTAGAAATTTTCAGTTTTCTTTTTGCTTCTGCCCTGCGATGGTCTGGCGAGCTGTCCAGGGTGTACTCTGCCCTCACACAAAGTCAGCTGAGATGGGCGCCAGCCTCCCCGTGATGCTATAATTAAGATTTTAGCAGTTCAGAATTAGCAGTTAGCAGATTAGCAATTCAGAAAATGAATGAATGAATGTTTGATTCTGTTGACTATAATACTTTTTTGAACTGTGTAATAAAATCAGGAGTGAGTGTATTATACTAGTACACACTCACATCCCAAATCACACACCAACATCATCTAAATTAGAATGCAGGTGATTGCCGGCCTCACATTAGTGTGGTTTATAATGACTCTAATGTGACCTAATGGTTCTGTTATCTCAGTGCCGCATGTGTTTCCTTATTGATCAGTGGCTGTCTTGATTTCCCACTAATGCCTGGAGGCGTTTCACAGTTATGCCTCACCTAATGACAGAATTCTGCTCTCACCATGTCAGTGTCAGTCAGTCTGGAAATGAGGTGGGAGGAAGAGTTATGAGAAGTGTGAGATTTGATGGTGAAGGATATGGCTGACCTTTCCGACTCAAACCATCCACGGCAGATTGATATCACCCATGTGCATTGTTTGAACATGATCTAATCCAGTAATGAACCACTTCCTCTCTTGTGTCTCTTCCTCCCATTTTTATTCATCTCACCGTTGCTGTTTGTCCTTCTTTCTGTTGTGTATTTATTTGTAAAAATAATTGATATTCCCCCAGTTTCACCCTGGCCGTTGTGCACCGAGACCCAAACTTCTCATGCTCATGCTCACTCATTTGCCAAACCGCTTAATCCTATTGGGGTTGCAGGGAGGCTGGAACATATCTCAGCCACACAGAAACACTCTCGCCAAGCACGGGACTCAAACCCATGACCTTCTTGTGGTGAGAGGGACATGCTAAAAATTAACACCCATGAACCGTGAACATTCAGAAAGCAGATTACTGTATGCGTGTAAGTGAAAGAAAGAGAGCGAGAGAGAGATGCATTACATATTCACTCACTCATTTGCCGAACCGTTTAATCCTATGAGGGCTGCTCAGATATCACTGGACGAAGGTGGGCGACATGATAAACAGCTTGCCAGATCACTAAAAGGAAACACACACAACCATTTACACTCTCATCCATGGTAAGTCTGTTGGGTTTTTACACCCGAGCCTAGTAGCTCATCAGGCCGGTGCTTATCCCCGGTTTCCGTAGCGTGAAGCGACCAGGAGTTCAACACCTCCTGGATGGGACGCTAGTCCATCACAGGTTACCTTCCCAGTATATTTTACTGGGACCCATTTATACTGCTGGGTGAACAGAAGCACACTTGTGGTTGAGAACTTGCCCAGGGGTCTTAGCACAGTGGGGGTCTCAGTGGGATTAAACTCACAACCTCCCGATCATGAACCCAGCTCTCTAACCACTACACCACCAGCCCCATTCTCATCCATACCAAGGGTCAATTTGGAACAGCCGAATGCACATGTCTTTGGGCTTTGGGAAGAAACCGGGCGACCCAGAGCAAACCCATGCAAGCACGGGGAGAACATGCAAACTCCACGCAGATGTTTCCATGTTAAAGCTTAGACCTCCAGCTTATGGAAAAGCTGATGACTATTATACAGCTGTGGTCAGTCTTTAATGTGATACTGATATCTCTGCATGGGTAAAAAATTACTCCCTGTTCCATCACATTCATAAGCTGATGATAACAATTATAAATAAATAAGCACAGTAAAATAAACATTATAGTATGATTCAAGTAGTCATTTCAGACGTAACACGGGCCTAATTTAATGCCGTGTCTGGAATCCCCCAACATCCTTTAAAACAACTATGCCAAAAATAATACATGGATTTAAAAAAAAATGTCAAACACAATCAACCAGCAGCATTTTATATATATATATATATATATATATATATATATATATATATATATATATATATATATATATATATATATATACACACACAAACACACACACACACACACACACACACACACACACACACACACATTGAATTGCACCACCAATACCAAATGGAAGTCATTATTTCTCATAAATCACAGTATTTACTTGTGACTTCTGACAGTGACATTTCTGCGTAAATATGACCTAAAACATCATCAGATTTTCAAAAAAGTCTTAAAAGTATATAGAGAACCCAATAAAACAAACGAGACAAAAATAGCATTTATTCATTGGAAAAAAAAGATCCAATATTACATGTCTATGAATGGAAAAAGTTTGTGAACTTCTAGGATTAACATGTAACTTGAAGCTGAAATTACACTCAAGTGTTTTAATCAATGGGACGGCAATCAGGTTTGCATGGACACCCTGTTTGATTTAAACAACACAGATTTATCACACGTTTGTGGAAGTGTTATCATGGAACAAGAAGGCAGATTTCTGAGGAACTCAGAAAAAGGGGAAAAGGGTTGTTGAGACTCATGAGGCTGGAAAAGTTTACAAAATCATCTCCAAAGAGTTTGGATTTACAAGGGTTCACAAACTTTCAAGCACCACTGTATACAGTATACTTATTCTCCTATTTACTTGGACACTGAACCTCAATTAGTCAAGAACAATTTTAATAAATATATTTAAAGGCTCTATTAACTTGTAACTAAACCAGTGCTTCTCAATTATTTTCTGTCGCCCCCCCATAGAAAGAGGAAACTATTCCCCCCTCCCATATAAATAGTGTTATTTGTCTAAAAATTGTTATAAGTAATCCTCTGCATAACACTGTATCCTTATTAACATAATAAATACTTACAAGTTTTTAGTCTTTAAACAAAAAGATTTAAAGTGCATCAATTTTCCTGAAATAAAAAAGTATCCTTATTTAAACTGTAAAAAATTTTGACCAACAATTTGAACCATTTGATACTGAAAAATAAAATTAAATAAAATCAATAAATAATAATATATTCAAATTGATCTGCAATATTAACTCAGGAGCACAACATATAAAACACTTTAACCTACAAAACAAACATGAATAAAACATTCAGTACAGTATTTTTATTGTTATTATTTTTGTCAAAATGATTAAGTCCAGATTAATGGCTATAATGAGCATGTTTCGCAGTGCACAGCTTTTCGAAGCCGGGTTTAAAGCACGATACTGAACTCTCAGCTCCTGCTCAATGCTGAACTGGGACCCGGACTTATTTTCGCAGCAATGAGGTCATCCAGCATGACCGAGACCGTGTGTGCTGCAGGTCGGATCAGTTCCTCTGCTGTGCTGTGGGGTTTTCTGCACTGAGCAGTTTGGTACTCCACCTTATTTGATGCTAACAGAGCTCGCTGGTTTTTTGGAGTAGCATTCACAAAGCGGGATGGTTGCTGGAAATACTCGGCACGTTTTCGCTGAAAAAACTCACGCGGCTCATCACGTGATCCGGGTGGTGTGATGTCTTTAAGTGACGCCTGAATTTATTTGTTTTCAGGCTCTCCGCTGCCAATGTTTTCAGATACTGTAAATACAGCAGTCTTTCTTCATTTATCACCACAGTACAGTGAAGCCGCGTGCTACACCCGCTTCATCATACCTCCTCGACTTAGCTTTCGGGAGACTTTCGTTTCTCTCACCGTCTCCGTCTCTCTCCACCTGTCTTTTTGTCTCTGTTGAAAATTTCCATGGTGGACTTAATAATTCTACTTCTTATTTTACCTCTGGGCACACTCTAACAGTGAGAAAGCCACTGCCACCTGCTGTAGTGGATGTAGAATTACACTTTATCCTAATATGGGCAAAAAAAAAATTACATGTTCCCTGGGATCACACGCGCCACCCCTGGCATCGCATCGTGCCCCCCCAGGGGGCTAGTAGAACCACTGAACTAATCACAAGCTGCAAGCATTATTAGATTTAAAACAATGTATAAAGAGTGAGTTACTGACACTTACTCATTTGTTCCAGAACTGCTTTTTAAAGGCTGCACTGCCACTTTAGTGCCTAAAATAGTTTGTGTGGGTCGCAAGTCTATTGTTGCATTGCTCACTGTTAAAAATTGATTGTGCTTTAGAAACTGAATCACTGTGAATTAGTGAACAGGAGTATTCTCTTATGTTTCCCAACACTCCACACTCACTTAGCATGTGAAATGAGTTCAATATCTGAATAGTAGTGCATCATCATAATGATTTGTCAATGGACAATCCAGGTACATGACTTACACTACCCTGTTATATTAAAAAAAAAAAAAAAAAAAAAAAAAAAAGCAAAGACCGCATAAGATTTAAATAGCTCCTTATAATCAACTAAAGTCTGTATAAAGCCTCAGTATATTTTTGTACTGCATATGCAATTCCATTCTAGTGTTTTATGAATAAATGTGATAATGTGGATAATACAGTCATACCAAAGAAATATGTGGATCTGCAGAAAATTAAAACCTGAACCTGATTATTGTGTATTAATGTTGTTAAGATGCTGCAGCTTATTACAGAAAAGACATTGGAGATACAACTGTAAAATAAATTCTGTAATTATCTGTTTTACATTTATAATGTGGGTTTTTTTTTGTAAATCTGTTGAGCAATGACATAAAACAAGGTGGGGATAAAACTGGATATATCAGAATTTCGTGTCTATGCATCAGTTATATTTATGTAAAAGTTTATATAAATTTGTTAACTTGTAGATTATAGTCATTAAAATATACACATTATATCTATATAAAGTATAGCTTATGATTTTAACAAGCAAAAGAAACGTATAGCTTGTAGCTTAACATAAAAAAAAAAACAGAGCACTAAACAAGAGCACTTGGAAAGAGCATACATCTGCCGAAATGAAATAAACAAGCAAACAAATAAATGAATAAATAAATAACAGGACGTAAACAGCACCCCCAGATGGGCATGCTGTAATACAACACTTCCAAAAAAGTGCTAATGCAGAATGTTAAAGAATCTTTAAAAAAAAATCTCCTGTCCAGAATTTGATATGAATCATCTCCTCAGGCTAATAGAGTTGTACCAAGCCTCACCTCTGCTACAAATATTACAAAATCAACACTAACTTTTTGCATAATCCTGCTAACAAACATACAAATCTTTTTTTCCCCTCTAATTTTAGTCATATTAAATTCCTACCAGTCAAATTTTTCTTCCCAATAACATATGACTAGAATCAACACATGTACATGTGCATATGGAGGCGGCCTACACACTTGAAGGGAAAGCGCTTTCTTCCCCCATTAGTATGAATGAGCTCACAGAGGTCACTGTGCGTGACAGGGCAGTGTATATCGTCATTCCCTCCCATGAGAGCATGGTCAGTTAGCTCCCATGGACTCCTGGTGGTGGATAGCTACAGCATCAACTTTGTCAACTTGATTCAATCTTGTGATCTCCAGGTTGATAGTCCTCCATCTTGTCGATGTGCCACTTGGGAGCCCTCATAAACACAGACTGAAAACTGAAAACATAACCTCCTTGGTGGAAGCTGTTAGTACAAGTAAATCTCACCTTGATTTGTTTATGAGGATTCTATTATGATGAAAACTAAAAGAGCTCTAAAACAGCCATCTCAAAGTGAAAAACTTTTTTTTTTCAAGAAATAAAACTCTGTACTTTTAAGATACATGGATTCTTTCTTCAGATCTAATCACTATTGCATTCACGTTGGACAGCTGTCAGCAGTATTCTATCTCCATGACATCCTCATACATTTATAATGACCTGTTATAGGAGTGTGTGGGCAGCTAGCTGTGACAAGTAAAGGGAATAAATGATGGACAAGCACCTGCAATCATCAGCTAGGCTGTATCTCTCGATGACCCGGTACCGGTGCCCCGCTGGCTGGAATGAAAGAAGATTTTGCAGGTGTTGCTACAGATTGACCTTTATAAGCTGATTTGGTTGGTACCCATTATCAACCACTATCGTAACAGTTTAAATAATGGTTTGGGAAAACTGTCCTAAATCCAAAGCAGATTCTGAAGGATGGCAGAACAGACAGGAACAAAGAGAGAATGCACAGTGGGGGAATGAGCTAACACAATGTAGGCCCACAGGGAGCCTCTGATTGCACTAGTTTGCTCAATCAGATGGTCTCAGTGTCAAGGCGATGTCTGGAGAGTGAGATGAATTGGAGTATAAGAGCTTGGTATTGAAGCTCATCTTTATTTTTGCTTTTTTCGGTGATATTTGGCATGAAACCTTTCGGGGTTTTTTTTTCATTTGTGGTTATTTCTTCTCTTTCTCATTCACCTCCTGCTCCCTGTTTTCTAGCACCCAGATCCATTTCACTGTGGCTATTGATTTCACAGCATCCAATGGTGAGAATGACCTCTTGTGCTTTTATGGTATTTTGCTACTCGTTATTAGCTTTAATTATTAACCCTGAATAAATTTACCATAGTAAGCAGGATTTCTCCCCAGGTGAATACTCCTGAACTGTATATGACGATGCACTGAGACCGATTAATTTGCAGACTAAGCACTATTTATGGTAGTCAGGGTTGCAGCACACAAAGCAAACAATATGCTCATCTTTCTGTAAAACGAGAATAGATTTAGAAAGTGAATACATCAGTATTATGTAATAGTGGATGAATATATATATATATATATATATATATATATATATACAAACGACAGACTGAACGTGCCCCTCCGTCTTCCCAGTTCAGTTATATCTATATCGTTTTTTATTTATATATATATATATATATATATATATATATATATATATATATAATATATATCTCAGTTATATAGCGTGTTACCCTTGTGTTAAGACGTCGTCTCTGTGATCTTTGTGTTTACACTGTTTTGCGGACTTTTGTAACCCGAAGAAAATATGGTTGGTGATTCACATCAGTGCAGGCTGTGTTCGAAATGCGTTCAACAGCACCTTTGTGAATCACCAGCAGAGCGGAGAGTCTTTTCAGTCATTTTACAACTCTCTTTGCTTAACTGTGTATGCATGGTAGATTACGCCGATCCGAGCAGATAGTTAATTCATCTCTGTGTATGACACTTGCACCCATGCTAGTAGGCTTACGCATCTGACCAACCATATTTGCTTAGGGTTACAAAAGTCCGCAAATCAGTATAAACAATAAGATCACAGAGACGACGTCTTAACACAAGGGTAACACGCTATATAACTGATATATATATATAAATATATATATATAACTGAACTGGGAAGAAGGAGGGGCACGTTCAGTCTGTCGTTTGTAAACAATG
The DNA here is from genome assembly GCA_024760905.1 of Plotosus lineatus. Classification (NCBI taxonomy): domain Eukaryota; kingdom Metazoa; phylum Chordata; class Actinopteri; order Siluriformes; family Plotosidae; genus Plotosus; species Plotosus lineatus. The sequence goes on along the minus strand of CM045749.1, from coordinate 23,683,905 downwards.
GACGCAGCGATCAATACGTCATTACGTCATCATACTATGTAGGTACGTTAAACTCAAAATTTGCCTTTTTTTTGAATAAAAAAACAAAACATGAACGTAAGTCGGGGAGCGTCTTTATGTATGTATGTATGTGTATATATATATGTGTGTGTGTGTGTGTGTATATATATTTGTTTTTTGTTATTTCAGTTTGTTATTGCTTAGTAATAATCAGTTTTCATTTACTTAACTTGCATGAAGGTCTTTTTAGTTTGAAAAGAAAGTACATAGAAACTACAAAGGATCATCCAGCTGTTCTATAATGATGTCGCATCTGTGACACTGTTGTAAAATGATTTGATGTTACTGGCAGTCAACTGCATTATTGCTGCTTTGTTTATTTTTCAAGTGGTTTTCCCCATTTTCTGTAAGCATTTATTCTCTGTAAAACAGAAGCTGGCATCATTTCTTTTCTCCTAGGGAACCCATCTCAGTCCACATCTCTGCATTATATGAACCCATACCAGATGAATGCCTATGCCATGGCACTGAAGGCTGTAGGGGAGATCATCCAGGATTATGATAGTGACAAGATGTTCCCTGCGCTGGGCTTTGGAGCCAAACTCCCCCCTGACGGCAGGGTGTCTCATGAGTTCCCACTGGTAAAAGCTTCACTGCTTAACATTGCTGATGGTCTAATATTAAAATACAAGGTTTACAGACCTGCATCATTTCATAGTATTTGTATATTTTACTCCATTTTTCAGTTTCCATGACACTATTTATCTATTCATGAATGATGTTGTAGATTTAATTTGCAGTCCATTTATAAAATTGGTACGCAAAACTACTGCTTAATATGACTGTAGGTACTTCTTTATTTATCTTTAATGTATGTCTACATTTTGTAAATGTCCCTTATATTGCTTTGCATTGTAGCATTCTTCATATATGTGCACCAATCTCCTGAATTAAAATTCTTTCTCCCCCCCCTCTCCCACCATACCCTCATTTGCACCATTCCTGGACCTTTTTAGCATCTCATATCTACATTCACTCTCAGTGCCGTAATCTAATTATAATTTATGTCTTATAACGAGATCTATGCCTTAAGTCACTTGGATGACTGACACTGTATCTAACTTTGCCAATTATTTTTCCAATATATAATGTCTTTCTTTTAATTTAAGAATGGCAATGTAGATAACCCATACTGTAACGGCATGGAAGGCATTCTAGAAGCATACCACCAGAGTCTCAAGACAGTTCAGCTTTATGGACCAACTAATTTTGCACCAGTCATCAACCATGTTGCAAGGTGAGCAAAAAAAAAAAATCTGTTGCGTCAATTTCCACCATGTTGCTTTTAAACACACAGTTGTAATGGATGAATTTTCCATGCTGGCAGGTTTGAGGGTATTTTCAGCTGCAAGGGTTATATTAATGCACCAGTAAGAACATTATGACTTCTGTTGTAACATTTTACAAAAGAGGTTGCACTGTAAATATTCAACATAAAGTGTTCAACAAAATGTAAATAATCAGTGTAATCATTAAACTAGTGCTGCTCTCTCTGAGGGGATGTTCATTTTGCATTTTTGGAACGATGCTACTGTGTCAACACTTTCTAACAATCAAGTCGGATGGTATAAGTAAATGGGTAAAGCTGTTTGTTCAAGTGTTCCACAGGAAAGCATAAAGAACAGATATTATTCTTTTACATTTTTGACATTATGCCAGAGTGACGAGATTAGTTTATGTTTGTTTTCCTCTGGACTGTTTAAGCGAGATATAAACACAAGACTTTACCATTTTATTTATTTATTTATTTATTTATTTTTTTTTTGCGGCACATTATTGAATTATGGCTTAATGGTTGTTCTGATAAGCTGGCATTCCCCAACTCAATTCTTATGTACAACATTATATCCACCCATCTCATTCTGGCTGAGCATGGAGGATTCACTTGTCAATCAGAGCAGAGTAGGCTCAGAGAGCAGAAAGACCATAAATGGGATGAGGAAGCCAAACAGGCCATCCATAACATGTACTCAAAATCAATGTTTCAGAGGGGGGTGGGACAGCAGTGAATTAGAAATCATATTTTGTTGCTTCACTGAAAATTGGTATAACAGCTGACCTTTAAGAATGACAGACATCCAGGGTGTATTCTGCTCTCGCTAACTAAGAGTCAGTTGAGATGGCCAACAGCCTCCCCGAAACCCTAATTAGGATTAAGTCGTACACACACACACTCTACTTGTGTGTGTGTGTGTGTGTGTGTGTGTGTGTGTGTGTGTAGTGATTGAACTACTGTTTATATATCTTCAACATAAGTATGAATTAAAATACCATGTGCCAATAAATGAATTAATTATTTAAACTTGTAATTGTTGATAAATGAAAATAATGGAGCAAAAGCATTAGGATGTGCTATTATAGGAAAAAGGGGCATTGATGGTCTAGTGGATAGGGCGCAGGGTCGCTGATCCTAAGTTTGGGGGTTCGAGTCCCCACAGGGTTGTCACTGTTCCCCCAGTACAGATAACTGGGTTATCAAAGTCCGACCATGTCTCTCACTGTCTATGGTGTGAGTTCATGTAAAAGAACCATTGCTGATTTTCTTCAAGAGTAGCTACATAGCTGTCAGCGTGTTTCTGCCCTGCGATGGCCTGGCGAGCAGTCCAGGGTGTACTTTGCCCTAGCCTGGATTCAGCTGGGATGGGCGCCAGCCTCCCTGCGACCCTATTTATGATTAAGCAATTACAGAAAATGAATGAATGAATAATAATAATAATAATAACAATAATTATTATTTATTTATTTAATTTTTGTATGAATTTAGACACATCTTTAACCAACCACCATTTAAAAATTACATTAAACGATGGTAGTTTGTAGACAGAACACAAATGAAGCGAAAATTAAAGTGCCAGTCAAGTACTAAGCTTGATACGTTGTAGTTTGACGTCCACTGGTTGGAAATAAATGCCTCTTCCAGTTAACATAAATGAATGGGTGCTGTAGAGAGGACTTAATCCTCTTGTCTAGCTTTTAATTAAACATGTCATTATGTGCTAAGCCCTGACAAGACAGAAAACATATTGTCTCAAGGGACCTGATAGGACCCAGTGTCCACTTTCTTTAAGGTCATTATCATACTCTAATGAGGCAAGCTGATGCTTTTTTTTTCCCCCGAGTTACGTTCAGCTGAAGGCTCAAGAAATAAATGACATTGTGCATATCAGACATGGCTGCTTGCCTTTGCATTAAACAGATAAAATGAGGTCACTGCCATAAGTTGTGATACCAGACAGGTTTAATCTACATGCTGATCTTTTATGGTTTTGTAATCTGCATGAACCAGTTTTAAACACAAAGTGGTTCAGAGAATTTGCTGAAGATAACAATGCAGAACCTGAGAATCAAGTAGGATTTCTCCAAGAGGAAAAACGATATGGATTCTAGGTTGCCGTTATAAATGGCATAAAATGTGTTCATTGGTTTGTTTCATAATCAATTTTTTAATTAATTTTATTTATTAATAGATAACCATTCAAGTGTTGAACACATTAATTTAACAATTGACATTTTTCATAGTTTAAGTGCAGTGCTTCTATGTTCTGTAGTATGTTGATGATGCTCTCTCTCTCTCTCTCTCTCTCCGTATGTGCATATTAGATATGCAGCAGCAGTGGAAGATGGCTCACACTACTTTGTGCTCCTCATCATCACAGATGGCGTTATATCAGACATGGCTCAGACCAAAGAAGCCATCGTCAATGTGAGTAACTATTTACTGCTTGTCCATACACTGGATAAAGGGGGAAAAAAATCATCCCTTTAAAAACAAAATCCAGCTGGATTTATTCAATACACTCAACAACAATTCAGATAGAAGGAAAAAAAAGAGAAAAGAAAGCAAAATAAATGAGATGCTTGAAGGATTACCCCCTGCTTCCTGTCATTACTTTTATGGACCATCTTTTGCTTCGATTATAGCCATGATTTTTTTTTTTTTTTTTTTGGGACCTTCCTCTACCAATTTTCCAATCTGTACCGTGTGATATCCACCTTCCTCTCCTTTAGCAACAGTGTTGTCAACTTTGGGCCAAAGTCTGGCTCAAAGAAGGTGGATCATTATCATGTTGGATGTGGTTGCTCAGTGTGGTTGCTTCTCCAAAGATCAAGGGTTTGATCCTCCAGTATGACTACCGGTGGCGGTACGGTGGTGTAGTGGCTAGCATGTCCGCCTCACAGCAAGAAGGCCTGGGTTCGATTCCCGGCCTGGGCGTTTCTGTGTGGAGTTTGCATGTTCTCCCCGTGCTTGCGTGGGTTTCCTCCGGGTGCTCCGGTTTCCTCCCACAATCCAGAGACATGCACAGTAGGTTAATTGGCCGTTCTAAATTGCCCGTAGGTTCACATTGTAGCTAAACGACCTGGAGAGGGATGGGCGCCGGCAGGCCAAAATCAACCCAAGTCTCGCCATGAAGGCGCCCCAACGACACCCCTGGATGATAAGTGAAGTGAAGATGACTACTACTGGTACTCTACTATGGTTGGGCCCTTAACAATGAACTTTTAGCCTCTATTGATCGGTTGTACAGTAATGATAACTGTAAGTCATTTGACTTCTTCTTTCCCATTCGGCTGTTCCCTTCAGGGGTCACCACAGCGAATCATCTGCCTCCATCTCACCCTCTGCATCTTCACTACCTTCATGTCCTCCTTCACCACATCCATAAATCTCCTCTTTGGTCTTCCTCTAGGCCTTCTGCTTGGTAGTTCCAACCTCAGCATCCTACTACCAATATAGTCACTATCCCTCCTCTGTACATGTCCAAACCATCTCAATCTAGCCTCTCTGACTTTGTCTCCAAAACATCTTACATGTGCTGTCCCTCTGATGTATTCATTCCTGATCCGATCCATCCTCGTTTCTCCCAAAGAGAACCTCGACATTTTCATCTCTGCTACCTCCAGCTCTGCCTCCTGTCTTTTCCTGAGCGCCACTGTTTCTAAACCATACAACATCGCGAGCCTCAACACCGTCTTGTACACTTTTCCTTTCATTCTTGCCGATACCTTCCGATCACACACCACACCGGACACTTTCCTCCAACCATTCCAACCTGCCTGCACACGCTTCTTCAGCTCTTTTCCACACTCTCCATTGCTCCGGACAGTTGAGCCTCATTACTTAAAATCCTCCACCTTCGTTATTTCTGCTCCCTGTAACCTCACCGTTCCTCTTGATGATTTTTGACGATGCTTTGCCCCCCATAATTGAATGATTGCTTTCAGTTATCCTCCCAAATGGGAAATAATAAGAAGAACATTTTTTTTTTTTTATGCTGATGTACTCAGAGTGTCACGTGGAAGCCAGTTAGCTTGGTGTACAGTAAAGGAGGTGATTAGTTTCATCTGACTGAGTTTCGAAATATATTGTCGCAGGAGGTGATACTTTAACCATCTCAGTGATTCTGCAAAATGCGAATATTGTGAAGGGGTGTTTCTTTTCTATAACTACATTATATGCCACACACGCACACACGCGCGCGCACATGCATAGGTTCTGGGTTTGCTGTATCATGTTAAAGCAAAATGCCTCAGCACATGTTTGGGAGGACGGAAAGCTCTCCCGGTGGCTGCACCTTCAGAGACTCTTCTGCCAGGACAGCTGCTCCTGTACCATCAGTTACCCAGCAGACTGGATTTAAAGGGAATTTGCGACTGTTAGTCAAACCATTAGAACAGCCACACCTTCCTTTTAAGATCTTGTCTGCTGCTCTGTCGCTTCACATCCATCAACCTCGCGTTTCTGATACCAAGCACAGACTCGGAGATTTAGTACCTCCTTGATTAAGATTGTATTTTTAAGGTTCACAGCCTTGAAAAAAAAAAGCAGTTTTCATGGCATATGAAAATGTTTAATTTGAGCAAGAATAAGTCTAATGAACAGTGAAAACTAAATGATTTCAACAGATCATGCATCCTAAACAAAACAAACTCCATTAATAGGTGGACAGGCCTCTTTTTTTTCTTTTCTTTTTTTTTGAAAGCTTATCAGAATAGAAATCTATTTGAAAATAGATTTTGTGGGAACCAAATGAATTTTAAACTATTTTAAATTATTATTCTCATTATTATTTAGATTTATTTTTATTTTACATAGTTTTTAAAATCTCCTTAAATATGTTTGCAAATACAAATGAAATTTATATTCATGATCCTGAACCTGCAATTCTAACTTCCTGGTGGTTTATACTGTAAAACAAGTTTATTTGTGTGTCGACATTTATTTATTCATTCATTTTTAAAAAGAGTAAATGATTAAATGAAACTTAGATTCCAGTTTATTATATTTATGTTCATATGTCAAACAGATGAATGCACACACAGTGTTATCAGATAGGAAAGCATCACATTCTGAGTATGTGTCGCGTAAAATTCCCTTTACTTCCTCTTTCTCTTCTTCTTCCTCTTCATCATCTTCATCCTCTATCCCTTCTTCCTTTCTCTTCTTATTATTCCTCTTCCTCTTCCTCTTCTTCTTCCTTTCTCTTCTTCCTCTTCCTCTTCTTCCTTTCTCTTCCTCTTCTTCTTCTTCTTCTTCGTCTTCTTTTTCTTTTTCTACTTGACTTCCTGTAGCCAATCTTTTTCATGTGGAGTAAATTAATTTGGGCACTCTGATATGTGAAGCTGTTCTCTTCTCCACAGCTGTTGGTTAAATTATGCAGAAGGATTTCCTGGCCTGACAGTCCAAGGTGACAGAATCAGTGACTGCTCCCTAATTCATTTGTTCCGCTCGGAATCCTTAAACTCTTCTCTCTCTCTCTCTCTCTCTCTCTCTCTCTCTCCCTATGTCTCTCTCTCTCTCTCTCCCCATCTCTGTCTGTCTGTCTCTCTCTGTCATTCTGTCTCTCTCTCTCTCTTTCACACACACACACACACACACACACACACACAGACACACACAGACACACATATGCTGTCACTAGTTTTACATTACTTTCACTCCTTATTTTTCTTGCTGCTGCACATGTCACATATTCCCAAGTTCAGAAATCACTGTTGTCCTGTTGCCTATTTAAATGATTGCTCAGTTGTCATTTATTCGTTGAGTTTATTTATTGATGAGATCTTGGCGTAGTTGAACATGAAAGTTCTTATTATGAATAAGAAGAAGAGTGGCTGTGAATCTAATGTATACGTTCTATTTTAATTTTTAATTGTAATAACGGTGTATATGAATAGCTACTGTAATGTGTCACTGTGTGAGATTAAGAAATTTAATAACAACGAAAAAGAAAATGTGAGCAGTGAAAAAGATTGTAGCCTTGATGTGGCGACAGATAAAAATGCGTGCGTGTGTGTGTGTGTGTGTGTGTGTGGCTCCTTTTTTTGACGAGCTCCGGCCCCTGAAAGCTTTTCCAAGAACAGTGACCTACTTCCACCATCATAATTTCTTCTTTCATTTACCAGAAAATATTCTGACTATGTCTGTAAAAATCCAGTTCAAAACTTGGGCACACTCCCCAAGTCTCTGATGATTTTCATCTACAGTACTTGTTTTGAATAATTTATCTTTTATTGGTCATTCTTTGTATAATTTATTGAGTTAATTGCAAGTTTTTATTATTATTATTGCAAGCATACTCGCCAAGGCAAAAATAATTTCAAATAAAAGACTTTTTAAAATTAAAAGTCGTCTGTAGATTGTTAAGTTATGCAACTTTGCATGCTGAGAATCATTTTATAGTACTTCAAGTTGTATTTATACTGTAAAAAATAAATAAATAAATAAATAAAATTGCCAATGAATTCCAATTATACAAATCATGGGAATACTGTATAATCTCTGGATATGGAAAATTTCCCTCTCAACTACTTTTTGGCTTTTATGCCTGGCAATCCTACACACTGTGGTGTAATCCTATACACTGTGGTTAAGGTCAGGACTCTGAGGTGCCAATACATATGTGAAAATGATTCCTCATGCACGCTGAATTACGCTTTCATTATTCAAGACTCCATTTATATCGGTGCCATCAGGAAATAAAAAAGTTGCATTGATGTGATAACCCGATCATTCAGTGCATTCGGGTCGTCAGCTGCTTCATTTTATTGCCACATTAATGTTGCAGAACCTCAGCCGACCAACTGGAGCAACAATGCTGTGAAGTTTACATGCTGTGATCAAAGACTCAATGCACTCAATGAAAATTTTAGAATGTGTGATTTATTTATTTATGCTTTTTTTTTTTTTTTTTTTTTTTTTCCCATGGGTGGCGTGACAGTGTAAGTTTCATTATCAATATGTCGACACAGACGGTTAATGATAACTGATACTCTTTATTTTTTGGCCAAGCAGTTTATAATCCATAGTTCAAACTTGTATATACAGTATCATGCTAAATTTTTTGCATGCTGATTGTGACACTGATTATCTCACAACTAAACCATTTATTTCAGAAGGATCTAGTACAATAATGTATCTTTTAAAGATCTAGAGAGATCTATTAAGATCTAGTACTGTATGTAAAGTGTGTGTTCTTTTATGAGATTTATTTTTATGATGGTTCTATTGAATCATATTTATTAAAGTTATCATCATTTATAGAGGTATTGCTTACTCTCTGTCCTCCGTACCTTTCTGTCACTCATAATCATTTTGTTTGCAGGCTGCTAAACTCCCAATGTCCATCATAATTGTTGGAGTTGGCCAGGCTGAGTTTGATGGTAAGAATGAAAATCCCAGTCCATCCTTAAAGCTTGTCACTGCACACACACCAGTGTCAATTAAAATGTAGTGTCTCAAGCTAGAACTTGCCTTTTGCAGCCGTGCACGAGTAATTGAAGCCAAATAAAGATGGATTCTTTGGGGTTAGGACTACACTAATTGTGGAAGTTTGGGGTTTTGGCTAATAAGCAGATGTCAACCTGCTGGATTTCCTGGCATTCACAGCTGTTGACTGTAATGAGTATGGAGCACCATCTGTCTTCTTCAGTGCTGATTTTTATTACATTACAGAAAAAAGCTTAAAAAAAACATTCAAGAACAAAAAGTACAACAACAAAAAACCTCAACATGTTGGCAGAACAATCTGATGACACATTAACTTAACTTTTCAGCCATGGTCGAGTTGGATGGTGATGACATCAGAATATCCTCAAGAGGGAAGCTGGCAGAAAGAGACATTGTTCAGGTAATTAATATGTGTGTATATTATATATATGTGTGTGTGTGTGTGTGTGTGTGTGTGTACACAGTGTATAAGTGTACAGGGATCCCTCACTTTCTGCAGTTAATGGGGACCAAGACCCCCCACAACCCGCGATTTCTGCGAAGTAGGATCGACCCCCCTGACTGACGTATACATACATGTATATGTGTATATAATATCAATAAATACATATTCAACAGTATAAATGCTTATAATAACAATTAAACATTAAAAAATAATGCATAAGATGTAAATAAAATATAAATACACACACATACAGACACGGGCACACACACACACACACACACACACACACACACACACACACACAAACTCAGATGCACGCCTTACATAAAAATGTTAATAGTTTTGTTGGGGGGGTTGGGATGTTTTTTTTGTTGTTGTTGTTTTTTACATAATTGGCCTTGATTTGTGGCACTTTCCTTAACTTTTCCCCAATTTATCCTTGATTTCCTTATTTTTTATTTTTTTTATGAATACTTTTGAAAAACCCGCGATGCACTGAAGCCGCAGAAACTGAAGCAATGGATCAGTGTGTATATTATATATATATATATATATATATATATATATATATATATATATATGTATATATATATATATAAATACATATATATAAATATATATATATATATATATATATATATATATATATATATATATATATATATATATATATATATATAAAATATATACAAAAATAAAAGGACAGGACAAAGACTTTCTATTGAAACTCCATTCATCACTACAGATCTGCTCTACCAAAAAGTATCGAGCACTCTCCTGCGGAAGGATCTACTCAGAAAATCCTATATATATATATATATATCACTGTCCTTGGTGACCATCTTTTAAAATATTCACATTGTATGCTTATATATATGTGTGTGTATATATACACAGTATATAGATATATATATGAGCATACAATGTGAATATTTTAAAAAATGGTCACTCTCTTCTACACCCACTGTACATTATTTTATGTTACATTCATTCATTTTCTGCACTGCTTAATCCCAACTAGGGTTGCAGAGAGCCCTTCATTCATCTCAGCTTGCTGAGGGCAGAGTACACCCTGGACAGCTGCCAGGCCATCACAGGGCAGAAACACACTGACAGCTATGCAACTACTTTTGTTGAAAGTCAGCAATGTTTCTTCTACAGACCTCTCACCAAGGACAGTGAGAGATATTGCCAGCCTTTGACGAGCTAGTTAGTTGCACTGGGGGGACAGCAATGACAACCTGCTGACAGTGGGGATTGAATCCCTGACCTATGGGATCAGTAATCAAGCACCTTAAGATCGGGGCTGATTTGTTTGTATAAATTATCAAATTGACTGCAGAGTATCAGTTTTATGTGTAATTTCTTTGGTCTAAATGTCCTGTATCTGCACTTACTGTATTAAAAATGGTGAAATGTTTGCTTATTGAAATATGTTGAAGAAATTACCACTTTAAATGGGAAATTCACATTACCGTGGATCTAAAAAATAATTACAATGTTTACAGAATTCATTTGCTCACAAACACTCTTACAAAGCTCAAGTTATATCAGCGAGATGATGATGATCATGCCATTATGAAATGTATGCAGTCGAGGCTTTTGGCTGCGAAAACATTTCATTAACACATCGACACCTGTTTACTTTTTTTAGTGTATGTTTTATCCCCTTTTCAGCTGATTTTAACTTTCATCTTAAGCAATAAGGTTATATTACAAATAAAAACGATTTAAATTTGAGATCATAATTCATTCGAGGAGGTCTGAGACGAAGCTGATATCTCATTGAACTGGATTTTTTTTGCATATATTTCTATGCAATATCCACCATTGTGTTCACTAACTAAAGGCCAGTTTTTAGTGGAAATACAGTGGTACCTCACCTTACGATAATCCCAACAAACGAAAAATCCAGGTTACGAAAAACATTTTCCAAAATTTTTTGTCTCTGCATACGAAACAAGTTCTTACGAAACGCGCCAAACGCGCCATTCAAACATTCAAACGCACCATTCAAACATTAATGTTAACTTTAACTTCAGCTGTTTAAATCAATTTAAATGTTAAAATGAGGTCTCTTAAGGGACGATTCACATTTTCAACATTTTCCCAAGCGTACAGAGAGTACACTTTTTTTACCCGTTACACGTTAACTTCCGGTTTACTTTCTGACTCTAGTCATGCGAAACTTATCTCCGACTTTCTCTTCAATAACAGTCATTAAGTTTATTTATAAGATTGTGAATACACATAATTTCTTGTCCGGCGGAACTCAACTCCTGCTGTGGGGGGGTGCACGTGCACCCTGTGCACTCCCCCCCCCCCCCCCCCCCCCCAGCCTACGCCCTTGATCAGCTGCCTTCATTTTAGTTTTTACTGTTTTTGTTTTAACATTAACACACAGCAAAATTCCCAGTGCTGAATTGAAACCAAGAGAAATTAACTACAGTGTTTGTACAGTAGGCCCCCGTTTTTCGCAATGGTTCGGTTCCGCGCTTCCCCCGAATCAAGAAAATCCGTGAGTTATTGACGCGGTGTTAAAATCCTATGTATCAAGGGCGTAGGCTGGGGGATGCACAGGGTGCACGTGCACCCCAGCACAACAGCAGGAGTTGAGTTCTGCTGGACAGGAAATTATGTGTAGTCACAATCTTATAAATAAACTTAATGACTGTTATTAAAGAGAAAGTCGGAGATAAGTTCCGCATGACTACAGTCAGAAAGTAAACCGGAATTTAACGTGTAACGGGCACTGCGCATGTGCACGTCCGAGCTGACCAATCAACAAACATAATACAGTATTATCAGTAAGCAATAATAGCTGAACACTGTCAATCAAACAAAGTGCGAATGTGAGAATAAAGCACAGTTTGTTAGTCCCGCCTCCGGCTCCTGCACATGTGTTAGAACACAAACATTGACGCACAGGGAATGAATGGCTAAAATAATCATAAGCCATCCAGCCTGGATCTGCAGCCTAATGCTCAGTACTTTTATAAAAATTAATAGCATGTTTTTGTGCTGTAAATATATATTAATATTTGTTTGTGCCTTGGAATAGATAAATAACTTTATCTCAATTTGTAAATGTATGTAGCACATGTACTTGCATATGCAACTGGAGTTTATCAACGTTTATGAGTAAAGCGCTTAGGCTCCTTACCAGAAGCTAGAGAAGATGAAGGGTGTTTGAGTGACATCATAGGGCTTAAATAATCATTAAAAACACACTAAAAAAATTTACTCCGCAATTCAATCAATCATGTTGATATCTTGTGCACGAAGGAGAAAAAAAAGGTGTACACATCATCTGCATCCAATCAGCAGGAGGGTGAAACAAAAGCTCTCAGCCATTGGCTGAATTTGAATCACGTGCCAATTACTTCTGGGTTTGTTGCCAATCTGCTAGTATGTGGGGGCATGAGCGCTGAACCGCGAATAGTCAAGGGCCTACTGTATATCAGAGGTGGCGAACATGCGGCTATTGATCAATAAGAATGTGGCTCTATGCCTCTTATCATGTTTGTTTGTTTGTTTTTTAATCTTAAAACACACTTAAATCCTTCAGAGGTTATTAAAAACAAATAATAAATAATATTTAAAAATAATTTTGACAGGTTGGGTGTTTTTATGCCGCGTCTGACACATAAGTGACCGCCAATCATCTGAGTGGATGACGTCTCATGCTGGGAAATGAAGTAAACATTTTCTTTGCATGCAGGCTTACCCTCTTTGTCAAAATGGCAAAATGCAAAGCTAAACGAAAATATGAAGATGAACACAGGACATTTCTGGGAGAATGGGAGGATTCTTACTTTTTTATTGAACGGAATGGCAAATCGCTCTGTTTATTATGTAGTACCACGATATCACATTTCAAGGATTCAAATCTTCGGCGTCATTTTAGCAACTCCATGCTAATATTGACACGGAATTCCCCAAAGGTAAAAACACCTGACTCAACATGATTGTGTGTATATTTCAATATTTATCAATTTATATTATACAGGCCATATCTCTGTATGTGAAGTATGTTCAGTAGTTGTGTGTGTCAGAGCAAGGGAGAAAGAGAGAGGTGTGTGTGTGCGTGTGTGTGTGCATGCATGTGTGTGTGTGCGTGTGTGTGTGTGTGTGTGTGTCTTGGCAGGTCAGCACGTGGTGTGGCTCTTTAACTCTCACAGTTAAATAGTTTGGCTCTTTGTGTCTAACTTGTTGGCCACCCCTGCTGTATATGTTCACCTGGACTCAGATGAACACTCTGCATGCTAATTTACAACCGCTCCTTTATAAAGAGCGAGATTCGCATTCCATCATTTCCTTAAGATTTAATTTCTAAAATTCCACCACATTGACCTTTTTTTAAATTATTTTTAGAGATGCACCTGCATTCTGCATTTAACTGTTCATTGTGTCACAACAGTTTGTGCCATTCCGGGACTACATGGACCGAACAGGGAACCATGTCCTCAGCATGGCACGACTGGCTAAAGATGTCCTGGCGGAGATTCCTGAACAATTGATCTCCTACATGAAATCGAAAGGCATCAAACCCAACCAGACTCCCTCAGACTGTAGTCCTGCTGTGCTCAGCCCAACCTCTACCATCTGAGTTCATGCAGGCCAAGTTCAGACCAGAGGAAACAGGCCATAGCCACAGACTTCCCTCCTCACATCTGGATCTTTTCTCAATCAATCCAGCAGTCTCTTTAAAGGTGAATATTCTACACAGCACAAACAAACAAGCAATGGCCACAGGGTATGACTCACACTTCCTTCAGCCTCTGAACACCCGACTGTGACAATCTATTTGAGATTATCTGCTTTGTTCCTCGTTAAAATACTTTTGGATTTTAAAACTCTTATGTATAAACATATAACAATACATAAACAATACCTGGATATTCTTCTGACCATAGTTTGCTTTTTCACTTTGGAGCTTGTTCGCTACCTGTTCTATAATATTTGAGTTAAAACCTTTTTTATTAGTCTGTATATCTGAAATAATAGATACTCTCAAGCAGTAATAACCTTGTTTATTTATTTATTTATTTGTTTATTTTGCTTGCACATAGCAAGCAAAAAAAAAAAAAAACAACTTTATAATATCACTGTTTTGACAGATGACAGATTAATGTTCCAGAGAATGTTGGTCAGCTATAAGCTTTGAAAGGATAATTTATGCAGCTTCTAGGGGTTGCAATTAGACATCAGATAATGATTATTGTACAATGGACACAGTAGAGGGTTTACATTGTGTTGATTTGAAAACACAATTTGAGGGGGTTTATAATTAAAATGTTCATGATGGCATCTCAGTGTTGATTTAGATGACAGTTCTTAGAAACTTTGGAACTGTAATTCAGGTATTAAAGGATAATTTTATAAAACCCACTTATCCAAAAGCATGAAAAGCACAAGTTTTTTCTTAATGGTTAAAAAAATAGTATAATATATAGTACACTGGAATGGCACAATCTGATTGGTTTGCTATCAGGGTTATTAACAATTATGCACCGAAGGTGAGGTGGATGTTGTTGAATATTAATTTTTATTGACATCGCCCATGCCCAACGTACATAAATACACAAACACCAAAGCAGAAAAACATACTAAAATTCTGGGTTTTTTTTTAATCTGGAAGGATGAAGAAGAGCCATCAGTGCAGGAAGTTATTGAGCTGTGTTTCGTGTTTCAGTGCCTCTTTTCAGAGTTGTAGTAGTGCTATGCAGAAACATAAACTAAACACTATATATATATATATATATATATATATATATATATATATATATATATATATATATATATATATATATATATATACAGATTAGGCCTTGAGTTGACTAATAGCTCTGTGTAGCTAATGGGCTCTGTTTTGTCTTTAGCGTGCATTTATTCAAACATGAAGGTAAACTGCACTTCATAAAGGTCTTTATATATATATATATATATATATATATATATATATATATATATATATATATATATATATATACACACACACACACACACACACATATATATATATATATATATATATATATATATATATATATATATATATATATATATATATGTTGTTGTTTTTTTTGTTTGTTTGGGTTTTTTCACATACTTGGCCTTGTTTTGTGGCATTTTCCTTAACTATTTCCTTAATTTCCTGATTTTTTTTATTTCTCCATCAATATTTTTGAAAAACCCGCGATGCACTGAAGCCACAGAAACTGAAGCTTGAGATTGCAAGGAATCACTGTGTACACATATAGGTCTCTGTGTGTGTGTGTGTGTGTGTGTGTGTGTGTGTGTGTGTGTGTGTGTGTGTGTGTGTGTGTGTATACACACACATATACTACAGAAACCACAATAAAAATAAATATGAGATGAGCTCAAAGTAATTGGCTGGCTAACAGCTATGTGTAGCTGACAACATCTGTTCTATTCATTGTACTGATTCAGAAATCAAAAGGAAACAGTGCTCCCTAAAAGTGTTTTAGTAAATGCAGGGAATACAAAGTAAAAACTACAATGAGATTTCCATGGCTTATTTTTCCATTTTAAATTGTAAGGTGATTACACCATTTGCTCCAAATAACCACAACAAACTGTGAGCTTGTTGTTTTGATTTTAGCATTATCAACCAAAATAATAATTAGTTATTGAATGAGGTGAGGTATGATATAGAAAATTATTCGGTAGAGAGGATTTTATCTGCCAATGTTGCCAAGACAACACTGAATAATTCTCCAGATTATATGAAAGCTGAATTCTATAATTGGTTTATTATTCATTAAACATATTTTGATATATTTATACAAACTATGTAAGTCAACAGTGTGGGATATGTTATAATTATCCTTGACACTAGGATGCAGGTGCCTATCAGTGCTTAGAAGAGGGAAGGCTAGTTCATGCCTCTGGCTCATATAACTCACGTAATCTGTCTGTACTCTGATACATCACTTGTACGCATATTTTTGTCCAAATAATATTGATAATTTTAAAATCTCTATGTAGTTGTAGTTAGCAAATAAAGTGAATTTAGGTATTTGAATGTGTCCATTTTCCCACAATACAATAGACACTCATGTCATTATGTTGCTAGCTAGTTAGCATCAGTGAGCTTTATGAGGTTAGCATGCTATACAGTTAGCACTGTGTCTGATTCATACTGGACATGAAAATGAATAAAATATGGAAATAAATTTAATGATAACAACCTATTTTTAATTTCATGATTAAAAAAAAAATCCAAATATGACTTTTTTTCATTTTGCAAAGATCATCAAGTCTTGATTGATGGCATCCATTTTCTTTGGGATGATGGAAAGAGGAAAAACAGCGATCTTAAGATAGACCAAGTCCCATGGCAGATGGCTCAGCCATATGCGAAGTACCGCTGCTATTAAAATATAATGCACTAATATGCTGTCTCTTCCTGTAATACCATTTCTATGCTTAGAACAGCATAAATATTGAGAAATTAACACGACAATTACAGCTCAGGACAGCAGTTCTGGCAGTATGTTACAGAGCATAGCTGCTCCGTCTCATCTGATATCTATGAGAAGGGACATCAGCATGTGCTAATCGTGCAATTATTATTCAAATTTTCTGATGGTATCGATGCAATAATTCAGTTATCAGATGCCAAATGTTGCACTCTCCTGAAATATTTAATGACTTTCCAACAATCAGTAATGAAAAAGCCTCTTGAAAGAATAATAATATCTAATATCTCAGAACTTGTGGCTCAACTAATGCTGATTCTGTGTAATGTAAAATAATAGACATCAGCATTCATTCAAAATATTTCTCGTTTCAGAATAGTGGAAAACCACCAAATTCTTGGTATTCTTCGAGGAACTGATGTTGGTTTTAGATATGTTGTACAATTATGGCATGTGACTGTCAATCATGAAAACATTCCTCCTCATAGATATTATATAAGATAGATTGGATATGCTTCCTGGAAAGCAGGTCTGTCTGTCTGCCATTTCAGTTAGTTAATTATTACAATTAGCTATTTTATTATTTTTTTAAATGCTCCTCCTCTCTCCCTCCTAGAGAAAGTTGATAAGAAAATCGCTGGCTGCTCTCAAGACTAGAATTGTGCGACTCACAAGTCCCTTTTTTTGGAAAAAATGACAAAACGTCTAATTCTTTAAAAAAAAAAAAAAATATATATATATATATATATATATATATATATATATATATATATACTAGTCCTTCTCAAAAAATTTGCATATTGTGATAAAGTTCATTTTCTGTAATGTACTGATAATAATTAAACTTTCATATATTTTAGATTCATTGCACACCAACTGAAATATTTCAGGTCTTTTATTGTTTTAATACTGATGATTTTGGCATACAGCTCATGAAAACCCAAAATTCCTATCTCAAAAAATTATCATATCATGAGAAGGTAGTCTAAACGAGCTATTAACCTAATCATCTGAATCAACCAATTAACTCTAAACACCTGCAAAAGATTCCTGAGGCTTTTAAAAACTCCCAGCCTGGTTCATTACTCAAAACCGCAATCATGGGTAAGACTGCCGACCTGACTGCTGTCCAGAAGGCCATCATTGACACCCTCAAGCAAGAGGGTAAGACACAGAGAGAAATCTCTGAGCGAATAGGCTGTTCCCAGAGTGCTGTATCAAGCCACCTCAGTGGGACGTCTGTGGGAAGGAAAAAGTGAAAGAAGGGCCGATTACAGACCTTGGGGGACCTGTGAAAGCAGTGGACTGAGTCTGGAGTAGAAACATCCAGAGCCATCGTGCACAGGTGTTGGAGGAAATGGGCTACAGGTGCCGCATTCCCCAGGTCAAGCCACTTTTGAACCAGAAACAGCGGCAGAAGCGGCTGACCTGGGCTACGGAGAAGCAGCACTGGACTGTTGCTCAGTGGTCCAAAGTACTTTTTTTCGGATGAAAGCAAATTTTGCATGTCATTCGGAAATCAAGGTGTCAGAGTCTGGAGGATGACTGGGGAGAAGGAAATGCCAAAATGCCTGAAGTCCAGTGTCAAGTCCCCACAGTCAGTGATGCTCTGGGGTGCCATGTCAGCTGCTGGTGTTGGTCCACTGTGTTTTATCAAGGGCAGGGTCAATGCAGCTAGCTATCAGGAGATTTTGGAGCACTTCATGTTTCCATCTGCTGAAAAGCTTTATGGAGATGAAGATTTTCATTTTTCAGCACGACCTGGCACCTGCTCACAGTGCCAAAACCACTGCTAAATGTTTACTGACCATGCTATTACTGTGCTCAATTGGCCTGCCAACTCTCCTGACCTGAAGCCCATAGAACACTGTGGATGAGCTTAAGGCGGCTATCGAAGCATCCTGAGCCTCCGTAACACCTCAGCAGTGCCACAGGCTGATTGCCTCCATGCCACGCCCCATTGAAGCAGTCATTTCTGCAAAAGGATTCCCGACCAAGTATTGAGTGCAGAACTGAACATAATTATTTGAAGGTTGACTTTTTTTGTATTAAAAGCACTTTTTTATTGGTTGGATAAAATATGCTAATTTTTTGAGATAGGAATTTTGGGTTTTCATGAGCTGTATGCCAAAATCATCAGTATTAAAACAATAAAAGAATCTGAAATATTTCAGTTGGTGTGCAGTGAAGCTAAAATATATGAAAGTTTAATTTTTATCAGTACATTACAGAAAATAATGAACTTTTTCACAATATGCTAATTTTTTGAGAAGAACTAGTGTATATATATATATATATATATATATATATATATATAGAGAGAGAGAGAGAGAGAGAGAGAGAGATAACGTATATATTTATAATAAATACTTTAATTCCACATTTTGTTTCATATTTTCATGTAAATTTTAATGGAGACGGTGTTAGCAGGAGATAGCATGCTATAGCTAACGAAAATCTTGGCACTGACTCACGCTAGCTCCGATGTGCTTTCCTACGAATTTGTAAACATTTTGAATTAATAATTAAGACAATTGTAGAATTTGGCTTTTGTATGAATAGAGAATTATTCAAATCACAGACGTGTGTTTTCATCCACGGCCTCAGGAATTGTAGCCTAATGGTTCGAGAAACGGCCAGTTTAATTCCAGAACTAGCACGAAAAACTGAGTGGCGATGGAGAAGTGAGCTGCACCTTCTCTTCCTCCATATAAATGGCTCAAGTGCCCTTGAGCAAGGCACTTAACCCCCAACTGTTCTCCAGGCGCCTCCAATGTATGTGCCAGCCCAAAGCTCAAAATCTCAGCATGACATTGATCTAAATTATTCTATAAATCTATGTCTATATGTGAATTATTCTCTACATAGCCTCATTCAGTGATTTCTTATGATATACCATGACAACTTGGGAGAATGCTTGAATCAATTAAAAATGCAAAAAAATAGACCATGGAATTTTTGTTATAGTTTGATTTTCTTATGTTTCTGTGTAGCAGACACAAGACATGATTCACTTTAGGCTTGATGGATATTGCTGCACAGTCTCAATATCTGTCTCGCCTTCAATGAATACTTATTACAATCCTGCATCGAATGCTTCCAGAGGCACAACTGTAGATTGAACTTAAAAGGTCATACTTTCGGTTCTTGGTTTCTTTGGTCATTTTATTTCAGGATACACAAAGGCTCATGTTGAATTCACTCGATAAAATTGCTACTACTAATTTATAATATACATATATTAAATTGGTATTAAGCAAAATTAGTGCTTACTGGGAGACTTACAGTGCATCAATGCTCTATAAACAGCAGGGCTTTCTCACTTTCATTGCTGTATTCTGATGGGCAGCCAAACAATTCTGTGATTTTCCCCCTGATTTATATGCATTTTAAAGGTTGAGTCTCACTTTTCTATTAAAATGCTCAGTAATAACTGTGAGGTAGACTGTGAAATAGGACAGAGGTCGTTTTTCCTGAGTTATGGTTAGACTTAAGAGGCGTCCACACAGCAAGCGACGATCGACGAGCGACCATGCGAAGTCAATGATTAAAAGCAAACTGAGTGATGGAGGCAGAATTTTCTCAAACGCCATAAATTGGACGGATGTGACGTTTGTATGAGCTGAACTTTCATGCTATTAAATAGCAGCTCATTACTTCCTTGTCTAAATATTCTGCACTTTATGAATGCACACAAATATTTTACAAGGATAATAACAAGTAAAAACGTATTTCTTGGGGCCACATTTCTGAAACTGTTGTTATAATCTGTGATGATATATACAGGGATTCCTCACTTTCTGCGGTTAATATGGACGCAGACACCCTCCGCGACCATCGATTTCCACAAAGTAGGATCGACATCCCTGACTGACGTATACATACATGTATATCTTCTTCTTCTTCTTTTCCTTTCGGCCTTTTTCCCTTTTTCGGGAGTCACCACAGCGAATCATCTGTTTCGCACATTTGATTTGGCATAGGTTTTTACGTCGGATGCCCTTCCTGTCACAACCCTTTAGCGAGGGACAGAAACACGCTGACGGCTCTGCGGCCGATCCTGCGCCCTATCCACGAGACCACCACTGCCCCGTATACATACATGTATATGTTTATGCAATATCAATAAATTCAATGCTATACATGCTTATAATAACAATTAAACATTCAAAAACAATGCATAAGATGTAAATAAAATATAAATACACACACACACACACACACGCACACACACACACACACAGATGTGTACCTCACATAAAAATGTAAGCAGTTTTGTTGGGGGGTTTGGGTTTTTTTTTTTTTGTTTTTTTTTTTTTGGGGGGTTGGTTTGCATAATTGGCCTTGTATTGCAGCATTTTCTTTAACTTTTCCCACTATTTTTCCTTAATTTCCTTATTTTTTATTTTTTATTTTTGAAAAACTCGCTGTATTTATATCACTGTCATCACTGGATTTATACTGAATGCTTACCAGTTCACAAGAGTCTCGGGACTATACTTACCATATGGAAATGATGATAATGATGATGATGATGATGATGATGATGATGATGATGATGATGATGATAATAATAATAATAATAATAATAATAATAATAGACAGGGCAGTGGTGGTCTAGTGGTATAGGGCGCTGGATCGCTGATCCAAAGGTTGGGGGTTCGAGTCCCACTCTCCACAGGGTTGTCACTGTCCCCCCAGTGCAGCTAACTGGGTTATCAAAGGCGGGCCATGTCTCTCACTGTCTGTGGTGTGAGGCATGTAAAAGAACCATTGCTGACTTTCGTAAAGAGTAGCTGCAAAGTCGTCAGCGTGTTTCTGTCCCTTGTTAAAAAGGGTTGTGACAGGAAGGGCATCCGACGTAAAAACCTCTGCCAAATCAAACGTCCGAATCAGATGATTCGCTGTGGCAACTCCGGAGTAAAAGAGAAAAAAGCCGAAACGAAGACAGACGGACAAAATAATAATAATAATAATAATAATAGACATTATTGGCATTGGTTATATTGTGGTTGGATTCCCAGTTTGGGCTTTTCTGTGTGGCGTTTACTTCACAAAACTTAATTAAACTTAAATATCACATGATAATAAAAGCTGTCAAGGATCTACTGCAGGGACCTGGTGCAGTGATGTCATAGACCATGAATGCTGCTCACAGTTTCACTTGAAAGATTTTTAAGTGGGAAACATACAAGAGGACGACCTGTGGAAGAAGAGCGCCGCGACTCGCTTGCCTTGCTATAACGGTTAGCTTGTGGCTGCTGGTGAATCGATTTACATTTCGCTCGACGCTTTCTTTGTGGACACCACTTTAAAATATTTGTTAACATGATTTATATTCTTTTACTGTAATAGTCAAATTGTCCAATAACTTAAAGGTCTGCGTGATATAGTGATCTGTGCATTTGACATCCTGACCTAATGGCTGACCCCCCCCCCCTCTTCCTATGTGATGAACTTTATTGATGTTTTGATATAAACTGGGTGCAATAACTGATGTCTCATAAATGTTTAATAAGGATATGCACGTTAATTAGCCTTATATGTTACTATTCGCAATTAGCCTATTCCGGAAACTAATCTGGTAAACCTCAAAAAGTGTGTTTAATGAAATTGGTCGGTTTATTTAGTAGGGTGCATTTTCACCAACCGATTTTGTATCAGTTCAGTCACAGTGAGCATGTGTAGTATTTTGTCTAATCTCGCAGACATGTGCATTACTTTGGTAAACCTTTTCCAGGGAAATACATCACTGAATCGTTATAATTTCACTTGCATCTGTTTTGCTGGACGTACTTTGGATCGTTTCAAATTAAGTCCTCTTTGTGATGTTGAGTGTTTTTTTTTAATCTGATTTGATATACAGTAGGCCCTTGACCATTCGCGGTTCAGCGCTTGCGCCCCCGCATACTTGTGGATTGATGACCACACCGGAAGTAACTGGCACGTGATTCAAATTTAGCCAATAGATGAGAGCTTTTGTTTGTCCCTCCTGCTGATTGGTTGTAGATGATGTGTCCACCTCTTTTTTTGTCCTTTGTACACAAATTTTCAACGTGATTGCTTGAATTGTGAAGTAATTTTTTTTTTAGTGTGTTTTAATGATTATTTAGGAGCTATGCTGTCACTCAAACACCCTGCATCTTCTCTAGCTTCTGGTAAGGAGCCTAAGCGCTTTATTTATTCATAAATATTATCACAGTACAAAATTAAAAAGTTTTTACTTAATCATTACTACATTTTATTTCAGTATTACTGTATTAATGAGTAAGACTGTCTATAGAATGTGTTTAACAAGCATATTTTAGCGCATGTAATATCACACATTGGGTTTTAAAACCGCATCAATATCTCGCGGATTTTCTTGATCCGTGGGAAGGGCCAGAACTGAACTATCGCGAAAAACGGGGGCCTACTGTATTATAATTAATTTTTAATGAGATCATGATTTGTATAAAATTGTGTTGCATAAATTCACATCCTGATTGATACTCAAATTAGTTTATAATGGAGAACAGCAAAAATCCGTTCATTACTAGAAAGAGACTGATTTACAGGTTTTGTAAAGAAAGAACATCTGCTTGAGGAAATGAGGACAACTGGAAAATGATACACAAAGAAACAAACTATCGCCTGAATCTTTTCTTCGAAAAGGTGTTGCCCATCAAGTGCCAATGCTTGCTCTATGAGACATACATGCTGGGACTAAACAATCGGGAAGATTTTGTGAAATCTGCTTCCTTCTTCTCGCGTGAAACGCTACAGTGAGAGGTCATCCCTTGCCGCTTTTCAGCATGACTCATCTCAGTCAACTTTTGTCTTAATTTTGCTTTCCTGTACTTTTATTCCGCTTTAGATCTCAGTTGATATGCATGGTGAACAGTTTTTCCATACTTAACATAAGCAGTGCTGTTGTCATTTCCAAGGTTTTGTGAAGTTTGTAATGGATTACCCTAAAGGAATAAAAAGCAAAGTGTCAACTTTTACAAGAAACTGTAAATACTGTTTGTGTATGTATTAATTTAACAGCAAGAGTGATGCAATTATGCAGTGCACCAATTTCATTGGAGCCACGGGTGTGCTTTTAATACCTTGATTTACTTTGACTGAATAATTGATTTCAAGTTTTTTAGACCGGGGGTGTCAAACCTATCTTTACTGAGGGCGATATCACTAAATTGACTAAATTGAAAGGTGATTGAGGTCCGAATAATCACTGAACATCTCTTTGAATGGGGCTTAACAGTGACAAGTTAGCATGCAATCCTTCTTGAGTCATAAATGATGAGCTGTTTAGTTGAAATTGGCTACTACCACCTAGGCGAAGGATGATGAATTGGGTTTCATGGTAATGGTTGCTGCAAAGAAAGTATGGTAATCATATTCTTTGAAAGCTCTTGCAGGCCATATAAAATGAGACGGAGGCCGGATTTGGCCCCTAGGCTAGAGTTAGACATCTATGCTTTAAACAATTCAGATTGATGTGTTTTATTTATTTATCTCTTTGGGTGAAAGTGGGGGTACACCCTAAGCTTGTCAGGCCATAGGATGGCAAACACACACTCTCACACACACACACACACACACACACAGTCATTGACACTCACACCTGGCACTTTGAAACAGCCAATTAGACTAATCTGCATGTCTTTAGATTGTAAGTGGAAAACCCAATTTGCTGGAGGAAAACCGCACGCCAGGATGGGAAGCACGTACCGGTACAAACAAACAAACAAACAAACAAAACAAATTCCCAGGACCCAAACCCAGGGACTTCTTGCTGTGAGGTGGACATGCGAAACAATACGCCACCATGGCACTACGGCATTCAATCAATTTTATTAATTAGCAAACAGAGTTACCGCTGAGGCGTGAGCATGAACGCAAATTGGATCTTAGTTGGTAAAATGTACCTGCGTACCACCATCTTATAAATCAAAATTTCTTTCTTTAAATCAAAGTCTCTTTCATTTTGTATTAATTGAACTTTCTGTTTTTCAGAAGTGCCAGTTGTTTGGTAGGAAAAGACAAATGATCTGTGACAAAAGAAACACTTGTGGTGTTTGATGCTACTTTCATGCTTCTGAAGTTTTTTAAAAAAAAATAAATAAATATTCTTCAATGTAAAGCGTTCAGAAGTTAGTCTATTTTTGAAATTTCTGACATGATGTCCTTTTGATATCAGCTTTTTTTCCCCAAAAAACTAAGACAGCAAACATTACTGCAGCAAAAACAATTGACAGCAAACCTCCATCTCTCTCTCTCTCTTTCTCTCTCTCCCCCTTCCATAAATTGTTTTTCCAATTTTCAACAGTGTTTTCAATCCATTCTGAATAGACACGTCTGGGTGAATGATGAGATGCTTTTTCTTTTAATAAATAGCCGTTAAGGGTCCACTGTCTTTCTGCAGATGTTCTGTGCATTCACATCACAGTTTATTGTCCTCGGTGTGATAGATATACTGTGCGTGCAAAAGATTTTTGATTAGCTGGGTGTAAAGGTCAAGCAGTTTCCTGTTTCTATGCATAATTACCTTCACTGTTCATCCATAGAAAAAGCTCTAAAAAGTATAATTTCTTTTGGCTCTATTTAACTTTGCAAGGAAATAGTACTTTAAAAAGTGGAGAAATACAAAGAGAAGAAGTACTTACTTTATCCATAAAGAGAATGTTGATTATATTTATTATTTTGCAAGTAATAAACAATTATTTAATCCAGTTCCTAGACATGAATAACAAGATCAAATCTGGTGGTTGTTTTAGGCTGAATGATTCTATTGTTATACTGTTTTACTACTGTTAACTGATCAATAGTAAAAAACTATTACAAATCAATGCAAAATTTATCAATTCTGACAAATCACTTTTTATACAGGGTGGCCCAATAAATTTCAAATTTCACATTTCAAAGGTAAATGAAAAAAAAAACTTTTATAATATAATTAAATTAAAGTCTGCACGCACGCAACTTCAATTAGTGCAGTTTTTATTCATCATGTTTTAAAGATGATTATTTCCTAAATGGCAGCCATCATTGCCTTTGCATACTTGGAGATGATTTCTGAAAGCTGCCATGGCTCATGTCGAGTGGAACAGCAACAATCTCCTGCTGAATAGCAACCTTAAGGGTTTCAAAAGTTTGGAATCGATAAGTATACACTTGATTAAAGGTGGCGCCACAGAAAGCATCACAAGGAATGAGGTCAGAGGAAAGGTCTGGCCACATAACATAATTTTTTTGTCAGATTTCCAAATCTGGAAGTATTTCCGTCAACACCTCCAGTGATCTTTTGAGCTGTATGTCCTGTAGCTCCAACTTGCTGAAACCACACTTCAAGCTTCCAGGTGTTCACCTTCATTTTCTTTTCCTATTGGCTGTTTTGGCTGTTCCCTTCAGGGGTCACCACAGCAAATCATCTGCATCCATCTCACCCTATCCTCTGCATCTTCTCTTACACCAACTACCTTCATGTCCTCCTTCACCACATCCATAAATCTCCTCTTTGGACTTCCTCTAGGCCTTCTGCCTGGCAGTTCCAAGCTCAGCATCCTACTACCAATATATTCACTATCCGTCCTCTGTACATGTCCAAACCATCTCAATCTAGCCTCTCTGACTTTGTCTCCAAAACATTATGTTCAACTTGGCCTTAAAAAGTTTTTAACCAAATCAATGCGACAGTCTGAAGTTACAGTAACAGTTACACCATTTGTTTCAAATCTGGACTATCTTAATATGATTTTTTTAAATTATCCATTGAAAAATGGGAGCCACCATACACTCCGATGAAACGTGTCTATTCTTGTGAAAATGGTCCTTTCCAGGTTGAGATGCCCCATCTGCGGGACACAGTAACTTAATACAGTAAATAGTTTGTTATGAATCATAGGCCATAACCTTAAAAACTACCATTTTTCAATCAAATTAAACTCCTTAGCAAGACTTTGAGTTCTCTATGCACCACCAAGTGAAAGACTCTCTTTAGTAGTAATTATCTCAGAACCTCCTCTTGTGGTTTCTCTCTTTAATTCTTTTTACTTGTGTACATTTCCTTCTAGTTCTGATCTGTGATATTACCTAGAATACGACATAAAATATTTGTGAGTATAAAGCATTGACATTTATTAAGGTCTGCAATATCTGCAGTGTCATGCCCCAGATAAATGTTTTGCAAAAGTGAAGAATTTCAAACAATCCACAATATTGTAAAACCCTCAAAATAGCCATAAGCCACTAATGCTTTTAAAGCACAATAAAGAAAAGCACTCAGTGAAGGAGAAGTGAAGAAGCAGGCCATTGTAAACTGGGATCTGGGGCAATTGAATTCTAAAAATAAACAGTAATAATATATATTAAACTCTCTATAACACATGATGTCAAATCTCATTCCTGTACTCATAAATATCGTTCACTTTAAACGTCTACATTGATCAAAGCAACACACTCTGCTATAATTTTGTATAAGATCTAAAAAAATAAAATGCATTCAATCGAGAAAATAATCTGGCTGCAAAACAGATAACATGAAATGTTTACATTTAAGATTATATTTGGTTGAACTGTGATTTTTTTTTCTTTAACTATACAGCTCACTACAACAGTTATTTGCCGAAGGCAAGGCGGATATTGCTCGGAGGGAGATTCTGTCTCAGGGGCTATTCAGTGATATCCATCAACCCCAAGATAAATAAATGTAATACAGTAGTATATACTACATAGAAAAAATAAGAAAATCTGTGGTTTATTGTGACTTTTTTTCATGACAGTTTGAGTGTTGGATAAATAATAGCTACTTAAAGAAGGTGAGGTGGATCTGAGGTGAATATTTGTTATTAAGTCTACACTTACAGTTTCACAATGATATAAGAAAAGCAAACTGAAACCTGATTTTAACGGGATTTTTATATATAACAGTTTGTGAGCTGAATAAAGTACATTGGAAATGGCATGATTTGATTGGTCTGCTATCTCTGCATTATAAATTATTAACCCGAGTGCTCAATGCTTACGGTAATCAGAACTAGTGGCTCACAGTTTGTACCGGTCACATGACCCAAGCTGTATACTATAATTTCCGGACTATAAGCTGCTACTTTTTTCACACACTGCAGCTTAAACAATGATGCAGTTGATCTTTTTTTTTTCCAGATTTTTTTTACAGGCTAAAGGCCTCCAGGGGGTGCACAAGAGCGAGACAGACACCTGCGACTTATAAACTGGTGCGGCATATATCTTCTTTTCTTTCCGGCTTTTTCCCGTTCTCGAGAGTTGCCACAGCGAATCATCTGATTCGCACATTTGATTTGGCTTAGGTTTTTATGTCGGATGCCCTTCCTGTCACAACCCTTTCAGCAAAGGACAGAAATATGCTGACGGCTTTGTAGCCTACTCTTTAAGAAAAAAAGCAATGGTTCATTTACATGCCTCTCACCATAGACAGAGGCCCACCTTTGATAACCCAGTTAGCTGCACTATATATATATATATATATATATATATATATATATATATATATATATATACACTGTATATACAAATTATTTTTTCTTTTTAAATTTAGTTGGTGTAGCTTATATACAGGTACGATAAATAGTCCATAAATTACAGTAATCACTTCTCGCTTTAAAATGGAAAATTTAACGTTAAAAATCTATTTTTTCTGTTTCTTGTGGTGCAATATATATTAAAACACCTTTAGGAGCGATGTTTCCTTTTTGTTTCTAAATAAATAGGGTGATAGCAAGGGTCAAGCAATCAAGCAGACAGAATATCACAGGCATATCCAAGATGTAAATTAAGAAGCAGGTGAGGGTGATACACAATACAACCCTAACACAGACTGGACTAATGAGCTGAACTAGACAAGTGAAACAGGTCATGCATCGAGTTTATTCACGCTGAATAATAGTTTGTGCCAATTTGATCGCCAGGCCTAAAAAACTTAATGGCGCCAGGCCATGATTTAAAATTTTAAATATATTCTATAAAAATCTCATTCTATTTTGTTTTCCATAGTATATACTTCAACAGCTTTTACACGGCACAGTTTACTTTTTTATATTTTGCTTTCATTTCTGTACATAAGCGATTAGCAACACCGAGTTATTAGCTGTATAATGTGTGTACAACCTTCACTCAAAGTTGGCTGTGATAGGGTTCAGCTTCTTCATGACTCTGTAAAGGTTAAAGTGGAACTGATTGTGGAATGAGATGGAATTGACACTTTGAACTGGCCCAAAGAGCAGAGCTCACTTGACCTGCTTTGGTGTCATGATTAAAAAAGAAAAGAAAAAAAATCCCTCTTGTTTTAATTAGATTTTTATATTGTGTTTCTGGGGACAGTAGCGGCCCGGTGGTAGGGTACTGGATTACTGATCTGAAGGTTGGTGGATCAAGCACCACTATCACCAGGTTTTCACTGTTGTCCCCAGTGCAGCTAACAGGGTTATCAAAGGCCAGTCATGACTCCCATGGTCTGAGGTGAAGGGCATGTAGAAGAACCACTGTTAACCTTTGAAAAGAAGAGTTGCATTGACATCGGTGTGTTTCAGCCATGCAATGGCCTAGAGAGTCGCCCGGGTCATACTTTGCCTTCGCTAGAGTTGGGTGAGATGAGCACCAGCCTTCCCGTGACCCTAATTAAGATTAAACAGTTAAAAAAATGAATGAATGATGACTTGTAAAGGTTTATCAGACGGCTCTTCAGAGAGCTCTAAGGCTCCATAAATGCCTGTGCAAGGAGGTCACTTGCTTTCATCATGATTCAGCAAAAATGAAAAAAAAAAATATAAAAAAAAACTTTTATTTTTCTTCTTTGGCTTAGGTTCCTGTGTAGTATATATTACAACAACTATGCACCTCACACTTGATGGCTGTAGCTAAAATTAATGTTCCCCTTGATGTTCCATCCCAAGGAACATTCAGCAATATTCCCTACTGCATAATTTTTAAAAGCAAGCCAATTAAATTGGATCGTTCCTGTGAGGTATACAGTATCCTGCATTACATTAATTAAATAATACCTTATTAAATTTGGGGATATATTAGTAAAGTAAAGTGGTTAGCACAGAGATGAAAATGTTGAGGTTCTCTTTGGGAGTAACGAGGATGGATCGGATCAGGAATGAGTACATCAGAAGGACAGAACATGTAAGATGTTTTGGAGACAAAGTCAGAGAGGCTAGATTGAGATGGTTTGGACATGTACAGAGGAGGGATAGTGAGTATATTGGTAGTAGGATTCTGAGGTTGGAACTGCCAGGCAGAAGGTCTAGAGGAAGACCAAAGACGAGATTTATGGATGTGGTGAAGGAGAACATGAAGGTAGTTGGTGTAAGAGAAGAATATGCAGAGGACAGGGTGAGATGGAGGCAGATGATTCGCTGCGGTGACCCCTGAAGGAAACAGCCGAAACGAAAAGAAGTGATAAAGTGGTTAGCACTTGATGTTCCTGGGTTTGAGCCCTCCTGTCTATGAGGGTGTATTTCTGTGAAGCTTGCATGTTTTTCCTTTGCCTGCGCCGGTGCTTGGGTTTCATCCCATGGTCAAAAAACATGCATGACAGGCGAATTAGCTGTTGAAAATTGCTCCTTGATGTGAGTATAAGCAATAGAAGATGGTTGATGTAGGGGGTTGGTGTTGAAAGGGCTGTAAAATCCTGTAAACGTTGTAAAAATCCTGCTAAAACTAATCAATACATTGACAACACATAAATGGTGAAAAGATGCAAATAAAAAAGAAGAAAGTAAAAGAAGCATATTGGTAATACAAACACCAAGGTGAAGCTGTGTGTGTGTGTGTGTGTGTGTGTGTGTGTGTGTGTGTGTGTGTGTGTGTGTGTGTGTGTAGGAGAAATAAAGGGAAAGACGAAGACAGACTGCTGTATAACAGAAAAGCTG
Organism: Plotosus lineatus; assembly: GCA_024760905.1. Taxonomy (NCBI): domain Eukaryota; kingdom Metazoa; phylum Chordata; class Actinopteri; order Siluriformes; family Plotosidae; genus Plotosus; species Plotosus lineatus. Next base: position 23,653,329 of record CM045749.1, on the reverse strand, counting down.
GTGATTATAATGTAAACCAGTGATCCCTAAGAACACTGGCTTCATATTACTTTATCGTTTGAAGAAAGACAAAATTAATGTACGATAGAAATGAAGAACATCTGATGATGCTTTCTTTCCATCTGGAAACATTGTTCTTATAAGAACGTTCTTTTACCTGCCGATGAAATGGTTTTAATTTGATAATCAACCTCCTGCTTGTGGAAACTGAGTGACATTTGTCACACATATAGCATTTTTTGGGAGATGGAAGGTGATGGATTTGGAGATGCACAAATCAGGCATGAGAGTCCCAGCAGCGCACTCATTTTCAGCACCCCACATGAAAAATTATTCTGATGCAGACACCAATCTCATTGTGGAAAAGGATATTAAATGGCAAAAGGTGAACTGAATAACAATTAGTTTTACATTATTGATACGGGTTAATAAAAATGAACAGTATCTGTATAAGTGGGTAGCCATGCTTTGTTGTAGTGGGGTATTACATATCACATTACATAAAATAATATTTAAACTGTAAATAATCAAAATATAAATATAACAATATACAACTAATAGTGGTTTTTAATTGCATTTAATACTGGCATTTTGATAATAAAACGCAGATGTTGAATTGTTAAATTGATTTTAAATATTTGCAAATCTAGAATACAGCAGCATGGCTTGTTTTCAACCCTCCCAAATTCTTCCACATCACTGCACTGCTATAATCTCTCCACTGGCTTCCTGTAGCTGCTCGCATTAGATTTAAAGCACCAATGCTTGTCTGCAAAGCTAAAAATGGACCTATATCCTCCTACTCCAAAGGCATTATCACACCCTACACTGCACCAATTTATTTTTGCACTACTAGACCTTTAGACCATTCTTTCAAGAGACAAGGAAAACATGTATTTAAACTCTTCTCTTTTCTGACATCGAGGTGGTGGGCTGAACCTCTTTTCGATGTGCAAACAGTTGTGTCACTGGGTGTCTTCAGGTGATTGCTGAAAACATACCTGTTTTGAAAGTACAGTACTTCAATTAAGACTATGTTTACATTAAAAAGCAAACAAAGAATCCATAAGGCAGTGGTGGCCTGGTGGTAAAGGTGTTGGCACACTGATCCTAAGGTTGGGGGTTCAAGCCCCATTCTCCACGGGTTGTCACTGTCCCCCCCAGTGCAGCCAACTGGATTATCAAAGGCTAGCCATGTCTCTCACTGTCTATGTTGTGAGGTTCATGTAAAAAAAAAAAAAAAAAAACATTACTGACTTTCGAAAAGGCTGCAAAACCATCAGCATGTTTCCGCCCTGCGATGGCCTGGCGAGTTGTCCAGGGTGTACTCTGCCTTCACCCAGAGTCGGCTGGGATGCGTGCCAGCTTCCCTGTGGCCCTAATTAGGATTAAGCGGTTACAGAAAATGATGAGAATCCACAAAAAACCCTACCCACCGAGTTCTGATTAATATTCCTAGTATGGGTCTGACCAGCATCATAATGTATTCACTGATAAAGACTTCAAAGCGCCCCTGTAAGTTGCTCTGGAGAAGGATCTGTCTTCCTTTCAATTTTTTCCCCTTTCTCGGGAGTCGCCACAGCGAATCATCTGATGCTCTGGAGAAGGATATGTGCCAAAATAATTGTTGACTTAAAGCATAAGAATGAAGCAGCGATTTTAAAATATTAATTATTCCTTTGTATTAACTTTGCAATCAAAATATATTTTCTCATCCATTCATCCACTGATCCATCTATTCATAAGCAAATGTTCTATGTCACTTACTGATTGAGGCTTAAATGGAGCTTATAGCAGCTGAAAGTGGCCGAGAAACAGGGTCTATACCCTGTATACGTTGTCAGATTATTGTGAGGATAACCCATGTAAATGTATATGTGACACAAATAACCCCCATTGATAAACTAAAAGGAAAACAATAAATACCGCCGATAAATTAGTAACATGCAGAAATACCGTTCTCAACTATAACTTGAGATCAAGAATTTTTTGTATGAGTCTATGTGAAAGAAAGAGGTGTTTTTCTTGCCACCCTTCCCCGTGAGCCATGTTTGTTCATTCCTTTTCTCAGTGAGCTGTCATAACTATAAACATTTAATGTGCTGAAAGAGGCTTGGAGGTCATATGTTGTGGCTCTCGGGTTTTTCTTCATATCTCTGAGCATTAAATAGTCTGACCTTGGACCGAATTTGCTGGAATGTCCAATCCTGGGAGGACTATGGTGAAGGGTCTCCTTTGTAAGTGACCCTTCTCATTGTAGGATCATGAATTTCATATGGACTGGCCTCACACGCTTTCCCAGATGAGGAGCAGCAATTGCTTTTCTGACATAATGACTGGTCTCCTTTTTGGCTTGAGTTAAACACTACCAAAAGTTCAGGTGTTGTAGATGTAGTCACACTTCCTGATCATTAACCATCCATGTGCATTTCAATAGTAATGCACGGCTGCAAATTATTCTCCTTATGATTGTAGTAGTAAGAACGATGTGTTTATTTTCATCCCATCTGGTTTCCGAAGGATAGTTTAAATTTTTAAACAAAAAAAAACAAAACACAAACAACATACATGGTCAGGGTGTACCCCACTTTCACCCAGAGTCATCTGAGATAGGCTACAGTGTCTCTGTGACCCTAATAGTAGGATTGAATGGTTGAGCAAATTAGTGAGTGAGTGAGTGAGTATAAATATTCATTTATTTTTTTGAACCACTTAATCCTAATTAGAGTCACAGGGAGACTGGTGCCCATCTCAGCCAAGTCTGGGCAAGGGCAGAGTACACCCTGGACAGCGCACCCGGCCACTGTAGGGAATATATACTATATGTACATATTTAATCATTCATTAATTTTCTGAACCGATTAATCACATACTAGGGTCATGGGGACGATGGCGCCTATCTCAACTGACTCTGGGTGAAGGCAGGGTACACTCAGCTCACCAGTCCATCATAGGGAAACACAAACACACACACACACACAAGTCCACACTCATCTTCACACCCTGCAGAATTTTGGATCAGAGAGTTAGCATAAAGTGCATGTTTTTGGACTGTAGAAGGAAATATACAAACTCCAAACAGAAAGGCCTTGCCAAGCCTGGGACTTGAATTCAGGACCTTCTTTCTGTTTAGGGAATGTGCCAATCACTAAGTCCCCATGTTTCGATACAATAAGCACAAAATCTAAAATATATTTATTTTACTAACTTTGATCATATGGTAGAAATCATTAGTAAATATTTGACATCTTCCCAAACAAGCAGGGTGACCATTACTTCAAATACAGTTTGGACATCAGGTGCACTTTATGGAATAGCAATGTGTCTGGAGAACAGAGATATTCTGAAACTTGTTCAGCTTCGAAGAGATTACATCAGAGTGTGTGGCTGCTGCAGATATAGAAATCTGCCAAGTTATGAATACAAATTGTAAGGATCTTCTTCTTCTTCTTCTTTTCCTTTCGGCTTTTCCCTTCAGGGGTCGCCACAGCGAATCATCTGCCTCCATCTCACCCTATCCTTTGCATCTTCTTCTCTTACACCAACGACCTTCATGTCCTCCTTTACCACATCCATGAATCGTCTCTTTGGTCTTCCTCTAGGCCTTTTGCCTGGTAGTTCCAGCCTCAGCATCCTATTACCAATATACTCACTATCCCTCCTCTGTACATGTCCAAACCATCTCAATCTAGCCTCTCTGACTTTGTCTCCCAAACGTCTTACATGTGCTGTCCCTCTGACGTACTCATTCCTAATCCTATCCATCCTCGTTACTCCCAAAGAGAACCTCAACATTTTCATCTCTGCTACCTCCAACTCTGCCTCCTGTCTTTTCCCCAGGGCCACTGTTTCTAACCCATACAGCATCGTTGGCCTCAACACCGTTTTGTACACTTTTCCTTTCATTTTTGCCGATACCCTCCTATCACATCACACGGACACTTTTCTCCAACCATTCCAACCTGCCTGCACACGCTTCTTGACCTCTTTCCACTCGCCATTGCTCTAGATTGTTGAGCCTAAGTACTTAAAATCCTCCACCTTTCTTATCTCTGCTCCTGTAATCTCACCGTTCCTCTTTGGTCCTTGGCATTCATGCACATGTACTCTGTCTTACTGAGGCTAATCTTCATTCCCCTCCTTTCCAGGAGCATACCTCCACCTCTCTAGATTTTCCTGCACTTGTTCTCTGCTCTCACTACAGATTACAATGTCATCTGCAAACCTCATAGTCCATGGGGAATCTTGTCTAACCTCGTCTGTCAGCCTGTCCATCACCATAGCTTGAACAAGAAGGGGCTGAGAGCTGACCCTTGATGCAGTCCCACCTCCACCTTGAACTCTTCTGTCACACCCGACAGCACACCTCACCACTGTCTTACATCTCTCATACATGTCCTGCACCACTCTAACATACTTCTCTGCCACTCCAGACTTCCTCATGCAATACCACAGTTCTTCTCTCGGCACCCTGTCATATGCTTTCTCCAGATCCACAAAGGCACAATGCAGCTCCGTCTGACCTTCTCTGTACTTCTCCATTAACATCCTCAAGGCAAACACTGCATCTGTGGTGCTCTTTCTGGGCATGAAACCAAACTGTTGTTCACAAATGCTGACTTCTGCCCTTAGTCTAGCTTCCACTATTCTTTCCCATAACTTCATCGTATGGCTCATCAACTTTATCCCTCTGTAGTTGCCACAACTCTGCGTCTCCCTTGTTCTTAAAAATGGGCACCATCACACTTCTCCTCCATTCCTCTGGCATCCTCTCACTCTCTAAGACCTTGTTAAATGTTCTTGTCAGAAAATCTACTGCTACCTCTCCTAGACACTTCCATACCTCCACGGTATGTCATCAGGACCAACTGCCTTTCCATTCTTCATCTCTTCAATGCCCTCCTCACTTCACCCTTACTAATCTTTGCTACTTCCCTGGTCCTCAACAGTCACCTCTTCTACTCTTTTTTTCTCTCTCATTTTCCTCATTCATCAGCTCTTCAAAGTACTCTTTCCATCTTCCCAGCACACTTCTGTCATCAGTCAATACATTTCCCTCTCTGTCCTTTATCAATCTAACTTGCTGCACGTCCTTCCCATCTCTATTTCTCTGCTGTGCCAACCTGTATAAATCATTTTCTCCTCCTTACTTTCCAGCCGAGCATACAAGTCATCAAAGCACTCTGTTTGGCCTTTGACACTGCTACCTTTGCCTTCGCTGTGTCTCCTGTACTCCTGTTTACTCTCTTCGGTTTCTCAATGTCCCACTTCTTCTTAGCTAATCTCTTCCTTTGTACACACTCCTGCACTTCCTCATTCCACCACCAAGTCTCCTTATCTACTTTCCTTCCAGATGACACACCAAATATTCTCCTACCTGTCTCCCTGATCACATTCGCTGTAGTTGTCCAGTCATCTGGAAGCACTTCCTGACCACCCAAAGCCTGTTTCAACTCCTCCTTGAAGACAACCCGACACTCTTCCTTTTTCAACTTCCACCACTTTGTCTTCTGCTCTGCCCTTGCCTTCTTCACCTTCCCCCCCATCAGCATCATCCTGCACACCACCATCCTATGCTGTTTGGCAACACTCTCACCCGCTACTACTTTGCAGTCACTGACTTCCTTTAAATTACATCGCCTGCACAAGATGTAGTCTACCTGTGTGCTCCTACCTCCGCTTTTATAAGTCACCCTATGCTCCTCTCTCTTCTGGAAGAAAGTATTCACCACAGCCATTTCCATCCTTTTGCAAAATCTACCAACATCTGTCCTTCATCGTTCCTGTCCTGGATACCAAACCTACCCATCACTTCCTCGTCCCTCTGTTTCCTGCACCAACATGTCCATTGAAGTCTGCCCCAATGACCACTCTTTCACCTCTGGGGGTACTCTGCATCACTTCATCTAACTCCCTCCAGAATCTCTCCTTCTCTTCTCGCTCACATCCTGTCTGTGGGGCATAAGCACTAACAACATTGACCATCACACCTTTAATTTCTAACTTGAGACTCATCACTCTGTCTGACACTCTTTTCACTTCTAGAACATTCCTGGCAAACTCCTCCTTCAAGATGACTCCGACTCCATTTCTCTTCCCATCCACACCGTGATAAAACAGCTTAAACCCTGCTCCTATGCTTCTAGCCTTGCGACCTTTCCACCTGGTCTCCTGAACACACAGTATGTCCACCTTCCTCCTCTGCATCATGTCAGCCAGCTCTCTACCTTTTCCTGTCATAGTTCCAATATTCAAAGTCCCTACTTTCAGTCCTAGACTCATGCCTTTCCTCTTCTCTCTCTGGCAACGGACACGCCTCCCGCCTCTCCTTCTTCGACGTCTTCGACGAATACAAATTCAATGAATACAAATTGTAAGGATAGCACCAATTTAGATGCAAATTTTGGATAACGTACTTGTACAATACATATGCAGATTTCTGGTACTGTAACAATGCATGTAAGTAAGGTTCAAGATTTCTTTTTCGTTCAGAGTTTACGACAGGTGAAGGTGAATTTATATTTCATTAGAAAATTATAGTTAATTATTAAGGTGCAATAACATACACATTTGGTCGACTGGCTATTCTAAAATGCCCAGAGATGTGAATGTGAGTATGAACGGTTGTATGTGTGTTAGCCCTGTGATAGACTGCCAACTTTTTCAGTGTACCCCACCTCCAGCCTCAAGTCAGCTGGGATCGACTCCACCTTCAAGTGCAACTCTGTGGCATATAGTGATCCCTCACTACTTCGCGCTTCAGTTCCTGCAGCTTCAGTACATCACGGGTTTTTAAAAAATACTCATCAAAAATGTAAAAAAAAAAAAAAAAAAAAAAAGAGGAAATTAAGGAAAAATAGGTGAGAAAGTTAAGGAAAATGCTAAAAAACAAGGACAATTATGTAAAAAAAAAAAAACAACCCCAAACCCCCCAACAAAACTATTTACATTTTTATGTGAGGTGCACGTCTGTATGTGTGTGTATTTATATTTTATTTACATCTTATGCATTATTTTTGAATTTTTAATTGTTATTATAAGCATTTATAGTGTTGAATATGTATTTATTGATATTATATACACATATACATTTACGTATACGTCAGTCAGGGGGGTTGATCCTACTATGCGGAAATCGGCAGTCACGAGGGAGTGTCGGTCCCCATTAACTGCTGAATGTGAGGGATCCCTGTCTGTCTGTCTTCCTTTCGGCTTTTTCCCTTTTACTCGGGAGTCGCCACAGCGAATCATCTGATTTGCACGTTTGACTTGGCAGAGGTTTTTACATCGGACGCCCTTCCTGTCACAACCCTTTTTTAGCAAGGGACAGAAACACGCTGACGACTTTGCAGCTACTCTTTACGAAAGTCAGCAATGGTTCTTTTACATGAACCTCTCACCATAGACAGTGACAGACATGGCCCGCCTTTCATAACCCAGTTAGCTGTACTGGGGAATGTGAGGGATCCCTGTATAGATAATAAATAGATGGTCAGATAGTTTGTTAAAATATATTGGATTTTAACTGTGAATAAACCGCTTTTGATAAGTCACCAAGCGGAACAGTTTAGCCCTTGGCTACCCCTTTCACCTCACGGCAAGAAGGTTCTGGGTTCAATTCCCAGGCTTAAATATTTATATGTGGAGTTTGCATGTTCTGTCCATGCTTTCATGGGCTTCCTCAGGGTGCTCTGGTTTCCTCCCACATGCACAGTAGGCTAACTGCATGTTTCAATTTGCCCCTGGGTTTGAGTGAATATGAATGGTTTTGAGTGAATTGTTCAGGGTTTTCCCTTCTTCTCCCAGTGCCAGATGAGACAGGCACCAGCCTGCCCGCGACCCTGAACGAATGAGTGATAAGTCACCACTGTAGTTACACAATCTAAAACATTACTGCAGTTACAAAATAATTTGTTTGTAGATTGACTGAATCTGATGCTGTGACCTTGAATTAGTGTTTTAAAAAATACAATTTAAAAATAATAATAAGTTATATATACAGTACATATATAATTGTAATTATTATATTATCATAATTATGTATTTATTCATTCATAAATTAAAAAGAATGTACTTATGCTAACCGATGCTAACCATAAATATCTCTCTCTCTCTCACACACTCACTCTCGTGCTTTCTCTCTGTCTATCTATCTCCCTCTCTCTCCCACTCCCTCTCCCTCTCCCCCCTCTCTCTCTCTCTCTCTTTCTCTCTCTCTCTCACTCACTCTCGTGCCCTCGCTATCACCCTCTACCCCTCTCTCTTTCCCTCTCTGTCTCTCTCTCTCCCTCCCTCTCTCTTCCCCCCTCTCTCTCTCTCTCTCTCTCTCTCCCCTCCCTGTCTCTCCCCCCCTCTCTCTCGCTCTCTCTTTCCATCTCTTATGCACACGCACACTTTCCCTTATTGCATCCTTATTATGTATTATATCTTAATTTATTCTGTGTGGAAACCCCTGGTATTGCTCATCTCCAGGCTTCACAGAGAACAGAGCTCTGTGCCTTATTGATATGCCCACGAACACACTCCCAGCTCCATGTTGAAATTTAGCTTTGTAAGATGTCCTATTTTCAGAAGAAGGCTTGAGTTGCATACCTCCGGTTGTGATAATGGTGCCGCGGTGTTATGTCAAAGCAGGAAGGAGGGGTGGTAGATGATACATGAATGCAGCGCTGATGTACTATTCTGACAATTGAAATTATTTTCTTATTAGAGATGAGACGGATGTCCCTGTACGGATAGAGCTACATTCCTGCAGTGTTAGTAACCTCCTGTAAATGCTTGAAGTATGCGATGTAAAGTTACGAAGATTAGACATGCTCAGAATAATACAGAGGTGAGAAAGTCTGGAAAAAAATCATTTTGTGTAGGGTTTACATTTCTGCTGCATCACCAAAGAAACTGGATGGAAATTCTGTTACAGGGGCAGGAGACGTCATTCAATATCTGCAGTGCATTCAGCAAATATCAGATTTTTCTGTTGGCTAATTTTGCCTGATTAAATTTCAACAAGGGTTTTTCCCCTGGCACCAACTGGCCTGTGGCATGGATACACTCATATTGCTGCATGTCCAGCCTCTAAAACCAAGAGTAAAGTAAAATGATTTGGGGAAAAAAGCCATTAGGTTTCACCCTGCTGCAGATAAAAGCCATACGTGCCGTTTGCCTTCATTTATCTTCCACTTCACCAATATACCTTTACATATCTAGCTGTGCAGAGAAAGCAATCATTGTGCAAGTGAGTTATACACAGGGGAGAAAACAGCTTGAGGCTTCCAAACAGTGCACTACATCTATCAACTGATGGGGGTGGGATACAAACGATTGCAAATTTATAGTAGTTTCTTGTCAGATATGAGAGTTTTTAAACAATCTTTATCAGCAACTTAACCCTTTAAGGCCCGAATTATTTTTTGCAGTTAAAAAATGTATCACTAGTTTTTCCGAATCAAAAATGCCAAAGAAAACACCCTGAACACATTTCTTTCAACAAAATTATAATAATACTAATAATAATAACATAACGATAACAAATAATAACACAAATTCGTGAACAAACACAATCCTGCGTACTCAAGGTCGTCTCACAGCTGACTGAGGCACGTGAGACCAAGCTGTGTTGCATCCGCCAATGACACAAGTATAGAATGCGTCTAGTAGTTACAGTACACTGGTGCCTCACCTTATGAAATTAATCCATTCCAGAAGTGGTTTCATAACCTGATTTTTTCGTAAGTTGAGTAGCATTTTACATGCAAAAGGTCTGATTCGTTCCCAGGCCCCCAATACTACCAGGTTTAGGCATTATTCCTTTGCGATATCACTCAACCGCATGCCACGAGCCCACTTCTTCTTTTCACTCGCACCGGGAATCACTTTCTTGGGGCCCATGATGAATGACGAAAAATAAAGTTGCAATGAGCACACTCGAAAAAACTCATGAAACAACAGTAACTCTGTCCTTTTCACCTGTTAGAACTCTGTGACGAACAATGGGTCGAAGGCACACGAAAGCATCATGAGTATTATGGAGATGCAGCTCCCTCCTAGCCAATGGGAGGGAGCTGCATCTCAGTGACAAACAATGGGTCGAAGGCACACGAAAAGCATCATGGGTATTACGGAGCTGCAGCTCCCTCCTCGCCAATGGGAGGCCAGTGGGGCAGGGTGTTGGGAGATGGCCAATGGGACAGTAACTCGCGCATTGGTTGAATTTTTGAGATGGCGCGTTTCGTAACGTGAATTTTTTCGTATCCAGAGTCGGAAATTTGAGGCAAATGCGTTTTGTAACTTTGATTTTTTTTGTTTATTGGGTCTTTCGTAAGGTGAGGTACCACTAGCATTTTTTTGAAAGAGAACCATATGGTCCTGCTTGGCGTTAAAGTTTTAAGTGCTCATTTAATTATTCAAATAAACAGCTACACAGTATTTGCCTATAGTGATTATTCACTAGTGAATGGGCACCTTTTAGCTCTTTCAGAAATTTTACAAATTACTTTGTTTTTCAGTGCTTAGTATATCCGTTTGGAGTCTCATAAGGTTAACAGTCAACATATCAAACATCAACCCCAAATTCCCTCAAATTTATGGTACGAATATCGGATTTTTCTGATGTATTTTTCTCATGCTAGATTAACATATAAATGTATAATATTTAACAGATGTACAGCTAACTGGGTTATCAAAAGCCAGCCAAATTTGAAAAGAGAAGGCGATTGGATTGCCATCAGCGTGTTTCTGCCTGTTGAGTTTTCCAGGTTGTACCCCGCCCTCGCACAGAGTCAGCTGAGGTGGGCACCCTTAAGCTGTTCAGAAAATTAAGAAATAAATGAGATGGGCTCATTCACAGAGACTCACAGTGTGGCATTGTGTAGTTTGCTCGTCTGCCTCACAGCAAGAAGGCCTGGCTTTTGATTCCCAGGCTCGGGCGTTTCTGTGTGCATGCTCTTCCCGTGCTTACGTGGGTTTCCTCCAGGTGCCCCACAACTGCCATTTCAGCCAGGTTTCCTTCCACAGTCCACAAAACATGCACAGTCGGCTGTGAATGGTTATGTGTGCACGTTGGTCCTGCAATGATTTGGCAAGCTATTCAAGTGTGTACCCTGCCTTTACCAAGGGTCAGTTAAGATGTGCGCCAGCGTCCCTGCCACCCTAGTTAGAGTTAAGCGATTTAGAAAAGGTCTTAGTCAGTGCCTTTTAGTTTCCATCAAAACACATTTTTGTGCCAATATAAATGGGTCAAGGTCTAAGAATACAGTTAATCTAAAACCCTTTTGAAGACAAGAGTTAAGAAAAGTTTCCTGTAATTAGGTTTTAAATTAGCTCACTTGGGTTTCTCTCTATAAAATAATGCTCCTTTAAGTATGTCGTCAAGAGCTGGGTCTTCAGTCTTTGTGAGAAGACAGTCAGCAGTTTGTAAAATCTTCTTGCATGGTGAGTCTTGCAATGGCCAGGCTTGGGAGAAACATGGTGCCCGTAGGTGGTTACTCCTCCGATTTTGGCTTTGCAGACAAGCATCTGTGATATAAAGCCGATGCAGATTGTTACAGGAAGCCAGTAGAGTGTCTTCAGCAATGTAGTGATTTAGGAGACCTTAGTGTAAGTAGCAATGCAAAGGAAGTTGCCAAAAACTACACAAAGTTTGTGTGAAATAATAAAATGACTGAGCTTGTAATTTGAATTGTTATAATAGATGAAACTCAAAACTTAGATAATAATGAACAATTATGCACCAAAGGAAACATGGACCCGCTTTTAAGGTCTCCTTTTGCTTCAATATCGTCCCGATTGTAGAGGGGTTTCAGCCATACTCCTTTGCGATTTCGCTCAACCGCATCCCACTTTCGTATTTTTTATTATTATCTCCTGCTTCACTTCGATTGATAACGGAGCCCGCGTCTTTTCAGTGTCACCAGGAATCACTTTCTTGGGATCCATGATGGATAACGAAATATAACGCTGCAATGATCACTCTCAAAAAAACTCACGAGCCAACAGTCCTGTTCAACTCTCCTTCACACGTGTGACAAACAGGAAGTATGGGCACAGGAATGGGTACAGTTCAGCTCTCTCCTGGCCAATGGGAAGCCAGCGGGGTGGGATGTTGGGAGACAGCCAATGAGAGAGCAACTTGCACATTGTTTGAATGGTGCGTTTGAATGTTTGAATGGCACGTTTGGTGCTTTTCGTAAGAAAAGGTTATTTCGTATACAGAGGACGAAAATTTAGGAAAATGTTTTTTGTAACCTGGATTTTTCGTATTCAGAGGTTTTCGTAAGTAGAGGGCCGACTGTATTATTGGGATTTTTTTATCTTTTATTCAGAAGTGCTGCAAAAATGTACTACAACCATAGTGTTCTCCCTGTGCATATGTGGGTTTCATTAGGTTACTCCGGTTTACTCCCACAGTCCAAAAACATACATAGTAGGTTAATTAACTGTTCTAAATTGCCCCTGGATGTGAATGTGAGTATGTATTTTTGTGTGACTGTTGACCCTGAGATGACCTGGTGAGCTATCCAGGGTGTACTCCACCCTCACCCGGAGTCAGCTGAGATGGATGCCAGCCTCCCCGCAACCCCAATTAAGATTAAACGGATAAGAAAATAAATGAATGACAGTAATATATGGACACATAATAATGACTGTTGCATATATTACGGTCATTCATTAATATATGGACACATAATAATCACTGTTCCATATATTACTGTCATTCATTAAAACATGGACACATAATAATCACTGTTCCATAAAATATTTCTTCATTAAACATAAAATAAGTATTTATCTAAAAGTAAAACTATATTATTAGTCGTAATTAAAGCAAAATAGTAATAAAACACTGGCTACATGTACTTATTAACTTGCCAATAAGTTACATAAGCCATTGAGCCATGTAAGAATAAACAAACTAAATAAGTAAATAATGTAGTGGAAAATTATAAAGTTTCACATTTTCGTTCCCTGATAATTGGTTTTCTGTCTGAAACAGAATCATCTCCATGCCATCTGTTGATACAGTTTGTACTGTAGGCCTTCTAGTGGGAATATTTTAATGTTTGACCTGAAGTGATGATGTAATCACAAAAATGTGCTCACACTGAGAAAAAAGTTTTTCTCTGACTACTCAGCCACATATCGTTCCTCAAGATAAGAAGGAGACACAAAAAATTTTTTAGTTAGTTGTGTGGGTACATGATGTCATATGAGTTGTACGATTGCTGTCTCATACAGTTAGGTCCATTAGATCAGCGTTTTTCAACCTTTTTTGAACCAAGGCACATTTTTATTGAAAAAAAAATCACGAGGCACACCACCAGAAGGAAATGTTAAAAAATGAAACTCTATAGCCGATACTGACAGTATAAAGTCCTTCTCATCAAAGTGTCATGAAAGGAATCAGATAGACATAAAGAAAAAGTACAGTATTTTGTAATCGTTCATATTTCTACTCACTCAATGTGAAGCCTGCACCAGTTTGGATGAACATATTGCTGATGTCCTGGCAGGAATCAAAGAAAAACATGCACGAAGCTCTTCTTCAACAGCTCTCAGTTTCTCCATGTTTTTACTTTTTATGGCAGTCAGGCTTGAAAAGCTCACCTCACACAGATATGTTGTATAAAATGGGAGCAATGTCAAAATAGCTTTGTTTGCCAGAATGGGGAACTTCTTCGCAGTGGCCAACCAAAAACTGTCCAAAGGTAGATCAGCAAAGCTTCGCATAAAACCAGAGTTCTGTCTCAGTTCAGCGAGTTCCTCCTGCTCCTGGAAAGTCATGTCCTTTCCACCAACTGATGCTGAGCTATATGGGTCTGTATCCCAGACAAGGCATTCGGTGGAGGCTGAAGAGATATAAAATGACATCTTCTCCTCAAGAGTTTTAAAAATGTTTAACTATCAACTCACACAATACGGGGCAATCTTGCCATTGCTTGGTGAGTGTGAATATTTCAATATGGCCACTTTCCACATGTTGTTGCCAGAGTTGCACCTTTGAAAGGAATCTTTTTTTTATGTCTACTTATAAGCCGGTTTTGATGTTGGCCTGTATTCATTTTTTCAGTTCATTCAGAAGATGAAATAGAATTAGAATCTTTACTTTTCAAAAACTTCTCCATCACTGTCACCTTATATTCTCGCCTGTCAGGAGACCACTGTCGACACCACCTGACATCCATGCAGCACTAATTCTCTTATCTCAAAGTACGACGCAATTAGCCATCTGCTGCCACCTAATGATATGGAAGAGTATTACATGGTTACTCTGCCGATCACTCGACAGCACAGACACTAGTCAACAGCACATTATTTGCAGATTAGATAATCACATGATACTCCAGGATGATGATTGGTTAGGCACTTTTCACCTGGCCAATGAAATAAGAATGCAGTTGTTCGTGCAATAGAATCCATGATGCAGCAAAGTAGGTATAAAGTACTCAGTATATGAGGACCAAGAAAGTATAAAGTACAGTACAGTGATCCCTCTGTGCATCGTGGATTTTTCAAAAATATTCATAGAAAAATACAAAAAAAAAAAAAAAAAAAAAGGAAATTAAAAAAAAAAAAAAATAGGGGAGAGGTTATGGAAAATGCCACAAAACAATTGCCAATTATGCAAAAAAAAAAAAAAAACAAACAAAAAAAAACAACAAAACCCCCAACAAAACTACTTAGATTTTTATGTGAGGTGCGCATCTGTGTATGTGTGTGTGTGTGTGTGTGTGTGTGTGTGTGTGTGTATTTATATTGTATTTACATCTTATGCATTATTTTTGAATGTTTAGTTGTTATTATAAGGATTTATAGCATTGAATATGTATTTATTGACATTATATACAAATATACATGTATGTATACGATAGTCGGGGAGGTCGATCCTACTTTGCGGAAATTGGCGGTCATGGGTGGTGGGGTGGTCTTGGTCCCCATTAACTGTGGAAAGTGAGGGATCATTGTATGTAACTTATACAACTGCCTATGTGGATGAAAGAAGTGCATCTCTTTGCAAAGGTAATAAACATTCTTGCTGTATCAAATTTTTTTTTTTTCCTAAGGGAGCTTACTTAATTTCCGCCACACTAGTAATAAATAATTCAGTTATTCTGAGATGAACAGCTTTACCATGACAGGAATAGGATTTTTTTTATAAGAATTGTAGGTATTTAGATGCTTTGTATGGCTGAGACTGTCTCAAATTTCAAAATGTCCTGATCATACTTAAAAAGGTCTGCCTGGTATCAAGCACATGTGCAAGCCATGTGCAGTACCAATAAGATCAAATTCTTCTTATTCTTTTGTTTTTGGAAACATGAACTGAAATTCTTTATCTAGAATTGAAGATGGATTTGACAGATTGTGCTGCCTTCAAATGATTATACAGTATTGTACTTACATGATATGATAAACTGTATATTGTCTATGATTTTACACTGTTTATTTCACTGTATGTATTCAATAAGCATTAGTAACAGATAAAGGTAACTGTGCACAAGAATTCAAAACCATAAACTGGACCCTGCATATCATTGTCTAGGTGAGCCTGTCTCTCAGGGCATGGTCTGTTTGTTAATGTGAAGAAAAAAAAATCTTCATTGAGAATGCAAAGAGAATTCAAGACATTCTCAAAACATTCATTCTTTATGAGCACAGGGAGACTATGCTGGAACTACATTAAACACCACTGTTCTCTCACTTCCCACTGGCTAGCTTTATAAGTGGCACATATAAAATGCATTGGAATGGGGGACAAGTTGACAAATTCTGAACTAAAGCCTGTCTGCCTGTGAATAAATCACAGAATGAGACCAAATTCAGCCAGCCAAGTTAAAATAAAACCTTCAGCAGGGGAAAATTCAATGTATAATTGATAATACCATATATATATATATATATATATATATATATATATATATATATATATATATATATATATTTTTTTTTTTTTTTTTTTTTTTAAACTCAGAACCTCAATGGTGGGCAAATGTTGTCTCCTGCAGATCTACAGCTATGTGCAAATATACAGTACAATGATAATCATTTGGTATATTAATTTATTCATGTTCTGAACCACTTAATCCTAATTAGGAAGCTGGTACCCATCTCAGCCGACCTTTGACAGCTCACCAGGCCATTGCAGGGCAGAAACACACTGATGGCTATGCAGCTTACTCTTGACAAAAGTCAGCAACGGTTCTTTGACATCACCATCGGCGGTCAGAGACATAGTCAGCCTTTGATAACCCAGGTAACTGCACTGGGGGGGGGGGGGGGGCAGTGACGACCTGTTGATAATGGGGCTTGAACCCCCAACCTTTGGATCAGTAATCCAACACCTTACCACCAGACCACCCCTGTCCTGGCTGACTGTTTAATTAATCTGAAAATACTATACACACATTTAAATGAAAACTGTTTAGTATCTTCAGAATTTAAAACAACAACATCAACAGAGATAATTCATGTTATTGTGTCATTTCGAGCTTGTTTCACTGCTGTGTGAAAGCCATAGCGGTGTCTGATGTTCATGAAGATTGGTAGCACTGCACTGCACAATCCTACTTGAACCTTGAACTAAATAAAAGCTTTATAAACCATCATTTACAACATCGGTTTAAAAAAGGAAGCGGTTCAGTGTTTACAGTGAGGGTTACCAGCACGAAACAAAAAGCTGCGTGGATGCAATACAGCTCATAGGGATAACACATTCATTTAAATGCCAGACCATGTAATCTATAAATGGTTGTATGTGTGTGTGTGTGTTCTGTAACCTATCATAGCTGACTTTAGATAAAGGCAGGGTACAACCTCCACAGCCCATCTCTGGGCCAACACACACAACCATTCACACTCAAACCTAAAGGGTATCTGGAACACCTAATTAGACGAGTATGCATGTCTTTGGATTGTAGGAGGAAACTGATATACCCAGAGGTAACCCATGCAAGCCGTGGGAGAACATACGACCTCCACACAGAAATGCCCACTTTAAGTCTGGGACTTGAACTCAGCATCTTCTTGCTGTCAGGAACGTTCTAACCGCTAGGCTACCATTTCGCTTATTAGCTAATATAGTGTCAGCTTGTTCAGTCAGACTTTCAAAGTCAAACTAAGTTGGAGTCAGCATCCCAAAACCATTTGCATGTCTATAAAATGTGTAGACAAAAATGATGTGCTGCACATAATCTGTGGACATTTATTGATTGTTTGTAGAATAAGAAAAATTACTGAAAGGGGGAATAGATGATTAAAATACCTGTGATTTACTGCCATCTACTGAAATACTAAAAGACTTGCAAGTATTTCAGTAAAAATTATACAGTATACGTATCCGGGGATCCCTGTCTTTCCGTGGTTAATGGGGACCGAGACCCCTGCGACCGCCGATTTCCGCGAAGTAGGATCGACACCCCCCCGAGTGACGTATACGTATATGTATATGTATATGTGTATATAATATCAATAAAATCAATAAATATATTCAACGCTAGTAGGCCTCTGTCAGTCTCGAAGGACTATGGAGCTGCGCTCTGGCTGGTATCCTGGCTGGTGATACTCTCCAGTGCACAGAGCCTGAGTAGGAAGTATGGAGGACAGGCTGTTACCCAAGCAGCAAGTCCCCCCAATTCATAAGATGTAAATAAAATATAAATACACATACATACAGATGCACACACACACACTCACTCAGATGTGCACCTCACATAAAAATGTAAGTAGTTTTGTTGGGGGGTTTTGGGTTGGGTTTTTTGTTTGTTTGTTTTTGTTTGTTTGGGGTTTTTTTTTTTTTTTTTTTTTTTGCATAATTCGTCTTGTTTTATGACATTTTCCTTAACTTGTTCCCCATTTTCCCTTAATTTCCTTCTTTTTTTATTTTTTTCGATGAATAGTTTTGAAAAACCCACGATGCACTGAAGCCACAGAACCTGAAGCAGGAAGTAGCGAGGGATCACAGTATACATATATATATATATATATATATATATATATATATATATATATATATATATATATATATATATATATATATATATATATATATATATATGAGGTGGCACAGTGGTTACCACATCCGCCTCACAGCAAGAAGGTTCTGGATTCGCTTCTCAGCTTGGGCGTTTCTGTGTAGAGTTTGCATGGGTTTCCTCCGGGTACTCTGGTTTCCTCCCACAGCCCAAATACAGTACTTGCACAGTAAGCTAATTGGCTGTTTCAAATCATTCATGTGAGTGTGAATGGATGTGTGAGGCCTGGCGAGTTGTCCAGGGTGTACCCCGAACTCGCCCAGAGTCGGCCGAGATGGGCGCCAACCTAGCTCCTCGCTAGGATTAAGCGGTTCAGAAAACGAATGAAGGAACTTACTGTACTTATAGTCCTAAAATAAAATGCCATTCAATGAAGATAGCTAGACATACTTTGACTGACGCTTGTCGGAATTTCTGTCGATCATCCTTGTAGTTAATAAAATAATAGTCTTAGTCGACCTGTTTTCTTCATGGAGTTTAATTATGAAAGAAACAAATAAAAAAACTTTTCTGAGTTTCTTGATTATTTTAAAGTGTTCTCTTAATATGGCTATTTCATTGATTGTTTTTTATTTATATTTTAGCAGTCCTTACCGTCCACAACCCCTACCACTTTATATATCACACACACACACACACACACACACACACACACACAGTAAATACAGAGTCCAGACATAATTAAATACACTAAATTGTTGTCATCAGCCAATTTAATCATTTAAATTTAATGAACACCAGTCAGACTGGGTAAAGTTATGCTAGTACGCTTCGCACTCCAGGAGCTAAAGAACTGTGGGATTTTCAGAGAGGTCGAATTGTGGGTCAATCAGAGGATGGCATCAGCCTGCGACAAATAACCATCAATTTGAATATTCCTCTGTCAACGGTAAGATGTTCAACAGTGAAGTTAAGACCACCACAAATCCACAACCAGGTCAACCTGGGACCATCAGGAAGATAGATGCCTTCACCATAGATCTACAACCAGGTCAACCTGGGACCATCACAGAGATAGATGCCTTCGGTCCATGAAGAGAGCAGTTGAGAAAAATCCCCACTTCAAGGACGCAGAGGTTGGAGAAGACATCCAAACCATCTCAAAAACCCATACACGGTATTATCTTCATCGAATGGGCTATTATGGTGCTCCACAGCTCCAGCATTCCTAGTCTGATCTTAGTATTGGTTTACTGTCTGTGTTTGGCATATTCTCCTCATGGTCATGTGGGTTCTCTCCCACTGTCCACAAGCATGAACTATGGGAACCATTTATGGGAAATTGCCCCAGGTGTAAATGTCTTTGGGGTAGGTTGGTTTTTTTTTGTTTGTTTGTTTTTACACCTGAGCCATTGTGGCCCATCAGGCCGGTGCTTATCCCGGTTTGGGGGTCTAACTGGGATTTGAACACACAACCTCCTGATCATGAGCATAGCACCCTAACCACTATGCCACTGGCCTCACAACAGCCTTTGGGGTAGGTTAGTTTCCCATTTATGTTATGTCCAGTCGTACTAAGACAATTACAGGAGACAAATCGTGAATTTGACCAAAAAAAAAAAAATTTCATTAAAAATAAATGAATGAAAGTCTTGATGAATTAAAATGACATTTATTACAATCTGAACATGAATTTTTAGAAGCGCCATTCTCTCAAGAAACCAAACTGACCCCTTTGAAACTTGGGTCTTAATACATAACAATGCCATTAGAGTTTTATATTTTATATTCATTAATATAACATTCAACACAATGATATTTCAGACGGTTGACCATGTGACCAACAATAATGATCAAATTAAAAACTTTTCTCCTTTTAATAATTACTTTTTTAATTAAAAAAAAAGTTGTACAAGTTCAATATTATAGAGTAAATAGCTTATAAAATAATAAAAGAATAAAACGATTCTCAGTCTTAACTTGTTAATACCGTAATGATTTCCGCACGGAAATGACAGTCGGGTCACACCCTTCACGCTACAAACAGCAAGGCATAATTCGAATATTTTGATGTGCAATAAGAACTAAACTCGAAACATGATGTAGTTGTCAGAAAACAGTGCGACCAATAAAGTGCTACATAATCATCTGAAAAATACTGAAGACACCAGGAAACAGTTTTAACACTTTTGCAAAATTTAATTTATAAAAGTAGAGACTTTAGAGTGTGTAGGGGCTGTGATTGTGGCAAAATCAACACAAAGTGAAAAACAAACAAACAAACAAACAAACAAAAAAACATGTGCAGACCATAGCTTTCGTGCTATCTGACATATAAAAAGTAAACAGTGTATATAATTACCTCCAACAAGGGGAGCGGTTATGGGACCGGTCATGTCTGTCTGTCTGTAACCATGATAACTCAAAAACTACTCAATGGAGTTCCACAAAAATTTTAACCCAACACTGGTTTTGAGCCAACAAACTCATTCATTCATTTTCTGTAACCGCTTCATCCTAATTAGAGTCGCGGGGAGGCTGGCGCCCATCCCAGCCGACTCCGGGCGAGGGCAGAGTACATCCTGGACAGCTCGCGAGGCCATCGTAGGGCGGAAACACGCTGACGGCTATGCAGCTACTCTTGTCGAATGTCAGCAATAATTCTTTTACATGAACCTCACACCATAGACAGTGAGAGATATGGCCGGCCTTTGATAACCCAGTTAGCTGCACTGGGGTTGGGACAACAAACTACAGTACTGATTAAACTTTGGGCGTGATCTGAATCCAGGATATTTTTAAAGGATTTAAAAATTTTTTGAATCCGCCACAAGATGGCAGCATAATCCTACATCATTTGACAATACAATGTACATAAAGATTACACTACTTTGGTGGAGGTTTGCACTTCGGGAACATTTCTTGTCATTAGAATGACATCCCTTGAAAACCTTATACACTACTTGACCATTTCTTTCACAAATGATGGCAGACAATAAACCTCTAAGTTATGTCATTGTCCTAAATGTTTGAGGTACCTACTTGCGTTTAAATCTCTGTATTGCTGCCTCAAAATGATCATAAGCAGTTTCCGGCATATTGATTGGCGAGAGAGGATACATGTTGTGAAGACCTTGAATGACTCTGTATTGACATGCGAGCTCTTTCTCTGGAATAATGAAGTTGTCAAATAGCCACTGCTCTGTCTTCTCTCTCTCAACTCTATCAAATACATCAGATGAATCAGGATGTGTTTCAGATGGCGTTAAAGCTGCTAAAGCCATTACAGAGCTGCTATCATGGAGTCTCATGCTGTCGATTGATGAGCACATCAGTCTGGAG
Source organism: Plotosus lineatus (assembly GCA_024760905.1). NCBI lineage: Eukaryota > Metazoa > Chordata > Actinopteri > Siluriformes > Plotosidae > Plotosus > Plotosus lineatus. The sequence goes on along the minus strand of CM045749.1, from coordinate 23,632,021 downwards.
TGAATGTTTCTCATTTGGGGGCTTTGCTTCCCGATTTTTTTATTACGGGTCACAGCAGTAACTCCGCCACAGTCGGGAGGTGTGATTTTGCTTGTGTTATTCATGTTAGTTGGCACTGATTCTTTAACAGCAGAGAGAGAATCAGTCTCGTCTACAGGGAGACTGTCAATAGTGCTTGCATCCTCTGATGAGACCCGGATCAGATTTAGACTCCTAGGATGTTGAGTGTTAACATCATTTGCGAGTTCTGCGCACATGTCTAATAGAATGCAATCTGAGTCTCTATTCGCTTCAGAATTGTCTTCTATTACATCACCCTCTGCTTCCATAACATCGGAGTCATCATCATCATCATCATCATTATTATTGTCAGGGAGTCGGTGTTTCCTCGCAGGTGATTCAAAAACAACCCCCCGAGGCACTGTGTGCAAAGAACGACGAATAAAGTTCCTTGTGAAGGTAAAAGGCTGAACATTAGACTTCGCCCTCATGTAGTGCTGCACTGACTCGGGTACCACCACCTCGTGCCGCTTTCTGCGTTGGCATAGAAAGGAGGAAAAGTACGGCATGCAAGTTCCCACAATCGGTACCAGGGAGACGGGACGTAAAGCTGAAACAAAGTCTTCAAGCTCCTGGTAGGAGGAATGGTCAGAGTAGGGTACAACATAGACATTAGAATGGCACGAGACCATAGGGCGGCTGGTGGGTAGTATAGCGATGGTGGGTCGCTCCTTATTCCAGGCTAGCAGATTGGACGCAGTGACCTGAGACTGAGAAACTGCTCGGAGGCGCCCGGAGCCCGGCTCCGTGCTGAACACATCGGGTAGCTCCAGCACCCTTAGGGTTTCTAGACGCTCCACATCTACCTCCACCCAGGTCTTAAATTCCAGTGCCAACTCTACGAGCAGAGATTCTTTTCCCAGTGAATACAAGCCTGTGTGGAGAAAAAGTATCACAGCCTTTCCAAAGTCTTCTACAGCAGTGGTACCCAACCACCGGTCTGCGGACCGGTACTGGTCCGCAGAAGAAATAATTAGTTATTTCCGTTTTATTTATTATCTGAATCTGAATGATATTTAATTCTGAAAAAGTCTTTTATTTTGAAAAATGAACGGATTCTCTTGGTTATATGTCGGTTATTTGAGCGCTAAAATGTAACCTACAAGGGGACAGCACATGAACAGAGGCATGGTGGACATGTTTCAAATAATAGCGGGCATTTTGGGTGAGACTGAGCCGTCATTCTCTCAGCTGGTGCACGATCACCTTTTTTTTTTTTTTTTTTTTTTTTTTTTTTAAGAAAAGTTCAAGCTCTACTTCCCAACCAACTTTATTTCAGCTGTTGAAAAATAAGATTCCTGGAGTGCTTATTATTATTATTATTATTATTATTATTATTATTATTATTATATTATAACCCAGTTACCTGCACAAGGGGGGATAGTAGTGACAACCCATTGATAGTTTGGCCTGAACCCTCAACCTTGGGATCATTAATCCAGCACTACGGCCCCATTTCTTATACGTCAGACGCCAAATTATATTTCAGACAAAAATCCCCTTTTTAAAATGTCATTTCTTCTCTTCTGAGCTCCCAATTAATGCAGCTAACAGAACTCAACATTTAAGTCATTTTAAAAAACAATAAATTGTAAATCTCACCAATTACCACTGTACAGACTGGATGGCCTCGTATGATCTCCTTGATTTGCTGACAGGCTCGATGGCGAGTGGGAATTGATCGTGTGGGGTCACAGTTAGTGTTGTCCAAATAAAGCACATCAATAGTAGTATTATTCCTGAGACACGGCTCACGCAGCATTGATGGAATGTACCGAAAGTCACCTGTTAAAAGAGGTTCAAAACTGAGTGCTGATAAGCTTTGTACACTGTCAGAAGCTGCTTGACTCCCATGTACTAACATACTCATACCAGAACATACCGGTGTACAGAATGGTGCCGAAGTAGCCCTCGAAGAAAAACATGACCGCCCCAGGACAATGGTTGGCATCAATAAGTGTTACGGTTAATTTTTCCTTCCCGATGTCATCCAGGGACAACAGGTGCGGCTCCCCAACCTCCAGAGGTCGTATCCATTTTTCGTTCACCTGCACAGCAGAACATACAGTATTAAACACAACAACAATGTGAAAATAACTTAAGTCAGAAAACTACAAACATTATATCTTTGATTAATCTAATAAATAATGAATACTCTCTGATTATGTTTTGTGTGATAACACCATTCACGATATTTCGGATATTTTCTTCAAACAATAATAACATTTCCGCTTTAAATTCTATTTTCTATTCTATCACACAAGCATCCATAGTTCCGCTACTGTTCATACTGCCGCACTGTCGTTTGTCTGCACTGCTTGACATTATTAATGTTTAATGCAAGTTTTAGCATTATTAACTCCAGCACGAGGGGAGAATATGAGATTGGAGATGTGGGTCAGTCGTGTGTGTGTGTGTGTGTGTGTGTGTGTGTGTGTGTGAAAGAGAGCATGAGAGAGAGCAGTATATCTCAAAAACTAATTTAAGATTTCCACAAAGTTTTTCACAAAGTAAGTCTTTGGCCAAAAGGATTATTTTTTTAATGTAATCCAGATTCCTTTCTGGGGCAGTGGTGGCCTGGTGGGGGCAGTGGTGGCCTGGTGTTAAAAGGTGCTGGATCCCTGATCCTAAGGTTGGAGGTTCGAGTCCCACTCTCCAAAAGGTTGTCACTGTCCCCCCAGTGCAGCTAACTGGGTTATCAAAGGCCAGCCATGTCTCTCACTGTCTATGGTGGGAGACTCATATAAAAGAACCATTGCTGACTTTCGACAAGAGTAACTGCATAGCCATCAGCATGTTTCTGCCCCTCGCTAAGGATTGTGTCAGGAAGGGCATCCAAGGGAAAAACCTATGTCAAATCAAAAATGCGAATCAAAATGCGGTGGTGACCCCTGAGAAAAAAAAGGGAGCAGCTGAAAGGAAAAGAAGAAGATCCCTTTTGTCACAGATTTAACCCTGAACTGTAGGGAAATGAGCTGGAAATCACTCAAAATGTGCAAATTGTGAAAGAAGCCACAAGGGGGCACCGTTCTACATCAGCTACCACTACAACTCATGTAAAGAGATGATTGCACTACTTTGGTGGAGGTCTGCACTCTCAGAGTGCATTATTAGTATTCATTATTCTGACAAAAACTTCCCATTTGGTGCATTCGAGAGGCTGAACCTTATCTCAGCCGACTTTGGGCAAAATCAGGGTACACCATGAATAGCTTGGCAGTTTATCACATTGATCAACACACAAATTCACATTCGCATCTTCTTCTTTTCCTCTTGGCTGTTCCCTTCAGGGGGCGCTACAGTGAATCATCTGCCTCCATCTCAACCTATCCTCTGCATCGTCTTCTCTTACACCTTCATGTCCTCCTTCACCACATCCATAAATCTTCTCTTTGGTCTTCCTCTAGGCCTTCTGCCTGATAGTTCCAACCTCAGCATCCTACTACCAATATACTCACTATCCCTCCTCTGTACATGTCCAAACCATCTCAATCTAGCCTCTCTGACTTTGTCTCCAAAACCTCTTACATGTGCTGTCCCTCTGATGGACTCATTCCTGATCCTATCCATCTTCGTTACTCCCAAAGAGAACCTCAACATTTTCATCTCTGCTACCTCCAGCTCTGACTCCTGTCTTTTCCCCAGGGCCACTGTTTCTAAACCATACAACATTGCTGGCCTCAACACTGTCTTGTACACTTTTCCTTTCATCCTTGCTGATACCTTCCTATCACACATCACACCAGAGACTTTTCTCCAACCATTCCAACCTGCCTGCACACGCTTCTTCACCTCTTTTCCACACTTGCCATTGCTCTGGATTGTTGAGCCTAAGTACTTAAAATCCTCCACCTTCTTTATCTCTGCTCCCTGTAACCTCACTGTTCCTCTTGGGTCCTTGTCGTTCATACAGGTGTATTCTGTCTTACTGAGGCTAACCTTCATTCCTCTCCTTTCCAAGGCATACCTCCACCTCTCTAGATTTTCCTGCACTTGTTCTCTGCTCTCACTACAGATCACAATGTCATCTGCAAACATCATAGTCTATGGGGAATTTTGTCTAACCTCGTCTGTCAGCCTGTCCATCACCATAGCAAACGAGAAGGGGCTCAGAGCTGACCCTTGGTGCAGTCCCGCCTCCACCTTCAACTTCTTCTGTCACACCGACAGCACACCTCACCACTGTCTTACATCTCTCATACATGCCCTGCACCACTCTAGCATACTTCTCTGCCACTCCAGACTTCCTCATGCAATACCACAGTTCCTCTCTTGGCACCCTGTCATATGCTTTCTCCAGATCCACAAAGGCACAATGCAGCTCCCTCTGACCTTCTCTGTACTTCTCTATTAATATCCTCAAAGCAAACACTGCATCTGTGGTGCTCTTTCTTGGCATGAAACCAAACTGTTGTTCACAAATGCTGACCTCTGCCCTAAGTCTAGCTTCCACTATGCTTTCCCATAACTTGATCGTATGGCTCATCAACTTTATCCCTCTGTAGATGCCACAACTCTGCACATCTCCCTTGTTCTTAAAAATGGGCTCCAGCACACTTCTCCATTCCTCCGGCATGCTCTCACTCTTTAAAACCTTGTTGAATGTTCTTTCCAGAAAATCTACTGCTACCTCCCCTAGACACTTCCATACCTCCACCAGTATGTCAACAGGACCAACTGCCTTCCTCTGCCTCTTCAAATTCACATTCACATCTAGGGGCAATTTGAAACAGACCATTAGCCTAATGTACATGTCTGTGGACTGTGAGAGGAAATTGGAGTACCCAGAGAAAACCCTCGTAAGCGCTGGAAGAACATGCATACTGCATACAGAAACACGCTCACCAAGCCCAGGACTCGAACCCAGGACATTCTTCCCATGAAGCGGGCACGCTGGCAATATTTGCTGTTGATAAATAGCACCTTAGCCCATAAACAAATGACATTTTGTTCTATAACATGATAAAACCTAGTTGAGTAACAACCCTTCAGGGATGTCTCCCTTACAAAATAATAATAATAATAATAACAGTACCAGGAGTGTATCCTGTACAGAAGCTTGTAGCTCACCTGGAGTTTAAGTTTGAGGAGCTTGGCTGTGAGTGGAGAGCAGTATATGGGCCGGTGGCTCCAGGTGGATGTGAGGCCTGATGTGTGGTCGGAGTGCATATGTGAGAGGAAGAAAAGCCGGACATGGGTGCACTTTCTGAGCTGCCAGCAATCCACAGCCATAGGAGTATAAGGAATGATTTTCCCATTCATCTTCTCAGCTAGTGGGAAAACCTTAAGTTTCAACAAGGCAAGTTAGTGTTGCTGAATAGATGATTTACTCACATATTTTCAGCAAGCTCTTGTTATCTGACTTCATGTATTAGACAGAAATTTCTCTGACTTTGACTTAAACATGCCAATGAATGAGGGGAATAATTCAGCTAGTCAGCAAGAATATTAGCTGTAGCTAGCTCAGGTTAACTATAGTGTTTTTCATGTAGTTAATAACAAACTTTAATTTACAAGCTTAAATATATGACATAATAATATTTTTTTCTTTACATTGTTTAGAGATAGAAGACTGAAACGAAGTGCGGTTAGCTCAAATATACTGTACTGGTAATGCTATGCTAGCTCAGATATACTGTACTGATAATGCTATGCTCGCTCAGATATACTGTACTGGTAATGCTATGCTAGCTCAGATATACTGTACTGATAATGTTATGCTAACTCAGATATACTGTACTGGTAATGCTATGCTAGCTCAGATATACTGTACTGGTAATGCTATGCTAGCTCAGATATACTGTACTGGTGGTGCTATGTTAGCTCAGATATCAGGTAATGCTATGCTAGCTAAGATGTAACAGTGGTGCTATACTGTACTATCTCAGATATACCGTATTGGTAATGCTATGCTAGCTCAACTATACTGGTAATGCTATGCTAGCTCAGATATACTGTATTGGTAATGCTATGCTAGCTCAGATATGCTGTACTGGTAATGCTATGCTAGCTCAGATATACTGCACTGGTAATGCTATGCTAGCTCAGGTATACTTGTAATGCTCTGCTAGCTCAGATATACTGGTAATGTTATGCTAGCTCAGATATACTGCACGTACTGTAGTGGTAATGCTATGCTAGCTCAGATATACTGTACTGGTGGTGCTATGCTAGCTAGCTTAGTTAACAATGCAGTGAATATCTAGCTTTGTTGACTGATTTGTTTGTGAAATGTTTAAAAATGTAGTCACCCGGTTATCATTTCAGTGAGTTATTTATCCAATCGCGATACTCAAAGAGTAGACGCAACCCCTCGCAATACAAACACATTTGTTTGGGGCGCCAAAAAAACCAGAAGCATTTCTCGTTGGCTGATGTATTTCTTAAAGGCACACCATGACTAAAATTTAACCTCCATCGGAACAGAATAATACAGTACTGTATTTATTCACGCATTTGTCATACGTCTGAAGTTTAATAGGGTCACAGGGAAGCTTCAGCCTATCTCAGCCGACATTCAGTGAAGACCATCACAGGGCCAATATACAACCATTCAGACTCTTACTCACACCCAGGAGAAATTTGGTACAGCCAGTTAGCGTAATGCGCAGCCTCTGGACTGCAGGAGGAAACTGGAGTACCTGGAGGGAACCCACCCCAAAACAGGGAGAACTCTGCATAGAAACACCAGAGCCGAGCCCAGGACTCAGACCCGGGACCTTCGTGCTATAAGGCAGACATACTGTACTACGTACCAATCTGTAATCATCAGTTCATTTTCTGTACCCGCTTAATCCTAATTAGGGTCGCGGGGAGGCTGGTGCCCATCCCAGCCAACTTCGGGCGAGGGCAGAGTACACCCTGGACAGCTCGCCAGGCCATCGCAGGGCGGAAACACGCTGACGACTTTGCAGCCTGCTCTTGTCGAAAGTCAGCAATGGTTCTTTTACATGCCTCACACCATAGACAGTGAGAGACATGGCCGGCCTTTGATAACCCAGTTAGCTGCACTGGGGGCCAATCTGTAATATAAAGTCTAAACCATAAAAAAATGTATTTAATTGGATTAATAACTCAGTCATTCATTTGAAAAAAACTTAGTAGGTTTTCGGGGATGCTGGATGTAAATGTAATGGAGCTTATCTCAGCCGATACGGCGCACACTGAATAGCTCACCAGACCACTGCAGGACACACACACACACACACACACACACACACACACACACACAACACAACCATTCAGACTCACAACAAGGGGCATTTTGGAACAGCCAATCATCCGACTTTGTCTTTGGACTGTGGACGAAACCAGAATACCCAAAGAAAACCCACACAAGCCCGGGTGGGACACACAAACAAAACACAAGAAATGTCCTCGCCAAGCCTGGAACTCGTACCCAGACCTTCTAGCTCTGAGGTGGACATGCACCTCTGAGGCATAGAATGTGAAACATACAAATCATTCATTTCTTTGGATTATTTAATGATTTGTTGTTTTGATTTTTTTTTTAATAGAAGGGTTTGTTGTTGTTGAATTGTTAACTAATATGTGAAATAGTACAGATGGAAGTAACAGGTGGTGAATACATTATGAGACCAGTACACAAGACAACAATATTAGACGGTTCATGATGCTACACTGATAATCCACTGACTAAAACACAAGCAGGCTGCATGTCCTCTAGAAACCAATGACATGTGTTTCTTCCACGTCTTTGCTCGAAACAATCAAATACGTAATGTTTGTTTATGTTGCAGTAAGACATTCATTGTAATAACCACAAGAGGGCGACAAAACATAAGCATAGCTCCAAATGCTGCCTGACAGCTGTCTCTCTTTGGATGGATGGATGGATGGATAGCAAGGAAGTTTTTTGATCCCGAGTGCAAATCAGACAGTCCCATAGCATCGTAGACATGGACACACCACTCAGGTTTATGCAATAAGAGTAAGAAGAATGGTTGTTGTTGTTGTTGTTGTTTTTTTTATAGTAAAAGTGGTAATGTGCTGGATCACTGATCCTAAGGTTTGTGGGTTCCAGCCCCACTCTCAATGGATTGTCACTGCCCCATCAGTGCAGCTAACTGAGTTATCAAAGGCCGGCCATGTCTCTCACTGTCTATGTTGAGAGGTTCATAAAAGAACCATTGCTGACGTTCGACAAGAGTAGCTGCATCACCATCAGCGTGTTTCTGCCCTGTGATGGCCTAGCAAGCTGTCCAGGGTGTACTCTGCCTTTGCCTGGAGTCAGTGGAGATGGGCGCCAGCCTCCCCGTGACCTTAATTAGGATTAAGCGGTTACAGTAAATGAATGAATGAATGATGGTCTACAGTTAGGAGTACTGTAATATAAACATTGTAGATATCAGTCTACCCTGTGATGAGTCGAATATTTATTTAAATTCACCTCATATCTTTCAAGCAACAGCCTATTTTAGTTCAAATGGCCCATATTACCCCAGTTGCCCCTATTTTCTCGAAGTAAAATGATATTTAACGTTTTAGCTAAACATTGTATATGAAAGAGACCAAACTATCAGCAAGTAATAAGGTAAAAGTTTTCAGAGAACATTTCTATGCGGTTTAAAGTGGAGCGTGGCTAGATTTGGAATATACATCGTATAGAATTTGACTATTTATAGCACAAACTTTCTACAGGAAAATCAGATAATCTCTCAAAAGAGTACTAAAATCATGTTAGAATAATTATTTGAATTTAATTAACAGTTTAAATCCTCTGGAATGAATGTTAGTGTGGGTCGATTATATTCTTTAAATGGACAAAATAGGCCAACCCTCACCTATGGTCACGAGCTTTGGGTAATGACCGAAAGAACAAGATCACGGATACAAGCGGCTGAAATGAGCTTCCTTCGCCGGGTGGCGGGGTTCTCCCTTAGAGATAGGGTGAGAAGCTCCGCCATCCGGGGAGAGCTCGGAGTAGATCCGCTGCTCCTCCGCATTGAGAAGGGCCAGTTGAGGTGGCTCGGGCATCTGGTCAGAATGCCCCCCGGACGCCTCCCTGGGGTGGTGTTTCGGGCATGTCCAACCGGGAAGAGACCCCGGGGTCGACCGAGAACACGCTGGAGGGACTATGTCTCTCGGCTTGTCTGGGACCGCCTCGGTGTCCCCCCGGGAGAGTTGGAGGAAGTAGCTCGGGAGAGGGATGTCTGGACCTCTTTGCTAAGGTTGCTGCCCCCGCGACCCAACCCTGGACTAAGCGGAAGAAGATGATGATGATGATGACAAAATAGGGAAGTGGTGGCTTCGTGGTTAAGGCAATGGGTTGCTAATCAGAAGGTCAGTGGTTCAATCACCACTATCACCACTGTTGGGCCCTTGAGCAAGGCCCTTAACCTGCGATTGCTTAGTTGTATTAAAAAAAAGATGACTGCAAGTCGCTCTGGATAAGAGCATCTGCCAAATGCTGTAAATGTAAATACAACATTGTGTAGTGGCAATAAAGCTGCTATAATACAGTAATATCTAAAACATACATATTGATTTATTACATAATTGTCTTGCTTTAATTTACTACAACATAGCTTTTATAATGTCAGGAAAAATATGAGTGTGCCAGATGGTGCATTGGCAAGGTATATGATGGCATACACTCACCTTTGTGTTCCTTTCTGTAAGCGATCACCTGTATTTCATTGGCGTCAGTTAGCTTGTTGGTACAGAGGATTGGCTATGGCTTTCCTGTTTAGTTTCTTGGGTCACCCTTGTGTACGAATGCACTGCAGGCCGTAAGGATGCAGATGGCAGAATCACATGCAATGGAGGGGGCACGTTCATGCGTACACCTTTCTCTGGCTGGAAGTGGTTGCATGTGATAGGGAAATAGCACTTGATGGGTAGGAACTGGATATGACTGAGTTGGGGGTGGTTCGGAAATTAAATGCAACAAACTGAAAGGCATAAAGTTGTTAATCATACCCGATACAAGATTCATGTTCGCTCAGGTAAGTAATAGTAGAGTCCATCCCTATACTGTAGTCTGTGGCAGGTCATAAAATACATTAATAATCAAAAGAAATAAACTCTACAGAAGCGTACAACCTTCTGTCGGTAGCTAGAGTTTGTTTTATAAAAAGCTATATAGATGGAGAAACTACTTAGATTAAAGTACAGTGGTACCTTGACTGATGAATTTAATTCGTTCCGAGGGCGAGCTCGTAAGCCAAAAATTCCATTAGATAAAACAATTATTCCCATAATAAATAACAGAAAACCAATGAATCCGTCCCAAACTCATATAACCTGCCACAAACACGTATATTTGACTTAATACAGTATATTACAGATAAACATGTAAAAAAAAAAAAAAAAAAAAAAAAAAACACAATAAATGGAGCAGTGGTGGTCTAGTGGTATAGGGCGCAGGATCGCTGATCTTAAGGTTGGGGGTTCAAGTCCCCACAGGGTTGTCACTGTCCCCCCCCAGTGCGGCGAACTGGGTTATCAAAGGCGGGCCATGTCTTTCACTGTCTATGGTGAGAGGCATGTTAAAGAACCATTGCTGACTTTCGTAAGGAGTAGGCTGCAAGGTGGTCAGTGTGTTTCTGTCCCTTGCTAAAGGGTTGTGACAGGAAGGGCATCCGACGTAAAAACCTCTGCCAAATCAAATGTGCAAATCAGATGATTTGTTGTGGCGACTCCCGAGAAAAGGGAAAAAGCCGAAAGGAAAAAAGAAGGAAATGTAAAAACATGAAATATTTCATAATAATAATCGTTGTGCATTAATCTTAATAATAATTAATAATAAAATAAGAATAAACAATAAGTCAACTATCCCTCCCGATCATCGACTGCAGCAAAGATGTCCTGTGGGCAGGCAGGAGGTGGTGCGTAACAGAGGAGGAGGAGGAGAATTTTGTGCATGTGCACACTACGAATGATAGCAAGGTCTTGATAGTAAGCTCATGGTGAGCCCGCACAAGGTCAGTGCTTCTCAAATTCTGGGCGGTGCGGTGTGATTCTGGGGGGGGGGCGTATGACCCTGGGGAATATGCTTTTTTGCTATACTGTACTAGAATTAATTGTAATTACGCATCCTCTACAGTAGGTGGCAGTGGCGGTCTATTTGCTCAGAAAAGCCAGTTCCCCAGCAGAGCTCGTAAATCAAAAATTTGCTTGCTGGATGGGGCATATTTTTGGTAGGATTGAAGCTCGTATGATGGAAAATTCGTTAAAAAAGACTCTCGTAAGTCAAGGTACCACTGTACTGTTAAATAAGCAAGGGCAGCATGCTGTCAGCATGTTTTTGTGATGGCCTGGCAAGCTGTACAGGGTGTACTCTGCCCTCACCCGGAGTCGGCTGAGATTGGTGCCAGCCTCCCTGCAACCCTACATGGGAATATGTGATTCAAAAAATTAATGAATAAATAAACTTTATGGATTCTCACAGAAAGAGTGGTGTGGGTTTCGACCTGCTGGTAACAGGATCCGTGTATAGAATTGTGTTTTATCCATGCCTGCGTGGATTTCCTCCAGTTTCCACAGTCCAGAGATGTAGATTTGGTCAACTGGTTACTCTAAATTGCCCATAAGTGTCAATGACTGTACAGAATGTATCCCACTGCTTGCCCAGTGTCAGTGCAGTTTGTCTTTTACTCACTCATGACCCTTAATGATGAAACTAAATAGAAAATGAACGAATCAAGTTCAATCATGATATATATATATATATATATATATATATATATATATATATATATATATATATATATATATATATATATATATATATAATATACTATATGTACTAATATATATATATATATATATATATATATATATATATATATATATATATATATATATATATATATATTAATGGCCACAAGTGGGAATGATTTCCTGTGTTGTTCACTATTTAGGTGGTATCAGTCTCTCACTGAACGTGCTCATGTGACTGATATTAGTATTGTGTCCCTTAAAGTCCATGTATTATATGACTGTTGTTTCCCGTATGGTATGATTACTTTAAATACGCATGACAGTAGTTACCTGGAAATCTGCTGAAATGTAATGAAAAATATGTAAAATGAAATGAAACTAAAATAAAAACAGATATGCACTGATTACAGAATGTGAAAAGGGCCTCCATGGTTTGGATTTCTTTTTCCAGCACATTCCACAGATGATGAGTTTGGACACTAATTTTCACTTTGCAGGGTGTATTATCCTTCTCTACTAGCCTACTGCCATTAGAAAACACCAGTGGTATAATGAGATGGACTTGGTCTGCAACAATGTTTTGGGAGACAGTTTGTGTACAAGTAATTTCCTCATAGAGTCCAATACCCAGCAGACCAGAACATCACAGTCCTTCCGGTGGCTTGCCTTCAACACACTGAAAGTGATGTATATACTGTATACCATGCTGTCTATATGATGTACAAAGAAAACATGATTCATCAGACCAGTCCACCTTTTTGATGCACTCATGCTTACACTTTCAGTAGTGAACAGGGGTTAATCATGTTCACGCCGACTGGTCTGCAGTTGCATAGCCTCATACGCAGCAAACTGCAAAGCACAGTGTGTTCTGACTCATTTTTACCATAGCTGTCATTAACCTTTGCAAGCAGTTTGTTCTCTTCTGTCAGATCAGAAGATACAGCTTAACCTTTACTCCACATGTGTGCGATAAACTCTATAGGGTGCAGGGGAGTCTGTTTCTGGTTCACATCGAACCATTTTTGGTAAATAGTAGCAACTGCATGCCAGGCACACAGGACAAGGCTTGTGGTTTTGGTGATGCTCTTACACAGTTTCCTAGCCTTGATCATTTTTTTCCTTGTCAAACTGACTTAGGCCCATACCTTTTGGGCTTTTTACACTCGAGCCATAGTGACTCATCAGGCCAATGCTTATCCCCAGTTTCTGTAGCATGAAGCGACTAGGACTACAACCCCTCCTGGATGGGACACGAGTCCATTGCAGGTTACCTTCCCAGCATATTTTTTAGTGGTACCCATTAATACTGCTGGGTGAACAGAGGCACACTTGTGGTTAAGACCTTGCCCGGGGGTCTAACTGGGATTTGAACACACAACCTCCTGATCATTGAGCACAGCACCCTAACCACTACACCACCAGTTCCTTAGGTCCAAACACACATTTTTCCTGCTTACAGCTCATCATATTTGAAAACTGATTGTTCATGTGATGCTTAATAAGCCCCGGCCCATGGTAGATGCCATTAAACAATTATTAACTAAGACAGATGTATGAGATTGAGAATTATTCGGTCGAGGGGTTGTTTTGGCAATGGTGGATAACAAAATATTAGACAAAATAATTCTCTATTCTCCATATCATACAAAAGCTGAATTCTATAATTTGTAAATAGAATAACTGAGTAAATAGCTATGTTATTATGTTGCATGTGGCTGTCATACAATAATTATTTAACTTATCTGATAAAAATGTTGCAATAGTTGAGTTATCCGATGGCAATGATACAATATGAAAAAATATTTTATGGTTTTCCACCAATCAGAAATGAGAAAATCTTTGAATGGATAATAAGCACTGTTATCACTGTTATTCACTCTACTGCTCAGCTCTTTTAGAGTTGAGGCTGATTGTCGTATAGGAAAAAAAACATAGAATTAGTAGAGGTAGTAGTGGTGGGTGGTGGTGATGGTGGTAGTAGTATTAGTAGTGGTGGTGGTAGTAGTAGTATTGAAGGTAGTAATAGTAGTATTGGTGGTGGTGGTAGTAGTGGTGGTGGTAGTAGTCATAGTAGTAGTATTTAGTAGTGGTGGTATTTAATAGTGGTGGTAGTAGTAGTAGTAGTAGTATTGGTAGTAGTGGTGGTAGTAGTATTAGTAGTGTTGGTGGTGGTAGTAGTAGTATTAGTAGTGGTGGTATTTAGCAGTGGTGGTAGTAGTAGTGATAGTATTAGTAGTAGTGGTGGTAGTAGTATTAGTAGTGGTGGTAGTAGTACATAGTAGTATTGGTGGTGGTGGTGGTGGTGGTAGTTGTAGTAGTAGTAGTAGTAGTAGTGGTGGTGGTGGTGGTGGTAGTAGTAGTAGTAGTAGTGGTGGTGGTATTTAGCAGTGGTGGTAGTAGTAGGGATAGTGTTAGTAGTAGTGGTGGTAGTGGTGGTAGTAGTATTAGTAGTGGTGGAAGTAGTAGTGGTGGTGGTGGTGGTAGTAGTAGTGGTGGTGGTGGTAGTAATAGTAGTAGTAGTAATAGAGTCTGTATGTGGCCTGGTGAACCATACGGTAGATCATTGTGATCATAGCCATGACAATCCCTGTATGAACATCATTCAACCTTCTGGGATCGACGTCCACTCCTCATGATTGGATGTAGACGTATGGAGAGTAGGAGGAGGAGGAGTAAACAAAAATTTGATTTGCCGATCATTCTGACATACACAGCACAAGAATTTGACAGTTTCCATTCAACAATAATGACATTACATGCCATTAATTCATAACATCTCACACACAAGTTGCACAGATATGATTCTTTTATTACTTATTTTAAACATTTTATCACACAGAACCATGTAGGTAACATTACTGAACACTCTAAGGTATGTTTACAAAAGTACAGTATATGTACCAAACAACACAGAAAGGGATCTAAAGCTTCATGTTTCCAGTGTACTGTTAACGAGTGGAATCTTGAACATTAAGTTAAATGGCTGTTGCAGTAAATAAACGAGAAGCAACCTTGATATCTTTTAGATCTTATAACTTTACATTCCTGAATTTTATTGCTCTTAAAGAATCTTTTAGGCAATAACTACAAAGTATTCTGAAAGACTTAAAATCCATGGTATGTAGCTATGGAAGTGAAGGATGGTAGACTGAATCTACTGATGCATCCTGGGAATTAAGTGATGAAATGCCTTTCCAAGTTCTTCCTGGAGGTATTCGGAGCATGTACACCCCACCTTCCTTTTCTACCCCCAAAAAATCTGAGAAACAAAACAATAAACTGTAAGCTGAAAGGGGTGGGGTGGGGGGTGGGGGGTGTTTTTCTTCTTTATAAGATAATAATAATCTTTTTTCCCCTTTAAATGATCTAGTTTAATGCACAGGCGTTCAGTGCAAACTATTTTAAAACTTGCTTGTTAGGTTTTTTTTTACTTCTCTATTTTTTGCGAAGCTGTAATTGCCTTATCGGACTCATTGCTCTCAGTAGGCCTTCATTGTGTTTGCAGAATGGAGTCATTATCATGGAGAAACCTTTTACCACACTGTTGTTTTCCCCACACCTACATAAAATGTTTACTTTTTTCAGTATTCGGTATTCTAATTTGATTGTGAATTACAGGGATCCCTCATTTTCCGTGGTTAATGGGGACCGAGACCTCCCCACAACCACCGATTTCTGCGAAGTAGATTCGACCCCCCTGACTGACGTATATGTACATGTATATGTGTATATAATATCAATAAATACATATTCAATGCTATAAATGCTTATAATAACAATTAAACATTCAAAAATAATGTGTAAGGTGTAAATAAAATATAAATACACACACATACAGACGTGCGCACATACATAGATGCGCACCTCACATAAAAATGTAAGTAGTTTTGTTGGGGGGTTTTGGGTTTTTTATATTTGTTTTTGTTTGTTTGTTTGTTTGTTTGTTTTTGTTTTTTTGCATAATTGGCCTTGTTTTGTGGTATTTTCCTGAACTTTTTCCCTGTTTTTCCTTAATTTCCTTATTTTTTTTAAATATATTTTTGATTAATATTTTTGAAAAACTCGCGATGCACTGAAGCCGCAGAAACTGAAGCAGGAAGTAGCGAGGGATCACTGTATTAGTTAAAATGCACACTTAGCCGTGACAGGACTGTCAATGTGCTTTACACAGTCTGCTTTACAAAACACTGACACAAGCTTCTAACATTTGTCATAATGCTGCAAAAAAATAATTTTTTCATTTCTACATAAGGTTCCTGAGGTCTAATGGATCGCCAAAATAATTTCACCAAGATGTCTGCTCTTAATGACGTTTGCTGTCTGATGACTGCCATATGCTTCCTATGCATCCTTGTAGCGTTCCCTCATTTATAAAAGTAATTACCTTTTTACTATTGCACCTCATTAGAATACACAATTCATGCCTTCCATAGTTCATTTATTTATTTATTTATTTGTTTGTTTGTTTTAGAACACACAGTTGTTAGGGTGCGCATCGTTACAGAAAGCACAGAATCATTGGTTGTTATTTATAGCGTGTACACCCACACATGCGTTAAATTTCTATAACAGCAGTTATGTTTCAGAAACACTGTCTTCTGATGTTTGTATACTGTGCACTGGCAATTGATTTGAAGAAACATGTAGAACATGGGGGGGGGGCAGTCAGAAATAATAAAAGTTTCATTTTATAATTACAGAAAATTGGGGTTTTTGGTCTGGTGGTAAAAGGCGCTGATTCTACTGATTCTAAGGTTGGGGTTCAAGCCCCACTCTCCATGGGTTGTCACTGTCCCCCAGTGCAGCTAACTGGGATAATCAAAGGCCGACCATATCTCTCACTGTCTATGGTGAGAGGTTCATGTAAAAGCCATTGTTGACTTTCGACAAGAGTAGCTGCAAAGTCGTCAGCGTGTTTCTGCCCTGCGATGGCCTGGAGAGCTATCCAGGGTGTACTCTGCCCTTGGCCGAAGTCAGCTGGGATTGGGCGCCAGCCTCCCCGTGACCCTAATTATGATTAATCGGTTACAGAAAATGAATGAATGGAAGAATGTTGGCTTTTTTCTTTGATTTTATTCATATTTGTTTACATTTACTCTAACACTATTTTTAATACAAACATTTTTTTTTCTAAACTAATATAATGGCTGTAATTTTTGATTCAGATAAACAAAGTTAATATTTGTGTTGCATTAATGTCAAAAAGACCAAACGATGCAATCTTGAAATCTGCTGTCTGCAGATCTCTGAATGCATCATATACTGTAGCCCTTATAATGTACGCACTGTACTGTTACGCTTAACTGCTCATGTTGTAGGGTTCAGTGCATGTATTTGACCAAAATGGGAGGAGTTTTATTTTGTTTCTTTTTTTCAAAAATTTAAACAGCAACCATTTTAACAGTTTCAGTGACCAGGTTTACAATCCTCCCCTTCTGCCATATAATACCAGATTCAACATTAAAGCTATAATATATATCAACTAATTATAACATTGCTAATAAATGTGACATGATATGATATATGATAACATATGTGATAACAGTATGATTCTAGTTTTGGTGTAATTATTATTATTATTATTACTACATGAGTAATTCTGCTTAACAACCATAGGTTGCATATCTATAATGTACAGATTATGGTTTCAAATGAATTAATGAAGAATAGCATGAAAGGGCATGATCTTAATAGAGTTCACTCGAGTTTGCTCTTCATGTGCATGTGAGGATAGATTTGCTGTTGGTGTTATGCATGTACAGTTAATGTTCTACGGATTGTAGCTATCGACTTTGCTAACACTACAATCTAATACAGTAGTACCTTGACTAACGAATTTAATCTGTTCCGAGGGAAAGCTCATAAGCTGAAAAGTTCGTTAGATAAAACAATTATTCCCGTAAGAAATAACAGAAAATCAATAGAATAAACAATAAGTCAACTAACCTTTCTGATCATTGACTGCAGTAAAGATGTCACATGGGCAGGCAGGAGGTGGTGCATTACAGAGAGGGAGGACGGGAGGAATTTTGTACGTGTGCACGCCATAAATGGCAGCAAGAAAAGGCTCATGGGGAGCCCCCACATGCCAAGTGCTTCTCAAATAGTACGGCGTGACTCCATTGGGGGGCACGGTGTGATGCCAGGGGGGCGCATACGACCCTGGGGAACATACTTTTTTGCCATATTGTACTAGAATTAAGTGTAATTGTGCCTCCACTACAGCAGTTGGCAGTGGCGCTCTCATTGTCACGCTATGGTGTCGGGAAAAAGCACCAAGCAAACGATATGAAGTGTAGTAAACACTATTTATAGTCACGTGTACGGTGCTGGGGGGGGCATGAAATGTTTTTTTGTTTCTTCCTATAGGGGATGTCGCAGAAAATAATTGAGAAGCACTGCAGAAGGCATTCTCAGAGCGTGGAGGAATATATGCGGAAGAATATGAGGCTAATCTGCCCCTAAAAGCCATTTCCCCAGCAGAGCTCATAAATCAAAATTTTACTCATTGGATGAGACAGATTTTTGGTGGGATCAAAGCTCGTATCATGGAAAATTCATTATAAAAGACACTCATAAGTCAAGAATACCACTGCTAATGTATTGTTTAGATCTCAGCCAATAACCACAAGAACATATTTTAGCCTGTAGCCTTGCTGCATCAGAAGGTAACCTTGCAGACGAGGTAGTGTGGAATTTCACTAACCATGTGAATGAGACTGAATTTATTTCCGTTACCATGGCTTTACATTGAGGTGTCCGTGATTTCCACGATTTAAGAGCATCGTGATGAGCGTGGGGGGATTGTGGGATCGAATCGTGATGATTTTGAGGAAACTTGGCAGATTCTGGATGATTTCGATGATTATTACAATGTATGCCAATCTTGACAGAATGTAGGAAAAGCACAATAGAGTCTAACAGATGTTCACTCAGCATAACAGACCTTTATGCACCATTGTGGGGGATCTTGATGAACTCGCCAACACAATTTCTTCAAGTTTCATCTCTTGGATGCGAGTTGCCTCCTTTTTTATACCCATTGTGCTCCAAGCATGCTCAAAAAACACGACTAGCTTTCTTAAACAACAGAGATTGTGGACATCATGCTCCAGTGTAAACTCAGGGTTACTTAACCTCAACATGCAATACACCAAAACTGATAACACTGTGATGTCAGAGTCTATTTCTTGAGCGTATAAAGTGAATA
The DNA here is from genome assembly GCA_024760905.1 of Plotosus lineatus. Classification (NCBI taxonomy): domain Eukaryota; kingdom Metazoa; phylum Chordata; class Actinopteri; order Siluriformes; family Plotosidae; genus Plotosus; species Plotosus lineatus. Next base: position 23,613,063 of record CM045749.1, on the reverse strand, counting down.
GGAAGCATTTTAGATTTGGGAAATTTTTAAAAACTCAGTGGTGAAAAATACATTAAACAATCAAAAAAATAATAAAAAGCATGCTGAATTTTTTTAGTTGTTATTATTTTTATGCAATGCAGTTTTCATTGTCTGTGGTTTATGTAATACATGGTGTAATTACAAACCAAATAATTGAAACTTAACTTTAACTATAAAAGGATTTGCTTTTTGCTCAGGTGTATGCAGAATTTATATATTTAAAAGCAAGAAGGCCTGGGTTCGATTCCCGGCCTGGGCGTTTCTGTGTGGAGTTTGCATGTTCTCCCCGTGCTTGTGCGGGTTTCCTCCGGGTGCTCCGGTTTCCCCCGCAATCCAAAGACGTGCACTGTAGGTTAATTGGCCATTCTAAATTGACCGTAGTTTCTTTCCTGCAGCGGCACTGGAACCCAGTCGTATCGGCACTTGCCCTTCTATTGGATCCTTCCGGTGGCGCCGAGACGGGGGACTTGCTGCTTGGGTAACAGCCTGTCCCTCATTACTCCCTACCCGGGCTCTGCGCACTGGGGAGTATCACCAGTTGGGATACTGGCCAGAGCGCAGCCATAGTCCTTCGGGACTGACGGAGGCCTATCTATCTATATATATATATATATATATATATATATATATATATATATATATATATATATATATATATATATATATATGTCTGTCTTCCTTTCGGCTTTTTCCCTTTTACTCGGGAGTCGCCACAGCGAATCGTTTGATTTGGCAGAGGTTTTTACGTCAGATGCCCTTCCTGTCACAACCCTTTATAGTAATATATATATATATATATATATATATATATATATATATATATATATACCCCGAAACCAGGTGTGGCCAACCTGTGGCCTCTGAGCTGCATGTGACTCTTTGCCTAGTTTGATGCGACTCTTGTGTTCATATCGAAGTTTGTGTTTTTTTAATGTGCGTGTTCGCTTCTCTTGAGTTCAGTATGGTATTACTGTCAAATGTTTATGTGCGTGAGATAAAAATACTGCAGTATGGGCGAGATCATTCCAGTGAACAATTTGTGTCAAATTTGCTCTTGAAATGACAGAAAAAAAACATTTACAGCAAAATGAAAACATGATGATGAACACAGGACATTTGTAACAGAGTGGGAGTGGTTTGTTTTTGTTGTTCTGGAAGGTAATGGAAAGTCGTTCTGTCCTATATGTCAGATGTCATTGGCGCATTTCAAAACTTCAAATCTTCAGCGGCACTTTAGATCACTGCATGCTCACCTCGACCAGGAATTTCCTAAACAGGCTAAAACTTTACACGTACAAGTTGTTCACTTTGAAAAGTCAGGCAGGACAGCAGATACAGTTTTTCCAAAAAATGTACTGAGCGCTCTGAGACCGTAACGCTTGCATCGTATCTACTGGCTTTGGACTTTGCACGGGCCAAAACGCCATACAATGAAGGAGAGTTCGTTATAAAATCTTTCAGTGACGTTGTTGAAATCTTGACTCCTGAGAACGACAAACTAAAACGCGCGGTATCGGACATCCAACTGTCCCATCACACTGTTGAACACAGAATATTGGACGTTAACACACCCCTTGAATCACAGTTGCACTCTGACCTTCAAAGATGGATTTTATCATGTTGGTGTGTGAATTTACAAAAAATTTGTCTGAGTGTCTATGTGTGTGTGTGTGTGTGTGTGTGTGTGTGTGTGTGTGTGTGTGTGTGTGTGTGTGTGTGTGCCCATGTGTATGATGTGGCTCTTTGCGGTAACACAGTAAAAAATGTGGCTCTTGGTCTCGGACTGCTTGGCCACCCCTGGCCCAAACATTTACTCAGACTTTTTTAGGCTTGAGTAAGAAGAGCAGTTCCGTGCTGTAGAAGAAGTGCTAGGCTCATATTTCTTTTTTTGTAGCGATCTATTTTTAGTAAAAAAAAAAAAAAAGTACATAATGCATTATGTAAGAGATTGGTTCAACTGGCCTGTCATATTCAAATACATTTGCATTTGGCATACATCAGTAAAATATTTTCCATGCTTTGTTTTACAGAGAGCAAAGTTAGGAAGGAAATATTATATACTACAGTTATTGAATTTTAATTGGAGAGAGGGCAGTGGTAGCCTGGTGGTAAAGGTGCTGGATCACTGATCCTGAGGTTGAGGGTTCAAGCCCCACTCTCAACGGGTTGTCACTGTGCCTAACCCACCACCCCCCCGTACAGCTAACTGGGTTATCAAAGGCCAGCCATGTCTCTCACCGTCTATGGTGTGAGGTTCATGTAAAAGAAACATTGCTGAGTTTCGACAACAGAAGGCTGCATAGCCGTCAGCATGTTTCCGCCCTGCGATGGCAGAGTGAGCCGTCCTCCAGGGTATACTCTGCCCATGCCCAGAATCAGCTGGGATGGGAGCCAGCCTCCCTGCGACCATGATTAGGATTAAGCGGTTACAGAAAATGAACGATTGAATAAATGGAGAGAAAGTACATGAACAATTTCTTCAAATATCACGTACATGAGGCCTCACTTGTCCAGTCAATTGTTCCCAATGTACGAAACTGAAAATTATCACGACTGCACACGGCATGTGAAATGGGTCGAATGGTTCGTTATGGCGTTTTCCATGTGAATGCCATCAGGATTTCTGTAAAGCTGCTTCAAAAATATTGCGAAAATAGTTCAATAAATTATGTTTAATGATCGTCCTTAATATACTCTAATGATATCTGTGCTTTAAAGTTCAGTACTGTATATCAAACTATAGTTTCCTGTAAACATTCACATTGAGGCATATTAATAAATGCTGTTTCTGATTAATAAAGAGATGATGCACCATATCCTCTGGTGCAACTCGTCCAGTGTTTTATTTATTCATATATTTTTATAATCCATATCATACTTCCCCTGTGGTTTGTCTCTGCATGCCATTATACATTCTTCACAATCGTAAAACATTTCCGATTTCCTATAGAACACATCCCAGCTCCTCTTTATTATCTAAATGTCCCTCGCTTGGTCCGTCCCAGTGGAACAATAATGATTAATATTGATTTGCAGAATAGGGGCGCACTCTGGCAACCACAGTCAGCATATGATTTACATTTATATATTGTAGTCATGTCTGGCCCGAATCCAGCCTTCCGAATGATTGTAGATTGTTGTTCTTCCAGTTAAATATTATTGGGTTCGACTGGTATTGCCGGCTGAGGAGCAGGACTACAATTATCCTTGTCAGCTCGTTCACTCATCTGTGTATCGATGGGAGGAGCACTCTTACAGCAAAAGTACTGTTTCCAGATTGTTTGGAATGCGATGCGAAATTTTTTGATGCGGAAAGCATAGATAATAGGGTTCACAGCTGAGTTGCCATGGGTGAGTAAGATTGCAATGTAGGTAAGAAGCATGGGCTTATCACACTTGGGGCAGAAGAGTGTGATACAGTTCAGTATATGAAGGGGGAGCCAGCTGATGGCAAAGAGAAAGAGGACGAGAGAGAGTGACTTTGCCAGCTTCAGTTCTTTGTTGTAGTACTTATTTGGGTCGTTGTGGCTGGTGCCCACCTTCTTGTTCAACTGCTTGTGAATCATGTAGAAGATCTCGCTGTAAATGCCAAGCATAAGAAGCAGTGGTGGCAACACCCAGCTGAAAAAATTGAAGTAAACCATGTATTCCATACTGATGACGCTCTCAAACCGGCAGATGATGATGGGGTCACTGCTGTGTGATTCATTTTGTTGCGTGAGGTCGTGTAACTTGTTCCAGCCAAGCATAGGAACCATTCCAACTATGAAGGCTACTGCCCAGCATGCGACCACGGCTAATCCCACTCTTCTTGGAGTTACCACTCGTTTATAACTGCAACAATATTCAAAAACAATATTTAGTGTTTCCCCCACCATCAGCACGATCAGTTATGGAACAAAGTGTGATCGAAAAAGTTTCAACACTACTGTATTTCTGTAGGAAATAGAGTGGTACACAGTCAGGCACCTGCAGGGGGAGCAAGCGGTAGCAGGCCTTGCACTGTCGGTATCGGGGCTGTCTTGCATGTCTTTTTGTTTTTCTGGTAGATGCATCTGAACAATTTGTGCAGGGATTTATGAACAGAAACTGAATCGCTTGTAATGCTTCAGCACACTTATGGAAATGAAGCAATCAGCCACGCATGGTGTTCTAAGTGACATTTGCACGTTATTATATGATATGCATTACAAGGGTCTCTGTTGCAGAGTTCCTGAGTTTGGTACCTAGCAAAATTTCATCACGCGGCATACTGACTCACGAAGCTTACCGCTCGCCCCTGTCGCACATGTCTGACCTTAGCACGCTCCATAAGGTTCCTACAGAAACACTTCCAGAATTATTTGAATAACAAACCAACTGCATGTCAACACTTTATATTTTTAAAAGAAAATTCAAGACATTACATCAAGTAATGACACCACGAGCATTAAAATAACACGAGGATGAGACTGATGTCATGGTGATTAGTCATTAAGCAACCAATATATTTATATATTTAAAATTCCAGCCAATCGAAACATTAAAAGAAATACTAGGTAGGCCTGTCGGTGGCATCAGTTTGGCCAACAACGACAACTTGATCCATTATGTGCAGTTTCATTCATGTTTATTTTACATCATCAGATTTTTACAGCATTTAACCTTGATATTTTTTGTGTCTCATTACCAACACAAATTAGGACAGTGCCATAGTTCTGTGTTCGCTTCGGGTAAAATCGTGAGCCAACAGCTTTCTCCTTCCCAGCTTTACAAACAGAGCGGGCTGAACATATGTGTTAATACAATCCAAAGCAAATGTAATTCTGTAATTTATTTAAATAAGCCAATTATTTGCTGAGTTTTGCCTTTTAATTTCAGTCACAGTAAAGAAACATGGATCATTAATCTAGTTTGCAAAGCACTGCATGTCTGTATCATAATAAATCAAACTCAAGCTGTTTCCTGAACATGACATCACTTGACAAGTGCAATCATAAGACTGCACAAGTCATTATTATACACTCGATTGAAATGTAAAGGGAGCTACATGTCAATTTGGGATGGAACCTGAAAACAAGTCATTTGACAAACAGGACAAAAACTGCAAGAACACACACACACACACACACACACACACACACACACACACACACACACAATGCAGACTCATGGTTTGGCAATCAGCCCTTTCTTTTTGTAAAAAAACAACAAAAACATTTTATTTAATATAATTTTTATCTAACAAATAGCTTTTATTTGACTTTCACTTAATATACTAAATATTTATTCATTTTTATGGGAGGCATACTGACCATGTGTGAATACTGTAATGCTTTCTCTTTCTGGCTGTTTCATTCATGTATACACACACTCTCTCTCTCTCTCTCTCTCTCTCTCTCTCTCGCTCTCTCTCTCTCTCTCGCTCTCCCACTCACTATGTCTTTGTAAAGCAAAGAAATTGGTTGATAAGCACAATGTCGCTCTGTAGGCAAGGTGTGAAATTGCTAATTTTTTGCTTGTGTAGTATGTATGAAGTCAAAAATGTGCTTTTTCTAATTTCGAAAGCTGAATATAACCTTTTCCGAAGGTGTACACCAAACCAAAAGTGTTCTCTTCTTTAACCTTTTTAAAATTTATTTAAATTATATTCCACCTTGAGGTTTGGCGACAATACAAGAATATACGATGTCTTAGGGTTACTATAATATTTACAATAATTCAAACCTGCATGATGGAGGGACTGTCCACTTTGTGGTCAGCACAATTGTTTATATTTTTGCCTTTAAATTACAAATTTTATAAGAACTAGGGGTTGGCTATCTGAGTTTAATAGCCCATAAACAGTGAGTCATATCTTCTTGAGTAACTGCACTGCCCTTTTAAGGGTGTTGACAGAATCACCAGTGGGAGATAGTAATATAATTCGAGTCTGCTGAATAGGATCCTGCCTGTGGGCTAAACGGCTCCTTTCTCAGCCACTAGGTATCTTTCTCTAATCACTTGCTAGAAAACAGGACAGAGCCCAGTCCCACCGAAAATTTAATCACACATCTGTTTCACTTAATCGAGCTGTCTCTGAGTGGAGATGAGATCTCTGTCCCTGAAATAATTTTCAGATTGTGTTTTTTTTTCTCCGCGTTAAGAGTTTTGCACAACCATGGCTACAAAAGCGGCTGCATCGTTAACTCTTACATGTTCCACTTGAACTACGAGACTCAATTAAATTGGAAATAAAGTCATTACTTTGAGCTTATAATCATCGGAGATGAATACAAAAAGATTTTACATCACCATATAACCAGGACAATTTTCATTTTATGGAAACAGAAAATCCTCCCTCTATATCAGTGGAGGGTGGTACAGTGGATCTGCCTCACAGAAAGAAGGTCCTGGGTTTGAGACCCAGGCTTCGTGAGGTGTGTTTCTATGTGGAGTTTGCATGCTCTCCTGGGGCTTGCTCAGATTTGCTCTTGGTACTCTGGTTTCCGTGGGCAGTGGTGGCCTAGTCGTATAAGGCGCTGGATCGCTGATCCTAAGGTTGGGGGTTCGAGTCCCACTCTTTACAAGGTGTTCACTGTCCCCCACCCCGGTATGGTAATGGTGTGAGATTCATGTACAGGAACCGTTGCTGACTTTTTCTGGGCAATGGTGGCCGAGTGGTGTAGGGCGCTGGATCGCTGATCCAAAGGTTGGGGGTTCGAGTCTCATTCTCCACAAGGTTGTCACTGTTCGCCCCCCCAGTGCAGCGAACTGTGTTATCAAAGGCCAGCCATGTCTCTCACTGTCTACGGTGTGAGGAATGTAAAAGAACAATTTCTGACTTTCGACAAGAGTAGCTGCAAAGCGGTCGGCGTGTTTCCACCCTGTGATGGCCTGGTGAGCTGTCCAGGGTGTGCTCTGTCCTCGCCCGGAGTTGGCTGGGATGGGCGCCAGCCTCCCCACGACCCTAATTAGGATTAAGCGGTTACAGAAAATGAACTGAAATCTGGTTTCCTCCCACAGTGCAAAGATATGCACATTAGGCTAATTTATGGTTCTAAATTGCCCATAGGTGTAAGTGTGAATAAGTGTGTGTGTGTGTGTGTGTGTGTGTGTGTGTGTGCACGCGTGCACTGGCAATCCTAATTAGGGTGACAGGAAGCCTGGTGCCCATCTCAGCCAACTCCGGGCGAAGACTGGGAGGGAATGCTTGGAGAAGGCAAAAGTACTGCTGGGCAGTAATCCAGGAAAAACCCACAAAAGGAAAATATGCAAACGACACACAGACACAGCCGAGCCCAGGACAGAAACCCGGCAGCTTCTTGCTGTGAGGCAGTCCTGGTGAGTCGTGCCACCACTATCCAGTGCTGTTTTAACATATATATAAATAGGACTATAGGCGAAAAATGGTCTTTTCCCCCACTCATTAATGGTATAGAGTTCCATGTCCGATAAAGTTGTTCACATACATTACGTCAGCATTCGATCCACAAGTGTGCGGTGGAAGATTTTTCCTTCCATCAGTAGAAAATTGGTTTGAAGGTGAAATCATTTTTCGGGATCATAATGTATCATGGAACAGAACAAAGTGTGTTAAATCTGCTCTTCAACTCTCAGCAAACGGCCTCAATCCAACTGAAATGATAATCTATAAAGAATAAAGGTCCGGGATAAGGTTCTCCACTGCAATGATGATCTGTTAACCGCGATTCAAGAAAGGTGGAAGAGGTTTATGGCTGCATCCATCACTCGTAAATTTAGACTAATGGAGACGCTACAAAGTAATTGTGATTGGTGTTGGTGGCGGCCGTTCCAATAATCTTTTTTTTGGTGATTCAATTAGTTTTTCCTGGATATGAAATGGAAAAATGATGCCACTAATTTACATTTAATTTGCTTGAGGTAATTCCAGAAAGGGTGGTGTACATGGTGGTGTCGTGGTAAGCACATCTTCTGCTTCATAATAAGAGGATCCTGGGTTCGAGCAAGGGCAGTTCTGTGTGGAGTTTATATATTTTACTCATAGTTGTCTGGGTTTCCTTTGGGTATGCTGGTTTCCTCCAACAATCCACAGATATGTAATTTATGCTAATTAGGCTAATTATCTGTTCTGGGTTACCTCTAGTTGTGAGTGTGAATGGCTATGTATATTTAGGATGTACCTTGTGTTTGCCACCTGTGGGTTGAGATAGGCTCCAGCCTAGAAGAAAAATGAATGTGAATTTTTTTTAAAGTTAGAATGTATATCTATTACTGTATAAGAAATTGTTTTAAGCCGTATCTGTAATTTGTTTATTTGTTATTTTGTAAAATGATTAAGTGAAGATTTAAGACTTGGTGTTTCATTTGCGGGCGGCACGGTGGCGTAGGGGTTCACATGTCTGCCTCACAACAAGAAGGCCCTGGGTTTGATTCTCAGCCTGGGTGTTTTTGTGTGGAGTTTGCTTGTTCTCCTTGTGCATGCGTGGGTTTCCTCCGGGTATCTCCGGTGTCCTCCCACAGTCTAAAAAATGCACACTAGGCTGTTCCAAATCACCCCAGGTGTGTGTGTGTGTGTGTGTGTGTGTGTGTGTGTGTGTGTGTGTGTGAATGATTGTGTGAGTGTTGGCTCTGTGATGGCCTGGCAAGCTGTCCAGAGTGTACATTGCCCACACTCAGAGTTGGATGAGATGGGCTTCAGCCTCCCAGCAACCCTAATCAGGACCCTAATAAGTAGCTTAGAAAATAAATGAATGAATGAAAGGATGTTTAACTTGCGAGCAGTGATGGCCTGGTGGTAGGGTGTGGGATTACCGATTCCAAGGTTGGGGGCTCAAGCCCCAATATTGCTGGGTTGTCACTGCCCCCCCCCCCATCCCCCATGCAGCTAACTGGGTTATCAAAGGACAGCCATGTCTCTCACTGTCAATGGTGAGAGGCATGTAAAAGAACCCTGGTTGACTTTTGTCAAGAGTAGCTGCATGGCCATTAGAGTGTTCCTGCCCTGCAATGGCCTGGTGAGCTGTTTAGGGTGTACTCTGCCCGCTCCAAGTGTCGGCTGAGATGGATGCCAGCCTCCCCGCGACCCTAATTAGGATTAAATGGTTCAGAAAATGAATGAATGAGACGGTTTCATCCACAGCGACTATGAATGAATGAATGTTTGATTTGCCATTTTCCGAGATGAAGGTGTGCGTTCGCTGAAATGAACATCCTTTCACTGTGGTGATTCCATCTCTTCAAATAAACGCCGACAGTGTGATGCTTGGAGCTACCTGTAGGCTAATGGCCAGCTTATGTATATTGTTCCTTATGTAAGACACTGGTCTACTACTTAATTATATTTATTATATGCTATGACATTAACTTCCGCCTGCAACAGAATTTAAACCCAGAATTCCACTTATCTTTTCTTAATATTATAATTTAATCACTAGGTGGCATAGTCTTAACTATGGCTCTACAATGGCCTGGTGAGCTGTTCAGCATGTATCCTTCCATCGCCAAGAGTTGGCTGAGATTGCCACCAGCTATACCGTGACCCTAAATAGGATGGAAAACCTTAAAATTAGGCTTAATAAATTAATTAAATGACTAATTTGGTATTACTGGGTGGAGCATCTGACCACTTGAAAAAACACCCTAACCCAGGGGTGTCAAACTCGTGCCACAAAGGGCCATGTGGCTGCAGGTTTTTGTTTCAACCAAGCAGCAGCACACCTGACTTGGCTCATTCAAACAACTGATAAGAGTCTTCAGACATTTGATTGGTCAGTCTGGCTCATTCAAACAACTGATAAGAGTCTTCAGACATTTGATTGGTCAGTCTGGCTCATTCAAAAAAACTGATAAGAATCTTCAGACATTTGATTGGTCAATCTGTGTGCTCTGTCCGATACCGGTCTGCGGCCCGGGGGTTGGGGACCACTACCTTATATTACTTAATATTTTAAAGATTTCGTCCTCATGCCTGATTTCTCACACCATTTATACTTTACATTTTCAAATTGTGACCAAAAGTAAAGATTGTGAGATATTCTTGAAAGGGTTTATTTGCAAGTTAGTGAGGACGAATGTGACTTTTACTTATTTGTTTATTATGGTGCAAATGACTCATGTGTGTTGTAATTGTATCACTTCCTTTTAGTGTGCACTACATCCGGAATAGTGAGAGAGTGGATAATACATGAATTGTATGTAATAATGAAAAGCCCTGCAATATGGCCTTAATGTTCAAAACAGTAAAAAAAAAAATAAAAAAAAAAAAATAAATAAATAAAAACACATTTCTCAATCTTTTCATGAGTTGTATATTTTATAACTAATAAAATATTCGTTTTAATATTGTAATAATATAAAAATAATGTAGCATAAATATAAACACAATGGGTACAATCACTGTGATGGAGCAGATGCTTGGATATTTTTTTTTTTTTGGTCACGTTTACAAATGGTACAATAAACCATGAAAATCTTGAATAAATCTGCACTTCTTATGTTTCCATGTAATATATAGTAAACATCTAAATGCTTTGAAAAAGACGCCAGAGAAGCCTGCTCCTCATGTTTCTGTATAGGATTTAAACTCTGAACATCAATCTTTTTTTTTTTTTTATTTAGTTCTACATCTTCATGGAGACGTCATGTTATTTAATAGTTTTGGTACAGTTGTTCCGGTTTGGTACAGGTTGTTCTGTATTGCTCTGCTCACAGTTCTGAATGATATGCAAATGTTCACAGAGCTGTAACTGTTCAAAAAATGCAAAAATAAGATATAAAAATCTATCTTTAGTCCGTCACTCTTATCTTCCTGTGTAATCGATACTAAACAATTATTTGACTCAGGCTTAGTGTTTGTCAGTGAATAGTCTTCCTTGATGCTCTGTCTCAGAGATTATTCAATGACATCCACCTCACCTTTAACAAAGAAAACGTGAAGCGTAATACAAACCGGTTTCCAAAAAAATTGGGACACTATACAAATTGTGAGTAAAAATTGAATGCAATGATGTGGAATTGCCAAATTTCAATATTTTTTTGGGAATGCTGCCCAAGTTTAAAACTAAAAAAAATTTATATTCTCAGTTTTCACATTATATCACTATTGCGAGACCCAAAACACATTATTTTATGATCATATGAGTCTAATATTGACAAAACAACCAAGTTAATGAGGCACTATAAAGGCGAGTATATTTCCTTCTCTGTATATTTAGAAAATTAATTATTAATTCCTGAGTCAACAACTCATAATGTAATGATGATTATATCATATTTATATATCACTTCTCAGAAACCAGTGGCTTATCCTCAGTATATTTACTTTAGGCTGTAATCCTCTGAGGTTAAAATACCATTTGACCCAAATGTAAAT
>CM045749.1:23574228-23596728 GCA_024760905.1 Plotosus lineatus | reverse complement strand
TACCCGACGCCTCTTCCTGGCCAAGCAAAGTCACCGAGCGTCTCGAGCCGAAGCCTGCACAGAGCCAGGCGTGGGGCAGGGGAGAATTCAAATAAAGGCAAGAGGAACAAAAAAATACTACTATTATTATTATTATTATTATTATTATATAAAAAAATAAATACAAGGACCATTCCTGTTGAGAACCCTGGTTTACTGTGAACAATTAAAAAAAAAAGGTTTACAGTAAATATTGCATGTTTCTCTCTCAAGTGCGTGTTTTTATAGCGTCCCGAATGTTTCCGGTCCGGTCAGTCTTCACACGACAGAATGAAGAGTGTGTGCGTGCGTGTGCGTGCGCGCGTGTGTGTGTGTGTGCGTGCGTGCGCGCGCGCGCGCGCGCTTACTATGCTCCTAGGTTGACTGTAGTACTGCATTAGCATAGAGAGCTGTACAGTGCAGAGCTCATGACTTCTTATAGTTATAGTTGAGCATTTAGTGAAAATACTGAGACTACAATGCATGCTGGACTAAGATATGCTTCTGATAGTGAATAAAAATAATGGTGGGATCAGTGGTGGCCTGGTGGTATAGGGCGCTGGATTGCTGATTTTAAGGATGGGGGTCTGAGTCCCACTCTCCACAAGGTTGCCACTGTCCCCCCCCCCCCCCCCCCCCAGTGCAGCTAACTGGGTTATCAAAGGCCGGCCATGTCTCTCACTGTCTATGGTGAGAGGTTCATGTAAAAGAATCATTGCTGACTTTTGTAAAGAGGAGCTGCAAAGTGGCAGCATGTTTCGGTCCGTTGCTAAAGTGTTGTGGCATCTGACGTAAAAACCTATGCCATTGCAAACATTGCGAATCCGATGATTCGCTGTGGCGACCCCTGAGAAAGGGAAAAAGCCAAAAGAAGAAGCTTCAAGTGAATGTGATTTCCTTTCGGCTTTTCCCCTTTATCTGGTGGGGCCAGTGGCGTAGTAGTTAGGGTGCTGCGCTCATGATCGGGAGGTTGTGAGTTCGAATCCCACTGAGACCCTCACTATGCTAAGACCCCTGGGCAAGGTCTCAACCACAAGTGTGCCTCTGTTCACCCAGCAGTATAAATGGCTACCAGTAAAAATATACTGGGAAGGTAACCTGCGATGGACTAGCGTCCCATCCAGGGCGAGTTGGACTCCTGGTCGCTTCATGCTACAGAAACCGGGGATAAGCACCGGCCTGATGAGCCACGAGGCTCAGGTGTAAAAACCCAACAGACTTACCTACCTTTTTCCCTTTATCAGGGGTCGCCACAGCGAATGATTCGCACGGTTGATCTGGCATAGGTTTTTACGTTGGATGCCGTTCCTGACACAACCCTTTAGCAAGGGACGTGAGAGACATGGCCTTTAGTGAGAGACATGGCTGGCCTTTGATAACCCAGTTCGCTCCACTGGGGGGGGACAGTGGTACCCTTGTGGAGAGTGTGACTCGAACCCCTAACCTTAGGATCACTTAGGATCCACTGCCCTATACCACCAGGCCACCACTGCCCTAAGAAGCTTCAAGTGAATAAAGTAATGGAATTGAGATTATATATTACGCACACACACACACACACACACACACACACACACACACACACACACACACACACATTGCAAACACCTTGGCGTTCATATTGACAATAAACTCGACCGGGTTAAGAACATTACTGCACTTTACAAGAAGGGCTAGAGCCATCTGTATCTTTTTGAGGTGGCTAAGGTCGTTTAACATCTGTCGGATACTACTCAGGATGGTCTCTGAGTCTGCTGTAGCCAGCGCTGTCCTCTATGCTGGGGCAACAGGCTGAGGGGTGTAGATGTAATACAGACTTCACAAACTGATCTGCAAGGCCATCAGTACCGTTGTAGGGATGGAGCTGGATGCTCTGACGGCGGTGTTGGAGAGGCGAATGTAGTTCAAGAGAAGGTAATACTGAACAATATCACCCACCCACATCACAAGCTGCTGATCAGTCACAGGAGTCTTTCAATGAGAGACTGATACGACCTAAATGCACCACTGAACAACAGAGGAAACCATTCCTACCTGTGAACATTAAACTGTACAAACTGGTCCATGTCGCAACAACAGCCACTGGTATTTACATACTGCATATAGTGCTGCTGAGGTTCATGAATATGCTCAGGCCTGGTACTCATCTCTGTGCTGAATATTTGTACTGTACATCAATTTATTCTTTAATACTGACTTGAGAAGTCGTTTAATGCCCAATAATACCACAGTAATGTTAAATGTTTGGCTCTGATTGGTCAAGATAAGTTAATTAAATTTCTACAAGAGCATGGTTCTGACAATAGTGCCCGCCACAAAGGAAGACAAAGATTTGATTGATGTGCTCACTCAAATACATGATTGTTTCAGTAATACCAACTGATCACAAAGGCTTGGTTCCATGTAATCTCATCTTCTGAACTTCTTTATCCTGTAATTGGGTCACGAGGAGGCTGGATGGAGCCCATCTCAGCTGACTCCAAGCAGAGGTGCTGTATATTCTGAATAGTAATATTCAGCAGTCTTCAGCCAACACAAAGACAGAACCATTACCACTCACATCACGGGGAAAAAGAACAGTGCATTTATTTGGACTGTGGGAGAAAACCACAACACCTATATAGAATTAGCCTTACTCAACCTGGGACTTGAACTCAGCACCTTCTTTTCATAAGGTGGACATGCTAATCACCATGCCATCATCTCAGCATAAATACCAAATCTAAATTACTTCTGTGAAAAAGCTTAATACTGTACACTTTTCACCACAGTAGTTTGTACTGCCTTCCCCCCCAGAAATCACGTTTTGGCATTTTTTGACACATGATTATCTTTCAGTCTCTGACATCAGCTTGTTCAAGTTTTGAACACTTTTCCATGCAAAAAAACTTCAGTCACAACATATATATATTTTTTTTCATATGAATGTTACAATCACACACACGAGGCAGGCTAGCAGGCAGGCACTGACACACAATTCAAAAATTTCGATGGAGTTCATGTTTGCGCTTTCGCATAGCCATGCTGTAACCCAGTTTCTTCTTTTTTAACCATTTCTTGGTTCTTGATTACAATTCTGGCTTGTGCATCTGGATCGTTTTCCAGTGTTTTATATATAATACTTCCTGGAGTATATTTACTTGAAAAATTTTCCCACACCATTACTACGATTTCGCCACTGGCTTCCTGTAGCTGCTCGCATTCGATTTAAAACACCAATGAAATAAGTAATTAAAATGACATAATTAGAATCTAATTATTAGATCATTTAAAAAACTCCTCTACTTATGTTGAATATTCAACCAATTATTAATTAGCAAGCTACAGACTTCTATCTGATAAGTACTGTGCATACCGTGTATAATATTTTGTTTTCTGTATAATATTGAGTAGGTTATTAAAGAATGCATTCCACCTGTGCTCCTGTTATTAGTCAGTTCTGGATTAAGTAGGATAAGCCAACATCATTTCCACCATATATTTGCTATTAATAAAACAAACAAACAAAGAAACAAACCACCAAAAACTCTAAAATCTGCAATAGACCCTGCTGTAGTTTTTTTTTATATTAATTTGGAAAATGAAATGAAATGACATCACATGACTAACCAGCAATTATTCCACAAATACGAATGATGGCAGTATATATTCCACAAGAGGAAATTGATTAACTGTTTCACTGTTTCTGTTTATTTATTTATGCTTCCATAGTGACCTGCCTACTGTTGGTATTTTAGGTGATACCCAAGTAGTAGCTTATCCAGTAAGAACACCTGATGGCTCATAAACAGGGGATACATTTGGAATAATCATCAATTATGCCCTGTTCTATCTCAGACTATTCAATTCAGTTACATTCACCAAGCCCATAATTGAAAAAAGAGGCACGTAGTTGTTTTAGTGTACATGAAAACATAAGCAAAAAGGTAGTCTGTTGGGCTTTTTACACCCAAGCCTCGTGGCTCAGCAGGCGGGTGCTTATTCCCGGTTTCCATAGCATGACACGACCAGGAGTTCAACTCCTCCTGGATGGGACGCTAGTCCCAGTATATTTTTACTGGTACCCATTTATACTGTTGGGTGGACAGAGGCACAGTTGTCATTAAGTCCTTGCCTAGGGGTCTTAGCACGGTGGCAGTCTAACTGGGATTTGAACACACAATTGCTTGATCATGAGTCTAGCACTCCAACCACTACCACACTGGCCCCATATAAGCGAAAAAGGACAAAAAAAAAAAAGCTTTATTTCTGTCTTTAAAAAAAAATCAATGCTGGATGAGCTCTGAGTGCACACATGAGCAGGTTTTTAAGCTAAGAGCTATGTACCAGCTTCATAAACCGCATACAAAATTTACAATACATGTATATTATAGACAAGCAAAAAAAAAAGGAAGATCTCTCAAGTAAATATCCAACCAGGATAATGTTTAAGGTTGCTGAGATAGCAAGCCAATCAGATCTCAGACGTTAAAAAAATCCAACGCTGTAAATCAATTTAAAAACCAAGCTCTATCACATTAGCATGGTCAGGTGTGTTTGGTAAATTTCACACATCGCCTCAATTTAACATCCGCTCATGTTCCAGAGGGAGAAGATATGCAAAGGGGGGAAGCAGTAAGTGGAAAAAGTCATTGCAGTGTAAGATTATTAAATATCCTTCAGAAAACTCACCCAGAATGAATACTCTGTGCTTCTGAAGCACTGATGCCTTTTGATTGCTTTCTGAAGGTTCGATTTTGATTTTCATGTAGCACACCTTGACATGGATTGATTTAATGGAAAAAATACAAAAAAAAAAAACATTTAGAGGCAGAAATTTGCAATCAGACTTTGAAAATAAGGGAAAGAGTGAAGTGTTTATGTACCACTGAGAGCTTCACAGAAAAGGGAGTGTGCGAAAATGAACAATGTCTTACTTCCAAATCCAGACCGCAGATTGCACAGACAGCACCCCAGAGGCTGATTTTATTTTATTGCACGTGAAGCTGAATACAGTGAGAGGATTATTATGCCAATTTCAGTGAAATGCTTTCTGTTAGATTTTTTTTCTTTCTGAGAAAACATCGGGTGTTCTTAGGTACATAGTACTGAATACCATCCACAAATTCACCAAACAAAGCTACATAAAATAGCATCCAATATATATTGTATAATAATAATAATCTATAATAATCCAGCAAGGGTTTTTGAAAGCCTGGGGACCATGAAGGAACAACTGATTCCACTACGAGAAGTCTGATGAATCTCGGTTCAGATCTGTTTGTATAATACAACTCAGAAATAGTTTCTAGACTTCGCCTCTGGCTTCAGGTCAGTTACTGCTGTATAAGTGCTTTGGGAGAAGCCCAAACGCGGCCCTCCTTTCTCTTCTTTGTTTATGCAACACCATCTGTACCAAGACACAGCTCGTTGATGTGTTGCTCCATTAGGGGATATGTGGAAAATATTATAAGATGGTACTTGAGCCTCTGCTAATTGTGTTCATCTAGTAGGGATGTAATCAAATACAAATACATTCAGCGGAGACTCATGACAATTTTTTTTTTTTTTTTTTTTTTTTTTTTGGTGGGGCAGGACATCAACGCAAACAAATCTGCAAATAAAATCAAATTGTAAGGTGACATGGTAATACCTACTGTAGTGTAGGAATAAGAATAAAGTAAATCATACTATATTATAATGTAGTGAATGTTATGCAGTGAATATAATATAGGATAAATATGTGGAAATTTTCTTCAAATTTTTGTTGTTTTCGTTTTTAACGAGCCCAATCTGGCAGTTTTGTCATTAATTTATCTGCTTTCTGCTCCTCCTCCCACCATTGATTCCTTCCTCACGGGGCGTATCAGTGCTTGGTGGTTTCACCCCCCACCCCCCATTGGCGCAGTAATAACTGCATATAATACATGAGGCAGCCAGCATGCTGTCCCAATTGCTTAATCTCTATAAAGCACAGAGGACTATAATCTATCAAACAGTAATATTGTAAAATTATTGATGCCTGAAGACACATTATTTACATTGCATAATTATCCAGTATCGTCCTGTTGTGAGGTTGACGTGCTAACTACCATGCTACCACATTTTATTATTCATGAAAGATATTACTTCAATTTGAAGGCAGAAAAAAATCAGTATGCAAAATGTAAATAGATAATCCCGATAATGGCTTGGTGGTGCCCTCCGACAATGAGGGTGGCTCTGAAAAGCTGACTTTTATGCAGTGGTTCAATCTGTCCAGATGTGAATCAGTCTTCAGCATCGTCTCCTTTGTGGTCTACGCACTTCTTTCATAGATGCCACAGCGTTTGAATCTCCTTGGGACAGAAGTTGATAAGTTTCATTGCTTTATTACTCCATATTAAGCAACCTATTGAGGTTCTCTTTAGGAGTACCGAGGATGGGTAGGATCAGGAATGAGTACATCAGAGGGACAGCACATGTAAGAGGTTTTGGAGACAAAGACAGAGAGGCTAGATTGAGATGGTTTGGACATGTACAGAGGAGGGATAGTGAGTATATTGGTAGTAGGATGCTGTGGTTGGAACTGCCATGCAGAAGGAGTAGAAGAAGACCAAACAGGAGATTTATGGATGTGGTGAAGGAGGACATGAAGGTAATTGGTGTAAGAGAAGAAGATGCAGAGGATAGGGTGAGATGGAGGCAGATGATTCGCTGTGGCGCCCCCTGAAGGGAACAGCCGAAAGGAAAAGAAGAACATTAAGCAGCCTATTAACTTTTCAGTTCACCATTGTATCTTGGGGCCAGTGGTGTAGTGGTTAGGGTGCTGGGCTCATGATCGGGAGGTTGTGTGTTCGGATCCCAGTTAGACCCCCATTGTGCTGAGACCCCTGGGCAAGGTCTTAACCACAAGTGTGCCTCTGTTCACCCAGCAGGATAAATGGGTACCAGCAAGATATACTAGGGGCAGTGGTGGTCTAGTGGTATAGGGCGCTGGATCACTGATCCAAAGGTTGGCGGTTCAAGTCTCACTCTGCACAAGGTTGTCACTGTCCCCCCCAGTGGAGATGATTGGGTTATCAAAGGCCCGCCATGTCTCTCACTGTCTATGGTGTGAGGCATGTAAAAGAACCATTGCTGACATTCGACAAGAGCAGGCTGCAAAGCCGTCAGCGTGTTTCCGCCCTGCGATGGCCTGGCGAGCTGTCCAGGGTGTACTCTGCCCTCGCCCGAAGTTGGCTGGGATGGGCACCAGCCTCCCCGCGACCCAAATTAGGATTAAGCGGTTACAGAAAATGAACTGAACTGAACAAAATATACTGGGAAGGTAACCTACAATGGAGTAGCGTCCCATCCCGGAGGAGTTGAACTCCGAGTTGCTTCACGTTACAGAAACCGGGGATAAGCACCAGGCTGATGAGCCACTACGGGTCGGGTGTAAAAAGCCCAAAGGACTTTACTTTTTTTTTTTTTTTTTTAAATCACCCTTGTATCTGCCAAATAGCCTTTATTTTTTGTATTTTATGTATTAAATGTTTTTGTATTTCATTTATTAAAATTGCTTCATTGCCACCCAGTACAGCTGGATGGAGATAGTGACTTACTAACTGTAAGAATTAAGAGACCAGTCGGTTCAGAAAATTAACCATCAGTACAAGTGATAACTAAAATTCTCTCAACACCAATCCATTAGCACAGATTTTGTTTGCTTCTTTTGTTTATTTCGGATGCTTTTTCAGCTTTGCTGATGATGTTTATAGATAATCATCATTACTGGTTGATTTGTTTGCACCGTGTCCTGCGAATGCATGATGGGGTGTTCTGTGTGAGACCTAAAGTGGAAATGAGAGAACAAAATATCCCCGTGGTGTTAAGATTACTCATGTTACTGCGATGCGCTCAACATGTCATTCGGTTCCTAGGTTGCAAAACTAACAGAAAAAGCTGCACTGAGCAAACAGACAGAGTGAGTGCAGAACAAAAGCAACAAAGGCTCGAGAAAAAATGGGCTCTCTGCTTCCCACCAGGATGTGTTTGATGTTGTCATGTAAAATTAAGCCCACTGAGCTGAAATGTGACTGCTGGCAATAATAGTGTATGATGTTAAGACCAAACTTCAATTATAATTTCGAAAAAGGGCAGCCAATGAAAGTGAGTGCAAATTTATTAAACATTAGAGCTTTGAAGGCCCATTTCCTTCTAAGGCATGTGATTTCAATGGCTTGCAAGTCTTGTATATTTAAGATTCCATACTCAAATTTATCTCTTGGGTGTCATCTGCTGTACGTACGCCACACTTTAATTTTATTCACAAAGTGCATAGTGAGCTGATCACCCAGATTGAAATCTTAGTAAAAGCTACGGTACTATTCCTGAAGCGTGTGAGCTTGGTCCACGCTCTGGGAGCAGCACTTTGCTGAATGTGCTGTTTGCTCTCTAACCCCCCCCCCCAATGCATCACATTTACAAGCCCGGGCTTTGATTAATTTAAATTCAGCTTGCTGATTTACAAGTTAAAGCTGACTCACTTAACCCTAAGACAATTTCATAGGCCATTTAAGACAGACTATAAGGCAGTAAGCTATTAGTCAGTGAGGGTATTCACACTGTGAGGAACCTGTTGTTCTAAAACCAATTTTGGATAATTAGACTGATCCTCGGTGGCATCTTGAAACCAGCTTGGATAAAATGGAATATTTCCAATTTCTTACAGTAGCCCTTCAATTGGCTTACGTTACAACCACAGACCTTTTTGTGTACCCCCCCCCTCCCCACACACACACACATATACATACATACATAAATATATATTAGTCTAGTGCAATAGGGCGCTGGATCGCTAATCCAAAGGTTGAGGATTCGAGTCCCACTCTCCACAAGGTTGTCACTGTTTCCCCCCAGTGCAGCTAACTGGGTTATCAAAGGCCGGTCACGTCTCTCACTGTCCATGGTGAGAAGCATGAAAAAGAACCATTGCTGACTTTCGACAAGAGTAGCTGCAAAGCCGTCAATGTGTTTCCGCCCTGCGATGGCCTGGCGAGCTGTCCGGGGTGTACTCTGCCCCCGCCCAAAGTCAGCTGGGATGGGCGCCAGCCTCCCCGCAACCCTAATTAGGATTAAGCAGTTACAGAAAATGATAATGATTGTATGTGCATGTGTGTATATGTATACTTATATGTATGTATGTATATATGTATGTATATACAGTGGTACCTTGACTTACGTATTTAATCCGTTCCGAGGGTGAGCTCGTAAGCCAAAAAGTTCATTAGATGAAACAATGAATCCCATAGGAAATAACAGAAAACCAATTGATCCGTTCCAACCCCTTCCAAAACTCATATCACCTGCCATAAACATGAATATTTGACCTATATATTAAAGATAAACATGTAAAAACAATAAATATTTCATAATAATAATAAATGTACATTAATAATAAATAATAATAAATAATATTAAAACAAGAATAAACAAAAAGTCAAGTAACCCTTCCGATCATCGACTGCGGTGAAGATGTCACATGGGTAGGCAGGAGGTGATGCGTAACAGAGGAACAGGAGAATTTTGTGTGTGTGTGCATGCTACGAATGCCAGCGAGGAAAGGCTCGTGGTGAGCGCCTACAAGGCCAGTGCTTCCAAATAGTGGGGCGCACCTTCTTTGGGGGGCACCGTGTGATGCCGGGGGGGGGGGGTTATGACCCCGGGGAACATGCTTTTTTACCATACTGGCATTGGTGGGGTACACCCTGGGCAGCTTGCCAGGCCACAGAGAAAACTACCATTGATAAAGTTGTTCAAGTATGCTTATGTATATGTTGGTTGTTTGAAATAATCCTCCAGATCTTCAGAAATTGTTGGGGGGGGGTGTAGGTGTACTCAACATTTTTACAAATCACTAATTCCATCCTGGGGAACAATAGTTAATTGGTGTGTTGTTCATCATGTAAAAATAGCAAATAGTTCATTCACCCCAATGTAAACTTTACAGCTGACTGGTTACATCACACTTCAATGGCTCTACAGATTGAAAAATTAAATTGTTCCTTTTTTTTCTATTGCACTTAATGCATTACTGTTATTGTCTGTCTGTCTTCCTTTCGGCTTTTTCCCTTTTACTCGGGAGTCGCCACAGCGAATCATCTGATTCGCACCTTTGATTTGGCAGAGGTTTTTTTTACATCGGATGCCCTTCCTGTCATAACCCTTTTTAGGAAGGGACAGAAACACGCTGACGACTTTGCAGCCTACTCTTTACAAAAGTCAGCAATGGTTCTTTTACATGCCTCTCACCAGAGACAGTGAGAGACATGGCCCGCCTTTGATAACCCAGTTCGCCGCACTGGGGGGGGGGGGGGGGGGGGGAGTGACAACCTTGTGGAGAGTGGGACTTGAAACCCCAGCCTTTGGATCAGTGATCCAGCGCCCTATACCTCTCGACCACCACTGCCCCCTTTAATGCTATGCTTTATAACATAAATCTATATATAAATATAAATCTATCATGTTTAATGCTATGCTTTAATGTTATTAAAGAACGAAAAAAATGTACAATGTTCAACTGTAAAATTGATCCCATTGTAATAATACACAATTAATTAAATTCAAGTTTGTATGTTTGCCTGTGTTCATATGTATTTCATGCTGCTTTGTCTCAAAGAGTTGTGTCAGATGCATTTGAAGAACCACACCGAGACCAAATTATCATACTAAGCAAATATCGTAGGTAATGCTAAGGCTAATGGATGTTAAGGCAGGCAGAGATCATCCATGGACGGAACAGGATCAAAGGCAAATCTAGGGATCAATGTTAAGGAGGCTCTAACAGTCATGAACAGAGTAGGAAATGAGAGACTGATGGTTCTGTAAGTTAGGTACAGGCATATAAAACAATACTTTGCATGAATGACTAAACGGATTCCTTATACGGTATTGGTAATCAATTTGATGAGCATCAGGTGTGCTATGAGCATGTGGCATGTTTTCAAAGTCACTTAACTGAGAATTGAAGGGAAAATGTTCTTAATCATCATACTGTGAAGTCTTTTACTTGTTTCTATGAGTATGGAAAAGTACAGGCTTATATGATTTTGTAACACTCAGGTGTGTGATTTCTCCTGTGAATGTTGCTTCTCTATTCTAAGAGGCCATTGTCTTATCTGACCTTGCTCTGTGAAACTTGTACTGTATCTCCAATTTTGATATAGTTCAGCTGCTCCTATATACTGTAGACTTGTTTTTCTTGTGGAAAAGTACTGATGACCACCACCAGCCCCCTAGACTGACCAGCTTCAAACGGTTCCTCACCTAGGATGGGGAACCAACTTAGAGCTGTATACATGTGTACTTCACCATTGTGAGTTGGTGATTCGTGAATAAAGACTGCTGTTTTTTTACATGGACTGCTGTCTTTTTTTACAACTTGCTCCAGAAACGTTTCTGGGTGACACAGACGAATCAATCCTTGAGGAGTATTCGTGTGGGCCGATTCAGTAACCTAACAAGAATGGTATGAGGACTGCTTGGAGATGTAATAAAAAAGCCTGGAAAGCATTGGAAATGGCTGGTGGACTTGACAACAGACAGTATTTTAATTTTTAAGAAGATAGTTTAAACTCAATGTCACAAATTTTAATGCAAATTCTGAAACTAATGTAAAATTGTCAGCCTTAATGAATGCGTACGTAATGGTGTCTTGACTAAAAGTGATAAAATGCTTGTAGTCTGCTTCCATTCTATAGTATGCTACAGAGTCTACTGCTAGGTCTGCAGCTATGTCCATTTCTACTCTTGTATTTAAGTCGGCATCTGTTTTTAAGTTTGCATTTGCGTCCGAGTGCACGTCTGTATCCGAGTCTGCATCCACTGTGCTCTGCATAGAATTGCTCCTGCAGCTTTATTAGTTTTACAATGCCAGAAAAGCTATGCCAAATTAAAGATCAGTGGTGGGCGAGCACGGCTAGAGAGAGATAAAGAAGCCGCAAACAGACGTGATACAAAATGTTTCTTGGAGGGTTTGCACATTGTGCATGGTCCTAGAACTAATGGGACAACTCCCATTTATTCTGCTGACGGCAAATCTCTGCTCACTGACAAAAAAAGGAAATACTCGTCCTCTGGGCTGAGCATTTCAACTGTCTTCTGAAACGTGAGTCAAATATGTCTGATGAAGTAATTGATCTCATTCCTCAGCACCAAATCCTTGAGCTACTAGATGAGTTCCCATCCCTGTATGAAGTGACCAAGTCCGTAAAGCGAGTATCAGCTTGGAAAGCACCTGGGCCTGATAGAATCCTGGCGGAAGTTTTCAAGCATGGTGGTCAGTTTATGGCAGTGCGTCTCAAATAGTGGAGGGTGCACCCTTGAGGGGCACGGTGTGATGCCGGGGGTTGGGTGGGGGTGGGATGGAGCGCATGACCCTGGGGAACATGGTTTTCTGGAATAATGTATGAGAATTAAGTGTAATTGCACCTCCACTCCACTAGTTGGCAGTGGCGCTCTCATTGTTACCCTATGGTGTAGCGGTTTTTCACACGAGCAAACGATATGAAGTGCAGTAAACAACTCCTCAAGAAACAAAACGGAAAAATTCCTCACAGGAACGAAAAGAAAGGTGGAGATAGACGGAGATATTAACACATAAGTAAGTTGAATGAGTATAAATAAGTTAAATGAGTTTAAATAAGGATGTATTTTTTTTTTTATACCAGGCACATTGGTGCACTTTAAATCTTTTCTATTACAGATTAAAAAAAACAATGTTCATGAAGTTTTTATTTATTGTAAGTTGAACTATATTTCTTTATTTTTTGTTTTTAATGTTTATAAAGATACAATGTTATGCAGAGGTGTACTAATAACAATTTTATAGACAAATAATACTATTTGTAGTCGCTCGCTGGGTGGGGGTGGGGGTGGGTGAAATGTTTTTTTCTTCCTAGAGGGGGCGCCATAGAAAATAATTGAGAAGCACTGGTTTATAGTTAAGAAACTTACCAAACTCTTTCAAATCATATGGAAGGACAGGGCTGTGCCTCAAGGACAGATCCTTTACTCATCTCTACAAACAAAAAGTAGGCAGAAGACATGGCATGTGACTACTATCAATAGCAGGGAAGCTGCTGGCACAAGTTATTTTGAATAGGATGATCACTCATCTTGTGTCTGCTATATATCCAGAGTCACAATGTGGATTCTGAGCTGGTAAAGGAATAACAGACGCAGCCATGCAAATGCAAGAAAAACGCCACGAGCAAAATAAAGACCTGGTGCTGTAGATCTGACTAAAGGGTTTGACTCAGCAAGTCAAAGTGGGCTATGAAAACTACTTCACAGGATTGCATGCCCACACAGGATGCTATCCATAATCCGTTCCTTTAATGATGGCAAACGTTCAAGAACGTGGACAATTTTCAGATCCTTTCGGAGTAAAAAATGGCACCAAAAAAAAGGATGTGTGTTAGCGCCAACACTTTTCTCGATCGTTTTTGTCTGCCATGCTCATGGATGCTTTTGATCAAGTTGACGGGGTAGAAATTAAATTCCACACTGATTGCAACCTGTTCAACCTTTGATGCTTACAGGCCTGAACTGAACTGTTTGAAATGATAATTTGCGATCTTTTATTCGTTGATGACTGTACACGTTCATAACTGACTGTTTTACTCTAGCATCAAAACGCAGAAGTAATGTACCAACCAGGAACCAGGAAAAGCTTACTGTGACTGTGCTGTAAATATTGATGGCGCTTACCTAAAATCCATCAAGGAAACTTCAACTCCAGAAAAACACAAATTGATCATGAAATAGCTTCGCAAAAGCAAACTCAGCAAGCAGATACCACGCCTATGTAAACAGCATGGGGTGCAGATCTCCAGGCTCCTTGAGGTGATTTTCTACAGCCAACTTAAGGAAAACATTCGTCATCTAGGTCGGCCACTGTCAAGTCCAAACCGAAAGCATGCAATATTGACACTAAAACCTTGGAGGTTGCAGCTAAAGACAGGGCACCATGGAACCGCATACGCCATGCAGCAGCATAGAACCTCTAGCGGCAATGTATTGATGCCTAACATCAAAAACACAAAGCATTTGCATCAGCAGAATAGTCAACTCCTTTCATGTGCAGCACATGTGGCTGGACCCGTCGTTCAAAAATTGACATAATAACATCAACGCACTCGTGACAGAGCACCAGGCAAAAACCTAGTATGCTGCACCTGCAACAAAATCTGCAAGACCATAGCTGGACTAGCCATTGACAAAAAGATGCACAACACATAAAGACGAAGTGTCATAGTATTACCAGAATACTCATTTGTTCAACCGACGAGAGAATCCATGGACATATAATGCAGAATTGGACAGTTAATGTCTGCAGGAAGTCCTGAAAATGTCACAATAATGTCACTGTCAGAATGCTCTCAGATGCACCTCCACCAAGTCGGAGAAGCTCTGAAGGCAGAAATCGCCTTTTAAAATACAGTAGTCCTTTGAACATTCGCGGTTCAGCGCTCGCGCCCCTGCATACTCGCAGATTGGCGGCAAACCTGGAAGTAAATGGCACGTGATTCAAATTTAGCCAATGGCTGAGAGCTTTTGTTTCTCCCTCCTGCTGATTGGTTGCAGACGATGTGTACTCCTCTTTTTTTTTTCTCCTTCGCACACACGTCATCAACGTGATTGCTTGAATTGTGAATTCACGTTTTTTTTTTTTCTTCGTGTGTTTTTAATGATTATTTAAGCGATATGATGTTACTCAAACGTCCTGCATCTTCTCTAGCTTTTTGTAAGGGGCCTAAGCACTTTATTTGTTAATAAACATGATCACAGTACAAAATTTAAAGAGTTTTTACTTAATCATTACTACATTTTACTGTATTATTATTATTATTATTATTGTATTACTGAGTAAGACTGGCGATAGAATGTGTTTAAGAAGCGTATTTTAGCGAATGTAATATCATACATAGGGTTTTAAAACCGCGTCAATAACTCAAGGGGACGGAACCAAACCATCGTGAAAAACGGTGGCCTACTGTATGTCAATGTTAGCCCATGAAGTTAGCCTATACATTCCAATCAATCAGCTAATTGAGCTGGACTGCAGTACATCACAGACCATTTCATGTCTTTTCACAACTAAAGGTGAAATGGTGAAATTGTCATCACATACATCCACCATACATCACCTACTGAGCTCTCTTTGGACTGGAAGAATATATGCCAGAAAATATATCAGAATATTTATTTATTTGATTCTGAAAATATAGTCGACACTAATTGCGGTACGAATAAATTGCTGTCCGTGCTGAGCACTAAAAGATTTACCCCTTAGCATGGGCTGACCCATCATTTCACTGGTACCAGGTGCAGGATGTTATGCACTGTCAAGTCAGACTTTATTTGAATTACAGTATAGATTTACCCGACGCGGCCAGTGCAAATGATTGTTTTATTTATTTTGCTATTAGTCCACTCTTGGGGAATAACGAAAGGTCCATTGCTGAGTGAAGTCTACTGAATGACTGCCAATTCTCTGCTGCATAAAGAACCTGCCAACCTGCTAAATCTGGAGATTGTTCTGCCTGTCACTGTGCTTAATGATTGCTAAGCACAGCGATGCTAGCAGATGGTCACTCAGCAAGTCTTCTGGCATAAAAAAAGCCTTTGTTAATCATTAGTAGTGCAAACCTTAGGGGATTAGTTATTTTTAATTCAAACCTTATTTAAATTCAATTATGTTTTGTAAGTCATTTTGAAGTGCATGTAGGGCAGTGGTGGCCTGGTGGTAATGTCTTCCCTGATCCTATGATTGGGGGTTCAAGCCAAAGTCTCTGCCCACCCCCCCACCCCCCAGTGCAGCTAACTGGGTTATCAAAGGCCGGCCCGGCCATGTCTCTCACTGTCTGTGGTGTGAGGTTCATGTACAAGAACCAGAGCTGACTTTCATCAAGAGTAGTGGTATAGCCATCAGAGTGTTTCTGCCCTGCGATGGCCTGGTGAGCCGTCCAGGGTGTACTCTGCCCTCGCTTAGAGTCGGCTGAGATGGGCGCCAGCCTCCCCACGTCCCTAAATAGTATTAAGCGGTTTACAAAATGTTCAGTTCAGTTCATTTTCTGTAATCCTAATTTGGGTCACGGGGAGGCTGGCGCCCATCCCAGCCATCTTTGGGCGAGGGCAGAGTACACCCTGGACAGCTCGCCAGGCCATCGCAGGGCGGAAACATGCCGACGGCTTTGCAGCCTACTCTTTACGAAAGTCAGCAAAGGTTCTTTTACATGCCTCACACCATAGACAGTGAGAGACATGGCCGGCCTTTGATAACCCAGTTAGCTGCACTGGGGAAGACAGTGACAACCTTGTGGAGAGTGGGACTCGAACCCCCAACCTTTGGATCAGCGATCCAGCGCCCTATACCACTAGACCACCACTGCCTTGTGTTTACAAAATGAATGAATGAATTTTGAAGTGCAATTTAATTTATTATAAGTTCAACTCACCATACTTTCTTCGGCAATACATATTTCAATCCAATGTATACGTCTTTTTGTTCTATGTGGTGTTGCCCATCATATTTATTTTCACTTAAATGCCCACCAATATCTGGCATAAAAGACTGGCAATTTAACATTATGTGGATTTTCAGTGGGAGACTCGCGGTCATTTTTCAGGCAGGATTCTATAGAATTATTTTCAGTGATGACTTCATTTTCCACAACATTCTACTCTAAGTGCCCAATTTTCCACTTCATCCCCTCTATGATGAGAAATCAATCAACCATGTTCTCAAAATGTCTCAAAAACAAGGAAATAAATTCAAAAAGTCATGGAGTCCTTATGGAGTAGTGTATGTTCCTCTTACTATCAACCATTCATCTGACTCGTCTGGTGCTTTCAAAAGGAAAACGACATTTGCACAGGAACCTACTGAGACACACACACGCCTAGCATTGTCTGTCGAAATAATTTGTCAGGATATTTTTCTATATCACATAAAAAGCTGCACATGCTCAGAGGGTTTGAGTGTCATTTCTCCATCACCTCGGGCTGTTACACAGTATACAGATCATGGACTCATCTATTGTTAGACGTGCGTGCCTCATTGCAGCTAGAGATCATGAACTGTGTTCTTTAGTCTAAATCCACACCAACACACACACACACACACACACACACACACACACACACAAAATAACCCCACCACAAGCACTGGTGCACAAACAGCTCCACTTTTATTTGTAATATTATCATACATACTGAATTTGTAATATATATCACATCAGTAAAGGTCATTACAAAGCTTGACATGATTTAATATTGATTAAATTTCTGTTTCTAGAGTCCTGTTGTACATTTATAGAACTTATATCAATACAGACAGATCCCAGAAAGGTATAGACCGAGTAGTGAAAGCACAGAGTGCAGGAAGTATAATATTACTGAGAGCAAAAATCATAAGTGTAAGGAAGAAAGGAAGAGAACCGCTGAGAAGGACTGAAAGAATATGACGATGAAGGTGAGAGCCACAGCCACAGAGGAATATGACAGGTTGGGATTGTTAAGCAGCAGCATAGGATTTATGTGGCATTAAATCATTTGGAAAAAAAAGGGGGGATTAGGGTTGAAAAGGATTTTCAGATATTGTGATGGGTATTCAAGTGCAACACTGAAAAAATGTGACCTTCCAGCACCAATCCAGTCACAAGTTGCAGAGCCATATTTGTAGATATAATATATTAATGCATGAGAGGGTCAAAATTATCGATTTTTAGATTTTAGCATAAAAATGTCAAGGATTTATCAGTCAAGTGTTTTTATACATAAAAGTCCTATAATATATGCATCAAAACCTGCATTTAATGACAAGGAAAACCCTTGAAAATATTTGAAAATCATCAGTAAATATAGGTTAATATTCGACCATTAGGTTGAAATTCATGCTGTCCAATTATTTGATTTAAAAGTACATAATTTCCTGGGAAACCAGTTAAAAATGAAGGTGCATGCAGGCCCATTAAAAGCTTATTTATTTTACACATATCACATTTATTAAATAGGTGAATATGTCTAAATTATATAAAGACGAAAGAAAGTGTGTACAGCATTTAAAGGAGAATTTGATCCAACTGAGATATCTTTCAAATTGGCCATGAATACAGAAGCTGTCTAATAGTTTTTTATTATTATTATTATTATTGTTATTATTATTAGGTGGGGCCGCTGGTGTAGTGGTTAGGGTGCTGTGCTCATCATCAGGAGGTTGTGTGTTCAAATTCCAGTTAGACCCCCACTGTGCCCCCTGGGCAAGGTCTCAACCACAACTGTTCACCCAGCAGTATAAATGGGTACCAGTAAAATATACTGGGAAGGTAACCTGCGATGGACTAGCGTCCCATCCAGGAGGAGTTGTAATCCTGGTTGCTTCACGCTACGGAAACCGGGGATAAGCACCAGCTTGATGAGCCACGAGGCTCGGTTGGAAAAGCCCCAAAGGACTTCACATTATTATTATTATTATTATTGTTATTATTCAGTCATTCGTTTTCTTAACCACTTAATCCTAATTAGGGTCACTGGGAGGCTGACACCCATTTCACCCAGGCAAGATGGCCTGGTGATCCATGCAGGGTGTACTCTGCCCTCACCCCAAGTCAGCTGAGATGGACGCCAGCATAACCGTGACCCTAATAAGGATTACGTGGTTTAGAAAATGAATGAGGATGAATAGGAATTTAGATTTCTGTTGAACTGCATCCTATGATCCACTGCATATTGACTATAACCTGATCTGTATCCACAGTGGAGACGAATGGAAGACTGCCTTCAACACCACTGGCCGAGCACCAGCACCCCCAGAACCTTTGGTTTATAAGGTAAGATGGCTGTATGATTCTTTTTGGGGGTCAGGGGACTACAGTACATGGAAGGGCTACAAAGTTGAATAGAAATGCTGGACTCTTGCTAGAAACATTCTTGATCCCCTCTTGCTCTTGAAATTTCACCGGCGGCACTTGGATGTAGGTTCAGGTGCATTGGGTTTTTTTTTTTTTTTTTGGGAAAAGATGGCAATAGGATGGACTATGTAAAGAAAGCAAACCACTAGATGTTTTGGGCCCAGAAGAGCTACTGTAGCTGTAACACTGAGTCAGAAAACGTGCTTAAAAAATTAGAGTGGGTGGGCGCTTATTAAAATTATTACCAGCGGAGTGGAAGGGTAAGTGCTTATTAGCATCGAGGTGGAAAACATGAATAATAACAGAACACTAAGAGAATTTTACTGGTATTTGTGTTATTCATTTTGTGGTATCAACCAAATTACATGAAAGCTGAAAAACAGAAAACAGCATAATTTAAAAAAAAGGACCCTTTAATTTTCCCTCCCGGTGCTGTTCCTTTAAATATTTTCCCCCGATGTAAAATCGAGCCGATCAACATGAATATCAACTTTAGCACATGGTGCATTGAAAAGCACATGGCCAGAAACGTCTTTAAATGTATAAAGTTAGTGAGCAGGAGAATCAGGTGAAAAATACTCATCACTTTCTGATAGGTCCATATCTGGCTCATTGCTCCATTCATTCAGAGCATGCCATAGTTTTGCTGTAGCAGTTTCTGATGGTTCATCTTGTTGGACATTTACCAAGAGAACACACCAAAATATTTTCCTGTTTTTAAAGCAAGGCGGAACAACCAAGTGTGTTGTTACTGATGAACATTATAGACATTCCCCAGTGGCAGGAGGTCTTGAAATACCGTGTAAACTCACTTTTACAGGCAGCGAACGCCTTTGCTCCCAGTATATATGGGCGGTTATGAGATGTAGGGGGAAAAAAAAAAAAACACTGGGGGGAGGGGGGGAAATCGCGGTTTATTGGAGCAGGGCGCTTATTACGTCGCATACGGTGTGTATGTATGCGTGTATATATATATACACAGGGTGTCCCAAAAATACATACAACATATTAAAATTTGTTTAATTTACAATATGTAAAATAATTTACAAACATCATTCTGCTGTTTTGTCACCGCCTGTTTTCAAACAGATGTTCGTTTCGTCCAGACACTGCCGACAACTCATAGTGATGGAATAGCACACATGCGTGCATTCATGTTCAATGGTTGCTCTCAACTCAATGACTATTGCAGGTCTCATTGCGTAGACGTTGTCTTTTAGGTTTCACCATAAAAAGAAGTCTGGTGAATGTGGAGGCTATTCAATAAAACCCCTCTCTGTGTGTGTGTGTGCGTGTGTGTCTGTATGTGTGCGTGTGTCTGTATGTGTGCGTGTGTCTGTATGTGTGCGTGTGTCTGTATGTGTGTGTGTGTGTCTGTATGTGTCTGTATGTGTGTGTGTGTGTGTGTGTGTCTGTATGTGTGTGTGTGTGTCTGTATGTGTGTGTGTGTGTCTGTATGTGTGTGTGTGTGTCTGTATGTGTGTGTGTGTGTGTGTGTGTGTGTGTGTCTGTGTGTGTGTGTGTGTCTGTGTGTCTGTTTGTGTGTGTGTGTCTGTGTGTCTGTGTGTGTGTGTCTGTGTGTCTGTGTCTGTGTGTGTCTGTTTGTGTGTGTGTGTGTGTGTGTGTGTGTGTGTGTCTGTGTGTGTGTCTGTGTGTGTGTGTGTGTGTGTGTGTCTGTGTGTGTGTGTGTGTGTGTGTGTGTCTGTATGTGTGTCTGTATGTGTGTGTGTGTGTGTGTGTGTGTGTGTCTGTATGTATGTGTGTGTGTGTGTGTGCATTTCAGTCAAGGGCCTGCTCATGCTTTCATGTTGTTACTGATACAAGATCTCATGTTCATGCACATTTTATTTTTTATCTGGATAGAATTCATTATGTGTGTGCAGAACAACATACAGTAATAATGTGCTTTCCTGAGAGAGACATGGGAGACGAGGCTCTTTGAAGTCTGGTTTGATGGGACTTACTAAGCAGGATAATATAACTCGAAGATAAATAAGAATAAGAATTGTGCTTTTCTTTAATCCAAGTGACATGATGATAAGCCCTATTTATGTTCTTTGTAAGAAATAAATAAATAATAAAAAATAAAGGTGAAATTCACTGTTAAATAGAAGCATTAATTGCTTTTTGTACGACTTCTATCTGACACCACCTCTTTCTTCACTCAACAAATGAGCAGCTGTTTTGTGCATGTACTTCACTTTCTTCTGAACCTTGACATGCTGAACTTGGAAAAATGGTCGGGAAAATAAAAATAGCCTGAAGGATGGGTGAGCTGATGGAATCCTTGTGTAGTACAGAGATCAAAACTCGGTTTCCAGTGGAAC
The DNA here is from genome assembly GCA_024760905.1 of Plotosus lineatus. Lineage (NCBI taxonomy): Eukaryota > Metazoa > Chordata > Actinopteri > Siluriformes > Plotosidae > Plotosus > Plotosus lineatus. The sequence continues at coordinate 23,575,466 of CM045749.1, read as the reverse complement.
CAATTTCTCTCATAATTAAGGACTATTTTCTTCTCAGGCAAAGAGAAATTGAATCTGTGCCTATCCTATGTGTAGATAACTGGATCTTCTTCTTTTCCTTTTGGCTGTCCCCTTTCAGTGGTTGCCACAGCATATCATCTGCCTTCATCTTCATGGAAGTCATATTAATGATTCGCATGTTTGATTTGGTGTAGGTTTTTACGTCGGATGCCCTTCCTGACACAACCCTTTAGCAAGGGACAGAAACACGCTAACGGCTATGCAGCTACTCTTGGTGAAAGTCAGCAATGGTTCTTTTAAATGAACCTCTCACCATAGACAGTGAGAGACATGGCCGACCTTTGATTACCCAGTTAGCTGCACTGAGGGAACCGTGACAACCTTGTGGAGAGTGGGACCCGAACCCCCAACCTTAGGATCAGCGATCCAGCTCCTCTTACCACCAAGCCACCACTGCCCATGTGGGTACCTTACTAAAACAAATACTCACTATATTACTTACATTTTCCAATCAGAGTATACCCAGTACATGGTAGAGAATGAGGACATGGAGTCAGCCATAATGAAAGATTCCCAAATACAAGCCCATTCCTTACTGACCTTTGTTACCTGCATTCCATACAGCTGTAGAAAAAAACAAAACAACATTGTTTTTGTCCTCTGCTGCTATCACCACTTAGTGTGCCTGAATGTGTTGAGAATAATGAGGAAACGTTATTCATCCTTAGGCTGATAGAGCCACACAGACACACCTCAGCTCATGTAGATGTAATTGTGAAAATTGCTTCTGGAAATGGTTCACTTGGATACCAAGTGAATGACAAATTAAAACTCTGTAATGCTTCATAAATTATAAATATTAATTCAAATTGTTGCCTAGCTTTAACATTATTGTCTATACGTACAGTATATGTTTATTTAAGCTTAGTATGAACTGCAATGGTGGCCTTGGTGGTAAGGGCCTGGATTACCGATCCCAAGTTTGGGGTTCAAGCTTCACTGTCAGCGGGTTGTCAGTACCACCCCACCCCACCCCACCCTACCCGGCCAGCCATGTCTCTCACTCTCTATGGTGAGAGATTCATGTAAAAAAAAAAGCATTTCTGACTTTTGTCAAGAGTAGCTGCATAGCCGTCACTGTGTTTCTGCTCTGCAATGGTCTGGCAAGCCGTCCCGGGTGCACTTTGCTCCCGCCCAGAGCCGGCTGAAATGGGCACCAGCTTCCCCTAATTAGGATT
>CM045749.1:23549228-23569228 GCA_024760905.1 Plotosus lineatus | reverse complement strand
TTAATATCCGTCAACTGTTAGACCATCACAATGGGGAAATGATGATCTTAGTGACACGGGGCTTTTTATGTGCAATACTCTCTAGAGTTTACACTAGTGAATGGTTAAAAAAAAACAAAAAAAACCTCCCAAGACCAGATGTGAAACGAGTAGAAAATGACTAGATGAACTCCATTGGAGGAATTTTTTCAGACTGCTTTAAGGTGAACTGATTTTAATAACTACAAAAAAAAACAATGCTGACTCTAAGCATTAAGAGGAAAGAGGACGCTTTGTGACTGGACAAAATGGTGAGGATGGCATGTTTGGTATTCAGCATGGAGCTAGACAGCATAACATCTGTGGCAGAGTGACAGGCGATGAGCAGGCTCTTGCCAATCATGGACAGTCCACTGCATCCACCTCACAATATCATCTACAGACAGAGAAGCAGCATCAGCGGCAGGTTGCAGTCATTGCCATGTTGAACTGATTGACTGAGGAGAACATTTCTTCTCATAAGCCTCTTTAACTCCAACAAGGTTCGAATTACCAACAGCACATCCACACTGTGCGCTGCACACCACACGCCTTAATGAATGCTTACCCTGGACTTTTTAAATCATTTTCACTGGACTGCCCATTAACACCATAGCAGTATTACCTACTATTCTTATACTCTTTACCATGTCTACCTTAAGTCATGATTTACCCGCAATTAGATATTCACGTACATACTCACAATCCTTATTACTGTTTTTACTTTGACTACAGAGTTCTTTATTTTTTTTATCTTCACGATATTTGCATATACAGTATTAATGTTGTTTTTCATAACATACGTTTGTGCTGTTTACTGTAAATGCTGATAGAATCTGTGAATTTCCCTGTGGGCGTATAAAGTATTTATCCATCTATCTGTCAATGGATCACAGAAACTAGGAAGTTGAAGATTGAAGGTGATCACACAGTGCTATTTTTCATCTGTGATGATTAAAGAGATAATCGACTTTTCCAAAATGCAAAGTACAGTGATCCCTTGCTACTTCCTGCTTCAATTTCTGTGGCTTCTGTGCATCGCAGGTTTTTCAAAAGTATTCATTGAGAAATAAAAAAATGCCACAAAACAAGGCCAATTATACAAAAACCCCCAAACAAACAAAAACAAATAAACAACAACCCAAACCCCCTAACAAAACTACTTACATTTTTATGTGTGGTGCACATCTGTGTGCGCGATGCGCCTCTGTATGTTTGTGTATTTATATTTTATTTATATCTTATGCATTATTTTTCTATGTTTGTTATTATAAATATTTATAGTGTTGAATATCTATTTATTGATATTATATACACATATACATGTACGTGTACGTCAGGGGTCGAACCTACTTCGCGGAAATCGGCAGTCCGTGGGTGGGGGTGGGGTGGGGTGGGGCTCGCTCCCCATTAACCGTGGAAAGAGAAGGATCCCTGTACATTGTTTGTTCGTCCATTGATTGATTCATTACCAGAACTGTTTAATACTACTAGGACCATTAGGAGATTGAAGCCTATCTCAGCCAACTCTAGCTTAAGGCGGAGTAAACCATGAGCCATCCACATCCATTATAGGGTCAACACATAAGTATTCATGCTCACCCTTGCACTTAGGAGACTATTTTTTACCATCAATAGGCTTAATGTACATGATTTTGGACTGCAGGGACACCAGGCAAACACGGGGAGAACATAGAGATTTCAAAAATCCTCTCATCACACCCAGGACCTTCTTGATATGAGTCACTAACCACTACACCACCATGCCGAATGATCAGAGTAGAGCAGGGTTAATAGGCCAAATGTAATGCTGAAAGAGGTGATGAACAATCGCTAATGAACAACAGAAACACAAAACACTATTCAAATAAAGTGATACCTCAGCTCACAAACATAATTGGTTCCCAGAAAGTGTGTGTAAGGCGAAAAGTTCGTCTTCCGAACATTTATTTCCCATTAGAAACCATTAAAATGAGAATAATCCGTTCCCAGGTCCCCATAAAACATAATTTTCTACTAAATAAGCCTTAAAACTACACAAAAATATACCTTATTTTATGTATAATAAATGTGCTATTTTATTGTAATTCAAGAAATAAACTGTACTGTATAATAAAGTCGTTTTATTTACCTTTGTGATGGTAGTTGATGGCTTGATGGAATGGAGTGGGAGGAGGAGGGAGGGAGGGACTTACTGTTTGGAAGGAGTGTTTGGAAACGCCTACTGTTTGGAAACACCCTTAGCCACACACGCACCCTTAATAGCTTCCTTGTTCTTAAGGATGGGAGCAATGGTAGACTTAGCGTACTGGTACTGGGACGCTGAGTCACACAAACGCACACCTCGTTCGTGTTTTTCAATGATCTCCGCCTGTGGTGGGGTCTTTTTCGGTCCCATAATAGCAAAAGTACACTCAATATGGTCCAAAATGTCTATCAAACACAAACCACTTCCGCACTCAAAGAAAGGGGGTGACGAACTGTGACGCCATGAGCGTGCGTCAGCTTCTCGTGGCCGCCACCGTGGCGCTGTTCGACCGTGTGGTTTGATTCGCCCGCCGAAAACTAGTTCGTCAGCAGAGACTATATGCTCGCAAATTTAATGTTCTTGAGGCGAAAAGTTCGTGAGCTTAAGCGTTCGTCAGCAGAGGTTTTACTGTACAAATAAAGATAAAATCCGAAACAGGTAGGGAAATAAAACCGAGTACTGTACTTATCTTAGATAACAAAACAGAGGCAGGACAAAAGTAAAACAAGGTCATAATACTGATTTAAAAAAATGTAATAACACCTAGCTCGGAATACAAAAAGAATGGTATCCTGAACACAATTTCATGGCTTACAGTCAACAAAGTGATGCTGATATATGGAACAGGTTACAACTAATGGAAGACGTAAATACTTTTGAAAGAGGTGAAGTAAACTGAGTGCTTATATAGTGTCTGTTTAATCAAACTCAAATAATTAAATCTACCGCAGTTGTTTCATGGTGCAAGTGCTGCTTTCACCACACATACTGAGAGCTGTAGTTCTGTCCATGAACCTGCTGATATATTTTCCTTCCTGCCCACACGAGCAGGTTTGTGGACAGAACTACAGCTTCTCAGTATGTTTGGTGAAAGCAGCACATGTGTCACCAGGTTTGGGTCATGATTAAACAAAATGTGTCACCAGGTTTGGTCATGATTAAAGTGCAGCTGAATATCAATGGCATCAAAATGGTGACCTGTTACTTAATGCAAAGGCTTCTGTGTACGTTGAGGTGGCACCTTTAAATCAGCCTCATCTGATCAAGGTCGTTGCAGTAAAATGGTAATGAAGCTAATGGGTTTGTTCATGATAAATGTTAATAATTTGTTGGATTATAGACTAAGAAGTAGCGGGTGTTTTAGTTTGTGAACCTCTCAGTTAGAGACTAAATTTGTGTCACAGGGTTTGGGTTCAAAAATAGCAGGTGTTATTTTGTCCTGTCTCTTTATCAATGCTGTGGCTTTAAAAGTAAAACTGAAAGAGGATGTTGTTCTTAAAGCAGTCAAATACCAAACCACACGATATGTTTGGACAGAGAATAAAATGAACACTTGCTGTAGCCTGACATTGATCAAGCACACGCGCTGATTCTGAGAGAGCTGGAAACCATTGCTGCTTGATAAAGTTTACTCAGAGTAGGGACAGAGCGGTACTTTGACTGAAGGCAATTCATCTATTAGATATTTAACTTACCCAAAACAACCTCTTCAAATACCCACATACATGGTCCTTAAAGCCACCACCAAGCCTCATTAAGTGTTAGCTTCACCGACAGGTTTCTGATAGCATACATTATCCTGAAAAACGTTTATGGACACTTGACTATAAGGCGTGTATAGGAATCCCTCACTTTCTGCGGTTAATGGGGAACACCCCCCCCCCCGTAACCATTGATTTCCGAGAAATGGGATCAATCCCCTTGACTGACGTATACGTACATGTGTATATAATATCAATCAATACATATTCAATGCTATAAATGCTTATAATAACAATTAAACATTAAAAAAATACACACACACACAGATGCGCGCACACACTCAGATATGCACCTCACATAATGGGTTTCGGTTTGGGGTTGTTTTTTTTTGCATAATTGTCCTTCTTTTGTGGCATTTTTCTTAACTTTTTCCTGATTTTTCCTTCATTTCCTTATTTTTATTTTTCGATTAATATTTTTGAAAATCCCACGATGCACTGACGTCACAGAAACTGAAGGGCGAAGTGGTGAGGGATTACTGTATGTGTTTCCTGATGACTGGACTCCAGGTTTTGTCTTTGCCCTGCTCATAAATTCCTCTCTTCTTGCAAGTTTCTCCACTAGATTTTAGCGTGTGACTGTTGATTTGTGGTCATTCGCCATAAGAGCATTATGAAGGTATTGATGTCAGGTGGGGACACCTGTGACCGTCGGCATTCTAGTTCATCCCAAACATGTTCAGTGGGGTTGAGGTCAGTGCTCTGTTCAAGCAACTCACGTTCTCCCCTTCCAACCTTGGCAAGGTGTGTCTTCATGGAGCTCACTGTGCATAGAAGGACCATCCTGTTATAATATGTTTGAAACACTTAGTTCTAGAGAAGGAAATTGGTAACCCAACAGCAGATGAAGACATGTTTTTCACAATTGTGTGCTTCCAATTTTGTAGCACCAGCTTTGGGAAGAAGCTCCATATAGGTCTGATGGTCAAGTGCCCATAAACCTTTGTCCAGATAGAGTATACAGTACTGTTAGGTTTGGGAAGAAGAAGAAGGAGAGGGAAAGATAATTGCATGCTCAGAAAATCAACACACTTAACTGAAGAATTAAGCTTGATGGAAGTTTTATATAAAGGTTAAAGACTACATGCAGTAACTTCACCAACCCATAGAAGAACCTTTTAAAATTACAGCGTGTGCTATCTTCCAGAACTTTCTCCAACACTAATCATACAGCTCCCTTTCACATCCACTATCACCAGTAATGTGAACTCAAACTGCAGGACAGACTATTTCAGCAGTGTTCAAGGTCTGAAGGATCTGTACTTCATCACAGTGGTGAGACGCATGCTACTGGGGCCCTTTTATCAGATTAAGATTAAACCATGTCTTACTCAGACTGGAGCCATCATTCACTGAAAACCAAGATAAGCTTGTCACACTCATGTGGATTCAATACAGTCAACAAGGACATCCAGCATGTAGCCTTATCCACCATTTTCTTTATCGGAAATGTCTGTGCATTTGTGTAATACAACAGTTGGTGATAATTGATCACCAGAGACGGTGAATTGCATCATTGATTTTATACTTAGCATGAAATTGAGTAGCACTATACACACCAAGAGCAGTCCTGACAGCTGGTGACTTTTTAATTTTTTTCTTTTTTGCACCATCCTGCATAATATAGACTAAAGTTGGATCAGAATGTTCAGGAACAACTGCCAGGCTGTCCATTAACCAAATTGCTCTAAATTGAGTCAACAGGAAACTTACGCAGTGTAAGGCGTGCCCCGTTACAACTTTCTGAGTATTTTCTTCATAGAAAAGAACAAACAGGACGTGTCCTGATGTGTTATATAAAACTCTACATCATTCATAGCGTGACAGCTGTTATCAGACGCTGAAAGGGATTGAGGAGGCAGGAAGTCCTTCTTCAGTCGCTACTGTATTAACAATGTAGGAACAGTTGGGTTTACTGTGCTGTGATTTCGAAAAGTAGAGTACTCACATCACTCAAGTGCGGAGTAAACATGTTTTCTTCTACGTAATACGCATATATGAGAAAAGTGTCCGGAGTGATGTGTGATAGGAGAGTATCGGCAAGAATGAAGGGAAAAGTGTACAAGACGGTGGTGAGGCCAGCGATGTTGTATGGTTTAGAGACAGTGGCCCTGGGGAAAAGACGGGAGTCAGAGTTGGAGGTAGCAGAGATGAAAATGTTGAGGTTCTCTTTGGGAGTAACGAGGATGGATAGGATGAGAAATGAGTACATCAGAGGGACAGCACATGTTGGATGTTTTGGAGACAAAGTCAGAGAGGCTAGATTGAGATGGTTTGGACATGTACAGAGGAGGGATAGTGAGTATATTGGTCGTAGGATGCTGAGGTTGGAACTACCAGGCAAAAGGCCCAGAGGAAGACCAAAGAGAAGATTTATGGATGCGGTGAAGGCGAACATGAAGGTCGTTGGAGTAAGAGTAGAAGATGCAGAGGATAGGGAGAGATGGAGGCAGATCATTTGCTGTGGCGACCCCTGAAGGGAACAGCCGAAAGGAAAAGAAGACGACGAAGAGACCTCAGAACTTCAGTTACCTATTTGAGCAGAACTGGTCATAATATTTCAGCATTGGTTTCATTTTTGTTTCTTTTTTTTTTTAGCAAAGACATTCTTATCTAGAATTTTTTTTTTTTATTTCCATGAAGCAGTAGAATTTTTAGACTGCAGTACCAGAGATCGTTTAAATTTCCCGATTATTTAAACCAATTGAGGAGCAACCAAATGCCGTCAAGTCCCCAGACCCTATTCAACCCCTAACTCTCTCTCTCTCTCTCTCTCTCTCTCTCCTGACAATAGGGCTATTTAAATACAGATGATAATCAGACATTTCCTCATTTCATTTATGCATAGCCTGAGAAATGCATAATGTACTATGTTGAATAGAAAGTAATTTACTTTTGTTAGTCTCTGTGGTATGTGGTGTTTTTCAGCATTATAGGATTAAAGGTAATGTTATTACCTGAAGGCCCATGAAAGACAGCACGTATAATGCATGTTCTAATCCACCCATTAGAAAATTTAAAGGCATTCTTTAACATTTAATGGATGAACTCAGCAGAAGAGAGGATGTTTCTCTTTTCTCTTATCAATTTAATTAAGCATCTCTCTCTCTCTCTCTCTCTCTCTCTCTCTGTAGACTTATTGGTATTGTATGAGACTGCAGTAGTTTCTCTTCTCTTTGTCATCATTAATCATAGATATAATACTCTTTTTGATAATCTTGTAACAGAGAACGATAATCATTGATTTTTCTTCCAGTACTGAGATTTAGAAATGTTTTATATACATGATAGTGTGTTCCCAAACTTACAAGAAAACTCTTATATGCACTGGATAACTTTCCAGATGGATTCTTTGATACTCAGTCCATTTTTAAGTAACTGCACTCACTTGATATTCTGTTTAATTTCTCCTGGGTTGATGAGGCTGGTGTGATTGGAGTACCATCCCACTCTAATTCATGTTGGTCATGGCTCATCAGATTTCAATCAAATATCATTTTTTTCACAGTAAAGAAGTACTTCCTGTCTTTCAGAACTTTTACAAATGGCACATTATGGAAGACCGTGAACATTGTGTGCAACATCGCACATCTTGCATTTCCATTCATTCATTTTCTGAACCGCTTAATCCTAATTAGGGTCACGGGAAGGCTAGCGCCCATCTCAGCCGACTCTGGGCGAGGGTGGGTACACCATGGACAGCTCGCCAGGCACATCCTGCTTTTATGTACTCAAATAGTTTGCATGCTGAGTACGCTCAGTGCATTGCGCTACTTGTAGCCAAGTGAAGCAAGATGGCCGTCTCTTCTTCACAGGAAGACTTGTGTAAAAACAAGTGTTTATCCTTTATCATTTTTCGTCCTGACAGTCTGATTCACCTTGAAGAATAAATAACTGTATTATTTAAATGTTAAATGTGGCGTAGTGGTTAGGGTGCTGTGCTCATGATCAGGAGGTTGTGTGTTCGAATCCCAGTTAGATCCACCCTGTGCTAAGAAGACTGGACTCAACCACAAGTGTACCTCTGTTCACCCAGCAGTATAAATGGTTACCAGTAAAAATGTACTGGGAAGGTAACCTGCGATGGACAAGCGTCCCATCCAGGAGGAACTGTACTTCTGGTCGCTTCACACTATGGAAACCGGAGATAAGCACCGGCCTGATGAGCCACTATGGCTTGGGTGTAAAAAGCCCAAAGGACTTTACTTATCTTAAATGTTAAACAATAAGTGGTATATTTTGGCAGAATTACTCTAATACATATTCATACTTTTACCTTATGTAATATTTAAAGCATTACTGGTGTGTTGACATGCTTCTGGCATCACTGGCCCTTGCATATATCCGCTCTCTCTTAGCAAGGGAAGAATCCCTCCTGACAGCTCACCAGCCATCACATGGCGGAAACACGCTGACGGCTATGCAGCTACTCTTGTCGAAAGTCAGCAATGGTTGGGCAGGGGCAGTGACAACCTTGTGGAGAGTGGGGCTCGAACCCCCAACCTTAGGATCAACGATCCAGCGCCTTTTACCACCAGGCCACCATGGTCATATTTGAAGCATTATTCAAGACTAGAAGGATGGTGTGCATATTAGATTCACAACAAAGCACTACCTGTATTATTCGAACAGAGTAGGCCCTACAGCAACACTACCTGGATGTGTCTCGGCTTATTTCTCACCTTGTCAGTCAACCAAAAAACTTAACACAGCACCAGTGCCTTTCATCTTTACCCCACATCACACCTGAACCTTGTGATCTTGAAATTCTCCACTCTGTAGATGAATGATGTAGATAAATGTAAAAACCTTCAACACTGTGGCATTTTGTTAGAAAATATACATTTTAAAATATGTGGCTTTTTAAATAAACAATCGGTTGGAATCATGGTCTTTAAACAGCTGAAGAACTGCGAATCTGCTTCTGGAAATAAAACAAATTCCCATTGGATGTTTTTAAGGATCTCTGGACAATTATTCTTCATCTTCTCGGCTCTTCTCTTATTTTCCTATTTTCTCATATTTGTGTTATATTTTACAGATAGTACTTCTCAAACCGAGGAGATTCTTTAATGAGATCTTATTTAAATGTGAATTGATTTTCAGTGATACAATCGCATTAATGCCAAATCACAGTCGAGTCATTTTTTCATATATTCATTCACTCATTCATCTATGTCGACATATTAGGGTCAGCGTGGATGCAGATGTTCTCAACAAAAATCACTGTGCGGGAAGCATACAGTAATACAGAGGAATACAGTAACCCCCGCCAATTCGCGGTTCACCAGTTGCAGCCCCGCATACTCGCGGAATAGCGGCAACCCTGGAAGTTACTGCCACGTGATTCAAGTTTAGCCAATGGCTGAGAGGTTTTGTTTCTCCCTCTTGCTGATTGGTTGCAGATGATGCGTACATGTCATCAACATGATTGCTTCAATTGTGAATTCGTGTTTTTTTTTTCGTGGGTTTTTAATGATTATTTAAGTGCTATGATGTCACTCAAACACCCTGCATCTTCTCTAGCTTCTGGTAACGAGCCGAAGCACGTTATTCATTATCACAGTAGAAAATTAAAATGTTTGTACTTACTCATTAATACAGTAATAATGCAGTAAAATGTAGTAATGATTAAGACTGGCTATAGAATGTGTTTCAGAAGCATATTTCAGCTCATGTAATATCATACATAGGGTTTTAAAAAAAGCGTCAATAACTCGCGGATTTTCAGGATCCACGGGAAGGGGCGGAACGCAACAATCGTGAATAACGGGGCGTTACTGTACACCCTGAAGGGGACACCACCTAGCGACAATTTAGCATAGTGAGAAGAACCATAACAATAAATAAATAACATGTCAACTGAAATCCTGCTTCTGTAAGGTAACAAAATCTTTGCCTCCCCAATATGCTACAAACCATATTTTAGAAAAGTTGATATATTTTTAAAAGTGCATAAAAATGTAAAATCTTTAATTTTTTTTTTTTTTTTTTTAAGCTTTTTTAAAATAAATAATAGTCGGAAGAAAGATCAAAATAGTGTTGGCAGTGAGATATTAATACTTAATATCTACGATTTTACAATAAGTTTTATTTCAGCACTCACTCATGTTGACTATCTGCTTTAACTTGATTAAAGTTGCTCAGGATTTGGCGCCTATCCCAGGAACACACCGGCAAGAAGCAAAAATCTAAATTGACTCGGACACCAATCCCTCACCAGACATTTTGTTTTCTGAGTAATGAAATACATTTTTAATTTATATACAAATTTTTGTATTGGTCGGGGAAATGTTACCAAGAAACTCAAACAAGTCCAGTTGTCTTTGTTTCAACCTCGGATCTACTATGACCTGGATGATTGAAAATCTACCGAGACATAATCCTCTGTCCTCATTCAAACTTAGATTTTCACAGAGCCTGTTTCTGACCTGATTTTTCCGCAAGGTCAGGAGAGAAGAAATTTGACAGGCTGGTTCTGCTCACAGCTCACCTCCCGTTCTCTCAGTAACCCACTCAGCAGTGCTCCAAATCCCAAAGATCTGCCTCACTCACACTTCTAACCGGAGGATGAGATTGAACAGATGGTGTCGAGAGAAAATCTTGTGTTGTATTGTAATTAGAAAGCCAAAGAGTACTCTGCATTTGGATTATACATGAGAGCAAAAAAACACGATGGAATTACAGATTAATTAATTAATTAATTTTCTGAACTGATTAATTCATTAAATCATAATTAAATCATAGCAACTAATTCATTTGACCCTGAAGTCAGAAAGCATACCTCCTTCCCCCAGAATCAGTGGGGATGGGATCCAGGCTTCATGCGAGTGGAACAATGGATAAAGGTTCAGAAAATGAAATGACATCAGAAAAAAGTTGTGCCACAGTATGGATTCATTTATGCCCCACCCCCATGCTTTTTTTTTTTTTTTTTTTTTTTTTTTTTTTTTATAAATTCTCCACACATTTTTTGTTCAGTACATGTTAGGACTATAGGCAGGCAAGTCCAGCATTCGCACTTCTTCCACAGATGTGCCTTTGTGATGCGTACAGAATGTGATTTTGCATTGTCTTGCACGGGTGTCCCTGGAAAAGATGTTGCTCCAGATCTCATTGTACTTTTTTTTTTATTTTTTATTTTTTATATACATTAATGCCACCACCATATAAGTGTCAGTTACCTTTACTGACACACCGACCAACCTAAATATGACTTTTTGAGTTTTTTTTTCTGGTAACAGTGTAGATCAAAGATTCTTAAACCTGGTCATGGAGGGCCTCGTGTCCTTAATATTTTAGTATTTATTTATATTTTAATTATTTCCCGTGGTTTGTCACACCCATCTCAAGTCATTAAGCACTGTTAATTAGCTAATTAGTTAAATCATGTGTGCCAGAAAGAAGGAAAACACTAAAATATGTAAGACATGGATGGGGTCCTGAAGGACTTGGGTTTGGGAACCACTGGTCCAGATGATTCTTTTTGTCTGTTCCATTTCTTTCATGTAAGAAATGTCATAAAACACTGATTTATTTGACCACACCACACATTTGCATTGTGTAATGACCTATTCAACATGAGTTCAAGCCCACAAAAGTTGATTCTGCTTCTTGCGTTTTGCACAATGTGGGTTGAACTATGATTTGTTGATAAAAACACAATAATGCAGTACTGTAGTTGGCAAAGCTTTACCAAAATAATCTCTGTGGCTCCTGTGGCTATTTGAGCTTTAGATAAATGACGGCCCTTAATGCAGTGCTTAATCACACAGTACTGATCACAGAGATCACAGATGTTCAGTTTAGGCTTGTGACCTTGCTCACTATACAATGTGTAGACGGTGAAGTACCCAAATCCCTTCCGTTTCAATAATTTTCTCACACATTTGTTAACATACTGGAGATCCCTGGGCCATTTTTGCTCCCCAGTGTCAAGACCTCTCCTTGGTGCTGCTTTTGTGCCAATTCATTAGCACATGTGACATCACCTGTTTCAAATTACATCATTATTAAGATGATTGATCTCACTACCCATCTTAGAGTTTTTGGAGAATTTGCAGGCCTAAAATGAATGTATATTACCAAATGAGAAATCTGACCAGACAAAACATGAAATATTAGAGGTTCAAGCCATCCACAATAAAATATCAGTCAAAGTCATTTTTGAAATGACTCTTTCTGTTTTTATTCATTCATTCATTCATTCATTCGTTTTTTTTTTTGTTTTTTTTCCCGAACCACTTAGTCCTAATCAGGGTTGCAAAGAGGCTGGCACCCATCTCAGCCAACTTTGCACGATGGCAAAGTACACTCTGTACAAACTTGCCAGGCCATTGCAGGGCGGAAACACGCTGGCAGCAATGCAGCCTAATGGTTCTGAGAGACATGGCCAACCTTTGACAATCCATTAAGCTGCACTGCAGGTTCTGCTTTTAACTGAATTGTCAGTACTACCCCAGTATTGTAGGAGTAATACTATCGCAGCTTGTGCTGTGTTTGTTAGGGTGTGTGTGTGTGTGTGTGTGTGTGTGTGCGCGCGCACATAAAATGTATATATTTATAGTTTTGCAAGAGGTGGGATCCGCTAAACCACAGGTGTCAGCCGACCAATTTTAAATGGTCTGGGAGAACTTTCAAATAATATGATCATCATACATTGTTTGCATCAACCATTACCGTGAAGCATAATTCATCATCCATACACTAGGGGGCAACACCTAGTTGCTGACAGACTGCAAGCTAGTTTGTTGTGTCAAATCTTGTCAGGTATGGAAAATAAATAAAAGAAAAGTGGACAAATGCCTAAACAAATAATTTTACCATGCAAACTTTTGCCATGGTTTCTGATTTTTGAATAGATGTTCAGTGATTTCTCGACCATTAATGACCTAAAAATTTTGTAATGAGGTTCTCAGTGAAAATAAGGTTAACCGGCCTGCCCTTACTATTAAAAATCATAATATTCATTAGTTATGCAGCAGAGTGGTGTGGTGGTTAGCACATCCCCTTCACACCAAGAACGTCCTGGGTTCGAGTCCTGGGCTGGGGTGTTTTTGTGTGGAGATCACATGTTCTCCAACTGCTTGTGTGCATTTCCTACGTGTACTTAAATTTACTCCCACACTCCAAAGACATGCACATTATCTTAATTTTCTGTTCCAAATTGCCCTTATGTGTGGATGACAATGTTAATGACCTGACTGTGTTGCTCTGCGATGGTCGGAAAAACTGTTAAGTGTGTATTCTGCCTTCATTCAGTGTCAGCTGAGATATCGTCCAGCCGCCATGTAACCGTACTGGTAGGATTAAGTGGTTCAGCAAATAAGTGAATATTATACTATTAGTTATTCAGTAGTTTTAAAATGAAACATCATTTTAGCCAAAGCATTACATCATCGAGGGAGTCATAATACATCTCTAGTTCTACGACTATGACAATGACTACTACTTAATAAAACATAATACATCATCTCCATCTTCAACTTAATCTGCGGTTGGGTCATGGAGGCAGCAGCTGTCCCTCTCCCCAGTCACTTTCCTCACTGGTTCCAGAGGGACAGTGAGGCGTTTCCAAACCAGCTGAGAGACAGATCCCCTGCAGCATGTTCTGGGTTGTGTGCAACATGGCACATCCTGCATTTTCATTCATTCATTTTCTGAACCACTTAATCCTAATTAGGGTCACAGGGAGGTTGGCGCCCATCTTAGTCGTCTTTTGACAAGGGTGGCTACACCTTAGGCAGCTCACCAGACCAACGCAGAGTAAACACTTACATAATCGTTCACGCTCACAAGTCGGGATGATCTGAAACAGCCAATTAGCCTACTGTGCATGTCTTCAGACTGTGGGAGGAAACTGGAGTACCCAGAGGAAACCCGCACATGCAAACTCCACAAAGAAACGCCAAAGCTGGGAATCAAACCCAGGCCGTCTTGCTGTGAGGCAAATATGCTAACCACTACGCCACTGTGCTGCCAATTTCCATATTAATGTTTTTAAAATAAGCCAGCTATGCAGAGCACATTTTCAGAGGTTTTTTTTTTTTTTTTTTGAGTTGTTGAATAATTAAACAATACTTGTGTCAAATGTGACAATTTTAATGGATGAAAGTGTAAATCATGCACCAGTATATTGATCCTAGTTCTCATTGTTACTGTTGTGTTTTGGGTGCACACATGATGAAAACTGGCCAATATATCAAGAGTATGATGGCACAGGCAGACCTTACCATTTCCCCCCCAGTGAGCCTCTCTGGTTTGCAATTTATCAGTATCAGTGCTCATACACAGACTATTACAAGCGCCTCTCTCGCAAGGATAAACATCATGTATTACAAAGTGATCAACCCCTGGGAGAGTCTGCTCAAACATATTCAGTGTTGCCTACTCTATTGTGTGTGTGTGTGTGTGTGTGTGTGTGTGTGTGTGTGTTTCCATTAAAAATGTTTCTCCATTTCTGCAATGATTGAGTTCTCAGGAGGTTACATGATTACTGGACTATAAGCTCAACCCCATTCTTCTCCTATAATGCTATTCCTATCGGTTCTTCTAGAATGAGATCTCCAATCTACACACACACACACACACACACACACACACACACACAAACAAACAAATTCTCCACATACAGAAAAGGTGTTACAGTGTAATAGTCCAAGTTGTTATTCTTTTGATTCAGTGACATTCAGTGTCCGATTTCATCCCCTGACATTGCAATCAAGAACTGGCACATGCAGCCTTTATTATCCTGTATTTTCTTCAGGAAATTGTTGGGGGGAGGAGGTATGATATTGTATGGGTTTTCAAGGTTGTGCTGCTTTAGATTGGCCTAAAGCTCTGCCGGTTCATATCACTGTAATCAAAATATTATCAACACGAGGAGATGATGGATGCAAGTGCAGAATATTTTAATAAAAATAACAAGGACTATGAACAAGATTAAAATAAATACCCAAGCATGAAATAAAACACAACACAGGAATGGGTTGCCAGGCAAAGGAGTCTAACGGTGAATGAACTTGGCACTGTACTTACAATCATTGCACTCAGATCGGTAAACTTGAGGATTGTTTCACGTATGTCTGGTCTCCTTTAAAGAAATTACTCACGTTATGTTTTGTGCAGTTTTAAGTTCTGCGAATTCTGTATTTTCTGTTGGTGTGGTCTTGATCATGGCCATTTTTGCCGCATCAAAGGTTCAGGCCTTTATCTTAATTAATACACGCAACAAGTGAAGAAATATTGATTTTTTTTTTCTTTTCTGTGATTTGATTTTTATTTGCTGTTACACCTTCATTTATTCGTTTTCTGAAGCACTTGCTCATAATTAGGGTCATGGGAAGAGGCTGGCGTTCTCCAAACAAGAAGTAATAACTAAAGGAAGACCAACACAGTTGGAATAAATTTTAAACTCAAATGAAATATGTGTATTGTATTGTGAGGTTTGGCTCTGCAATGGCCTGGCAAGCTGTCGAGGGTGTAACCCGTCCGTGCCCGGAGTTGGCTGAGATGGGCGCTAGCCTTCCCGTGACCCATATTATAATTAAGCGATTCAGAGAATGAATGAATGAATGAATGAAATATGTAAAGTTTGTGTAAAAGAATGCTGATATGAGATATAAAACAATGGCGATGGTATCAAGGAAAAACTCCCTCAGTTGCATTGTCTGTTGGCAACCAAATGATGAATAATATACAGTGCTACCTCACCTTATGAAGTTAATCCGTTACAGAAGTGGTTTCGTCACCTGGATTTTTCATAAGTTGAGCCGCATTTTGCATGTAAAACACGTGATTTGTTCCAAGGTCCCCAATACTACCCCCTAAACCCTTTAAAAATGATAAAAGTATACCTTGTAAGGCCTCCTTCTGCTTCAATATCGTACTGATGGTAGACAAGTTTGGCCATATTCCTTTGCGATATCACTCAACTGCATGCCATGAGCCCACTTCTTCTTTTCACTCGCACTGGGAATCACACGCATGTGTGTGTGTGTGTGTGTGTGTGCGCGCGCTGCGCACGCACTCACGTGTGTTGACCATGTCTTCTTAGCAGAGTTATAATCTTACAAATGGTTATGCAAGGTTAAAAGCCTGAGACAAAAAATAAAGTTGCAATGAGCGCACTCGAAAAACTCACAAAACAGTAACTCTGTCCTTTACATGAAAAGCATCATGGGTATTGTGGAGATGCAGCTCCATAATAGCCAATGGGAGGGAGCTGCGTCATCCCTCCTAGCCAATGGGAGGCCAGCGGGGTGGGACGTTGGGAGATAGCCAATGGGAGCCCAGCGGGGCGGG
This sequence comes from Plotosus lineatus, assembly GCA_024760905.1. NCBI lineage: Eukaryota > Metazoa > Chordata > Actinopteri > Siluriformes > Plotosidae > Plotosus > Plotosus lineatus. The sequence continues at coordinate 23,553,118 of CM045749.1, read as the reverse complement.
ATGTTGGGAGATAGTCAATGGGAGAGCAACTCGCACATTGTTTGAATTTATGAGATGGCACTTTCGTAACGTGAACTTGTTTCATATCCAGAGACAAAAATTTTAGGAAAATGCGTTTCGTAACCTGGATTTTTCGTTTGTTGGGACTATCGTAAGGTGAGGTACCACTGTACTCTTTTGATTTCATTCGTATTTGTAAATCTGACTCTAAAAGAGTCAGAGACTCACCAGCTGTCAACCTCACTGCATGTCACTGGTTTAATATAAGATAACACTTTATTATCCCGGAGGAATTTTTGGTTATGTTGTATTATTACGATGTGTGTCGCTGACGAGCAGCGCCGCCTAAGTCGAGTTACAAACAGAAAAGAAAGCTCAAATCAACAACACACAAACTGGTATAAAATAAATACATAAAAATTTTATGTTTAAAGGACCTTACACAGACCCAGTAAACAATACAATAATAATAATAATAATCATAATAAAAATCAATCAATCAATCAGCAGATAACTGCAATAAATGAAATTATATAATTATATTTATATTGCCCTATGCTGATTGTTTTGTTGGAAAAAATGAACAGTTCTCTGGGTAAACAAAATGGCCGCAACTTCAAAGTTTGATGTTCTCCCGGTTTGAAAGTCCTGGTTTATTTAGGACTTAATATGACTTAGTAATGTACTCTGCTTTTCTTTATATTGCATTAACAGGCTTGTCCTGTAACTCCGGGTTAACACTAGGAACAGGATGTTGTTTGTGATCTCCACAGCCTAAAATGTGCGGAACCCCACGACTTAAAAGCACATTCAGAGCATGACTGAGATATAAAAAGGAGGCAGGTTGCATTTAAGAGGTGAAATTTAAATGAATCCTGTTTCCAAGCTCATTAGAATAGCCCACAATGGTGCATCAAGGTCTGTTGAGCTCTGTTAAGGTTTATTAAACTTTATACTTCCCATTGTAATAATCATGGGAAAAAAATGGACAGTCAGCTTGATCATCACGAATCCATCAAATTTCCTCAAGATCATCATGATTCAATCCCACAATCCCCCACGCTCATCACGATTCTCTCTAAAAGTCGGGATTGTGGATGTCGACCCAGAGTAAACCCGGGTTAAGACATATCCACTTGAAATAAGTTGTTTTGGTCCTTGCAACATGGCAACTTAAAATCACCCATAAAGTTTGAAATTTTAGCTCTCTGCCCGAAATTACATGGATTTGAAAAAACAAAAGTAATTGTTCTCTTTCAAAATAAGAGAACCGAACTGTTGTACGTTTAGATTTTATAGAATAAACGGAATTGACATTTTCTGCAGTTTTGAAATTACCTCGCTGGACTGGTTGTGTTAATGTGTGGTATGTCTACTAAATTATGAAACACTACATTAATATTTCATGTCAGTGCTGAATACTAAAAGTCGAACACGTATCCGTTATGGTACCACCTTAGCAACAAGGAACCGTAAAATAGTGTTTATTCAGAGTAAGGTTTCTAACGACAGTCTAATCTCAGAATTACTCTTTTGTTTTATTACCCAAGTAAGTTGGACAGTCAATGATTGGACTCTGTATCCGTCTCTGTCTGATTGTGTTTTTTTTTTTTTTTTAACCCACTCGGAGACATTCCACCTCTGGAGCTTTGTGCAGCGTTTTACTTTGGCGTATTACGTCCCAGGTGGCAGGGTTGAATAGTGGTGAGTACAACCACCCCAAAGCAGGACATTCCTGGGTTCTAGGCTTCAACATTTCAATATGGAGTTTGCATGTTCTCTCCATGCCTGTGTGGGTTTCCTCCCATACTCCACAGACATGCATGTTATTTCAAAGAGCAATTCAGGGAACCAGAGGATCTGGATGCAACCCCCACAAAACCCCTTTGTTTTTGTTGTTGAAGAGACATTGATGGGTCACATTGTGTTCTAGCACTTACCAAGTCTACCTCACAGCAAGAAGGTCCTGGGTTCAAGTCTCGGGATCGGGATTTTCTGTGTGGATTTGCATGTTTCCTCCGTGTTTGCGAAGGTTCCTTCCAGGTACTCCAGTTTCCTCCCTCAGTTCAAAGACATACACATTAGACTAACCGGCTGTTTCAAATTCCCCCCTGTTGTGGATGTCAATGTGAATGCTTGTGTTTTTTGACCCTGTGATGGGCTGGCAAGTTGTTCAGGGTGCACTCCACCTTCGCTCAGTGTCAGCTGAGATCTTAGTAGAATTCAGCAACTTGGCAAATGCATGAATGGGAGATATTGATATTGGCACTTTTAGAGATAGTCGATTAAATATCTTTTAAGCTAAAGTGTTTTGGAATAGCTTAAAAAAAAAATAAAAGCAGACTTCACTCGCTTTGTAAAAGTGGAAGTTAAGTGTCTGAGTCAGAATTATTTCTCTGTGACAAAAGCAAGTTTTGATTCGTGATTACAGGAACGGCCTGATGTTTTAGTACATTTGCCATAAAAACAAATAAAGGTCCAGTGCTCGCTCCTCAGCATACTCGCGGATTGGGGACAAACATGGAAGTAACTGCCATGTGATTCAAATTTAGCCAATGGCTGAGAGCTTTTGTTTCTCCCTCCTGCTGATTGGTTGCGGCCAATGTATACACGTCTATTTTTCTTCTTCGTGCACATGTTATCAACGTGATTGTTTGATTGTGAATTCACGTTTTTTTGTGTGTGTGTGTTTTTAATGATTATATAAGCGCTATGATGACTTTGAAACGCCCTGCATCATCACTAGCTTCTGGTAAGGAGCCTAAGCACCTTATTCATGAATAAATATTATCACAGTACAAAGTTAAAAAGTTTTTACTGCCTCATTACTACATTTTACTGCATGATTACTGTATTAATGAGTAAGACTGGCTATAGAATGTGTTTAACAAGCAGATTTTAGCGCATGTAATATCATACATAGGGTTTTAAAACTGTGCCAATAACTCACGGTTTTTCTTGATCCGTGGGAAGAGCCGGAACCGAACCATCACGAAAAACGGGGGCCTCCTGTACAGAGAGTCCTTATGTACAAACTTCTGCTTACACACTCAATAAGTGTTAGAGGTTGGATCTGTAAATATACTATGAGATTATTTACTGTTCCAAAATCACAAGGGTCAAGCAATGTGGAAACAGGGTTGAATATAAACGGCGTGACATCCCTCAAGTACCCGTATCTCACCTTGGCTCTGTGTAAACTGATTTATTGCCTGATAGCAGTGGCAAAACCAAACAGCGTGTAATGAATAAACTGAATCAAAGCTTCCAGTGAAATGCTATTTATGGCAAGTGAGCAGAAGAGTGAGGATGCTGAGTGTTGTCAGGATGTTCACAGGTTCTGATAAGTTGTGATGTCATGGATTCTCACACTATCATTTGCCTGGCAGCAGGAGGGCCTATCACTTTGTTTATTGTGACCCTCCAGCACCAAATCAGTCACATAGGTCAATGTTTTAAAAATTATATTTTGTGCTGAAGAAAAGAGCATTAAATAAGTATTTATATGATGTACATCTTTTTTAAATATGGACAAATGAAACTCACCACAGGATCACTGATCCGAAGGTTGGGGGTTCAAGCCCCACTCTCAACAGGTTGCCCATCCCAGCCGACTCCAAGTGAGGGCAGAGTACACTCTGGACAGCTCGCCAGGCCATCGCAGAGCGGAAACACGCTGACGGCTTTCCAGCTACACTTGTCAAAAGTCAGCAATGGTTCTTGTACATGAACCTCTCACCATAGACAGTGAGAGACATGGACGGCCTTTGATAACCCAGTTAGCTGCACTGGGGGAAATTCAGGTAAAGTCTGTTGGGACAAAACATTTCCTAAAGCAACTCGTTCAACTCCTCCTGGATGGGATGAAAGTCCACTGCATGTAATCTTCC
>CM045749.1:23531728-23544228 GCA_024760905.1 Plotosus lineatus | reverse complement strand
CGCACAGTGTTTGCTGAGATAGGCTCCAGCCTCTTCATGATCATAGTTAGCAAGTGAGTGGATTGTGTTGTGCAAAGCTGGACCTCAATTTAAAAAAAAAAGCTTTTTATGTTTTTGATTGGTGCATAAGAGCTTGAATAGGACGATTTGATGTCTGTGGTGTCCAGTGTTCACATTCTGGGGAAGCCAAAGTGAGTTGTTTAAGATGGAACTCCCTGGAGGGTAGATTGATATTAATAGTCCAGAAACACATGACTGAGACTGATTGGGTTGTACCTAAAAATGTCACTGCTGTCCTATTCATAGGAAAAGAGCAAGGACATTTTGTAAGAACCTCTATAATACTGGTTATCTCTGAAATCTAATCTTATATAGAATAGCAGAGGGAATAAACAACTATATTTGTTTATGCTCTTACTTAGAGAACAGGGTTAGCTCTCTGGAGGTGTCATGGGTATTTTTGTCAACAAAATTCACCACTATTTTTAGGGATGCGTGTTTGTCCAGAGGGTGTTGCTGCATGAGCACTTTTCATTGCTATGTGAGCACTTCAGAGGTGTATCTTCAGACCACTAATGGATACGAATGACAAACTTGCGAGAGCATACTTGCAGAATCCATGTCATTTATACTGACTAGTGTTAGAGAGGTAACGCTCTGGACTAGTAAATTCTCGGCTCACAAACTAATACATTAACAATGTTTTAATAATGTAACACACACACACACACTCAGGCCTTGCAATGGTTTGGCAAGATTAAGCGGATAAGAAAAAGAATTTGTATGTATATAAAGTTTATATGAAAAATGTCGCAAAACAAGGCCATTTATGAAAAAAAAACCCCAAACAAGCAAAACCAAAAAACAACCCAACAAAACTACTTACAATTTTATTTGAGGTGCACATCTGAGTGTGTCTGTATGTATTTATATTTTATTTACATCTTATGCATTATTTTGAATGTTTAATTGTTATTATAGGCATCTACAACAGTTGTCGCCAACCTTTTTTTTGCACCAGAGTTCAGTTTTATGTATGAAAATGTTTCCGCGCACCGGTTCGCGTCTACTCCGTCGTCTTGTTTTGGTGGCTGTCACTGTAGAAAACTCCGCCTCACACAGATATGTGGTTGTAAACGGAAGAAGGGCTTTCAATGCTTCTGTGGCAATGTCAAAAACAGTCATTTTTAAAATAAGATCTGTAAGCTCTAATAAAAAAACTGATTTGCACCATGAAATGCTTTGTTTGCAGACCACTATCGAATGATCCACAGACCAGTACTGGTCCATGGACCGGGGGTTGGGGACCCCTGATCTATAGCATTGAATATGTATTTATTGATACTATATAAACATGTACGTTTACGTCAATCAGTGGAGGTCATTCCTACTTAGCAGAAATCGGTGGTCGCGGAGGAATCTCAGTCCCCATTAACCCGTGGAAAGGGAAGGATTCCTGTATGTGTGTGTGTTTAAGAAGCATATTTTAGCTCATGTAATAGATACATAGTATTTTACTTCCGGTTGATCATTCACGCATGTAATATGATACGTGGGGTTTTACTTCCGGGGACAGAACTCGCGGATTATCTTGATTCTCTGGAATCGAACCCGAACAACGAGGGCCTACTGTGTATGTGTGTGTGTATATATATATATATATATATATATATATATATATATATATATATATATATATAGTGCTACAGTGGTTAGCATGTCCGCTTCAAGAAGGTCCTGGGTCTGAGTTCCAGGCTAAACAAGGGCTGTGCACAGTTTGCATGTTGTCCCTGTGCTTGTGTGGTATTCCACAGGGTATTGTGGTTTTTTTCCACTGGAGCAATATGCTGTCATACATTTTATTTTAGCAGCCTCACACAGAAATATAGGGAGACCAGGTGAGCTATAAACGTGCCACCTGATGACTGATCTCCTACTTGACCATGAATTGCTGCTCCGGGTGTGCGGCACTAGAACACTTATTTGTGCATAAATCTAAACCTGGCCATCACTGTAGGAAATTAGCTTGACCTCAAATGAGCAGTAGCAGGTCCTACTAACTTTAAAATCAATAGCTCTGAGAACATGGAAAATATATTGATTTCACCTAACCTTCGCTTGTGTATGTCTAAATCAATGTTTCCCACTCATTATTCCGAAATGTATATCCATATTCTAACTTCCAATAGACCAGATTTGATTTATCAAAAGACTCAAGAGGGCAGTGGAGTAAAATCCTACATACAATGGGAAAGGTGTCAGTGACATCTGACAAGTCTGGCTGGTGTGACTATTTTAGACATTGCTGACCTCCTGGTATTTTCACACACCGCAGTCTCTAGAATCTGACAGATGGTGAAGAAAAAAAAACCCATTGTGCTGCAATTCTGCAAGCAAAAGCATCTCAATGATAGGAGAGGACAAAGATCATTGGCCAGATGGGTTCAAGCCGATGGAAATGGGAGAGTAACTATGACTATGATGAGCGTAAAAGCATCGCCGAACACTTTGATGCAGATGTGACATAATAGCAGAAGACCGTATTGGTCTCCCATCCTGGAAGCCAATAACTAGAGTCCAATATTACACTTGGCAGGGTGAGCAGGGGGTCTAGTGGAGTTGGGGATGTTGTCTTGGTCCTCATTGCTTTGGTAACAACCACTTGTCACACCATATCTGAGTATTGTTGCTTACCATGTGTGTCCCTGTATAACCGTATTTTACTCATGAGCAAGTTATTTCCAGCATTATGCACCATTAATCAGGGCAGTGGTGGCCCAGTGGTAAGGTGCTGGACCACTGATCCCAAGTTCGGGGGTTCAGGCCCCACTGTCACTGGTTGGCACTGCTGTTCCCCCAATGCAGCTAACTGGGTTATCAAAGGCCAGCCATGTCTATCACTGTCTATGGTGAGAGGTTCATGTAAAAGAACGTTGCTGACTTTTGTTAAGAGTAGCTGCAGAGCCGTCATCATCATGTTTCCACTGTCCATGGTGTACTCTGCCCTCACCCCAAGTTGCGTGGCGGTCCAAAAAATGAAACATTTATCACACTTTTTTGGAATTGATGGCAAATTGAGGTTGTCTTGAGAACAAAAGCTGGTCTGTAATAATGGTGTTCCTAATAAAGTGTCGATGGTTGTTGGGCGGTAGAGTAAAATGTGCATCAGTAAGAATTAGCAACTTCTACTAAAACATTTGCAGTAGTGGGAAAAAAAAAAAGAGGTGATAATTGCTCATGTTGGAAACAGCAGATGACACAGCAGATGGCTATCATGGCGGTGTTGAAGATAAGCACACTTGCATGAGGTGTGAATGAATTTGAGCTAGCGAGAGGTAGGAATTAGAACAAAACTAGACAATGCATAACACTCATGCACTTGTTGATACAAAAAAAAAAAGAAATTTGTGATCAGGCATTACGTAGCTCGAGGACATGACTTACTATGTTCTAATAAGGTCATACAGTAAGCATCACATAAGTCGAAGCCACATACGTTGGATAATCATGTAACTCTGAGGCCTTCTGAGGTCTCAATTTTTTTAATATTCTATTAAAATACCACCACATAACTCGGATTCTGTAAGTCGGATTCTTGCCTAAGTCGAATGAAAATTTGAGTCCCTGGTTCATACATTTCTATGAAAATCTTATCACATAAGTCGGATTATCATAGCCGATGTTCTCTCATTCACACACATGTATATCATTGCTTTACATGCACTTGCTGAGCTACGGCGGCATTGTAATGGCTCTGTATTATTAATAAACAACATCGTTTTTTGTGCCAATTAATCATACTGCTAATCACCATATACAGAAGCCAGTCTTCAATCGTAGGCCCAAGTGAATATACAGTGAGCAAATGCACAATGTTTTAAGTTAAGGGAGCAGCACCTGGGCACGAGATACTGTTTGCTGCTCCCAATGCAATCCATGTAGTGTTAAAGGACCCTATGAGCACGTACGAAGCCCTGAGTGTGCTTCATGAATATGAGTCCTGACCTTGGCTTTCGGCAGTTCTGAATTCTTAACTAATGTTGTATAACCCGGTGTTTCTCCGACTTATACGTCTAAGTCTAAGGTTTACTGGTAAGTCAGAGGAAATTCAACTTACGCATAAGACAGATTTTCTCTAAGTCGGCGCAAATTTGCAGGTCCACTTAAATTCAACTTGTACGACGGTTACTGTACTTAAGATATTGCGTCTAGTTTTTTGTTTGTTTGTTCATTTGTTTATTTTTGGAAAGTCTCTTCAGCTTGAAAATTAAAAAAGTCATAGGCCAATGGTAGACCATCAAGTGTTGCAAAGCCTGTTAAGCATCATTACATGAGATAAACTCATCTCAGTCAGCTCGGTGCTCAGGTTCATGTTGCTGTACCCTTCTATTTTTAAAACCAAGTGTTTAGTGCAGACAAAACTGCCCGGATTTATCTATGAATATTTAATTTTTCGTGCTCTGTATAATTAAGTGTGCATTGAAATACATCATGAGAAATATTGTGTTGCCCTAATACACAAAACTAGCCTTAAAAAGTAATCATCATGTTATCTTATGCATATAAGTGGCTTTATGCATGTTTATTCATGCAGGACTCCTGGACTTGCTGTAGGCGCTACCTTTTTTTTTTTTTTTTTTTTAAATCTCTGAACCAATGGTGCCCACTAATGGGCACAGAAGGCATAACAACATATCATATTCCCTTATGCCATGGACTAATCTAATTCTAAACCACATTATAAGTGGTGAGTTTCATCTTTGGGAGAAAACAGACAGCATCCATTTCACATGGTTTCTGACCTTTTCTTAACTGAGACTGTTGTTTGTTTTGTCAATACAGTGGAGGAGCTATGCTTTCTGATTACAGAGTATAATTAATTACTTACTCATTCAATTGCTGAACCACTTAATCCTGATAGGGTTGCAGGCAAGCTGGTGAGTATCCCAGCAGACAATGGGTGAAGGTGTTTTACACCCTGAACAATTCACCATACCATCACGGGGCCAACACGCGCGCGCTCACCAACACACACCTATGGGAAATATGGAACATTCAGTTCACCTGATATTCATGTCTGAGGACTGTGGGTGGAAACCAGAGAACCCAGAAAAAACCTCCACAACCAAGAGCAGAGCATGCAAACTCTACACAGAAACACCTGAGCGAAAGACTTGAACCCAAGATCTTCTGGCTGTGAGGCGGTGTGTGTGTGTATGTATATATATATATATATATATATATATAATATATATATATATATATATATATATATATATATTATGCGGGCAGTGGTGGTCTAGTGGTATAGGGCGCTGGATCGCTGATCCAAAGGTTGGGGGTTCAAGTCCCACTCTCCACAAGGTTGTCACTGTCCCCCCCCCAGTGCAGCTAACTGGGTTATCAAAGGCGGGCCATGTCTCTCACTTTCTCTGGTGAGAGGCATGTAAAAGAACCATTGCTGACTTTCGTAAAGAGTAGCTGCAAAGTCGTCAGCGTGTTTCTGTCCCTTGCTAAAAGGGTTGTGACAGGAAGGGCATCCGACGTAAAAACCTCTGCCAAATCAAACGTGCGAATCAGATGATTCGCTGTGGCGACTCCCGTGTAAAAGGGAAAAGGCCGAAAGGAAGACAGACATATATATATATATATATATATATATATATATGTATGTATGTGTGTGTGTGTGTGTGTGTATGTGTGTATATAAAGGAATTCAAAATGGTCTATTACAGACGCTCCGCTCCCCGACTTACAGTTTTCATTGGTTCCGGACGGCCGAACGTAAGTTGTTACAGTGACGTATGATGCTCATACTGTACTATACATCCATAAATACCATTACCGTATCTCATAAAACACCCCTAAATCAATTATTATAAACATAACATTGTAAAATGATATCAAATAATATCAACATTAATTTCAAATAAATTAAATTCAAGCAAAATAATTTCAAATTGATATATTTTAATCAAATTCACTCATCAAATATCAAATACAGTATCAAATATAACCTTTAACATTCTCTATGATGCGATCTTTCTGCTTGTAAATGGTTCCGATGGTCGACGGATGGTCACATGACATGAAGCTGAGCTGAATCACATTTCACGAAGCTGAGCCGACTCAATTTACACGAAGCTTAAAACAGCCAATCAACGCTTACAAAATGTGAGGCGCTCAATACCGAAAGTAGTGCACTTGCTTGAAACGAAGCGCAGGTTATGTGGACTTCTGGCTTTCAAGTGAGCAAGGGCTTTGTTGAACTTGTTTAGTACTATGCGTGCACTGATGTGAATCACCAGCAGAGCAGAGAGTTCTCTTTCCTGGATTCGGGTTTTCATATTTTACAACTCTCTTTGCTTAACTGAGTATGCATGGTAGATTGTGCTGATCTGAGCAGATAGTTAATTCATCTCTGTGTATGAGACTTGCACCCATGCTAGTAGGTTTACGCTTCTGACTAACCATATTTGCTTCGGGTTACAAAAGTCCGCAGTAAACACAAAGATCACGGAGACGGTCATTCTGTTGTTTGTAAACAATGGACGCAGCGTCATTACGTCAGCGTACTACGTAGGTACGTCTAAACTCAAAATTTGACTTTTTTTTTTTTTTTTCCTTGGAAAAGAAAAAACAAACGGATGAACGTAACTCAGGGAGCGTCTGTATTCATCATTTGTTTGACAACAGACTTTTTTTAACAACTCAGATCAGCATTCTTTTACATAAATTTGTGATACATATTTTATTTGAGGTGAAAATTTATTCCAACTGTATTGGTCTTCCTTTAGTTATTACTTCTTGTTTTGATTGAATGTCCAGATTTGCAGATTTCCATTTTGATAAGGCGGATTGCAAAGGAAATATAAAGTACAAACAAAGAAGGTTGTGGGTCATGCACGAATCTGTGGGCTCACAAGCGCCCTGTGGGATGAGTCAGGGTGCTGTTCGTCTCACCAAGGAACCTTTTTACTGGATTTTATGGTTAATCTGCAGCCTAAACACGTTACAGAAATACATTTTACACATTATCTACTTTATGAAATGGCAGAGCATATAAATAGTGTTTGAAAGCATTTTATCCATGATATACAGAGAGACAGCGATATACTATTTGCATTTCATACCAGTGCAGTTTATGAGGGATTCCACCATCCACTGAGCGGAACAGCAAAGCTGTGCCTCACTCGCAGATCCTCCCTGTATTTAAATGGGACATATGGAAGTATTGGCAATTATACAAAAAAAAATTAAATATTGGATTTGAGCAGTAAAAAGGTTTGTATTACAGTGATCACTCACTACTTCATGCTTCAGTTTATGCAGCTTCGGTGCATCGTGGGTTTTTCAAAAATATTCATCGAAAAATAAGGAAATTAAGGGAAAACAGGGGAAAAGTTAAGAAAATGCCACAAAACAAGGCTAATTATGCGGGGGGAAAAACCTCAAACAAACAAAAACAAAAGAAAACAACCCAAAACCCCCAACAAAACTACTTACATTATTGTGTAAGGTGCGCATCTGTGTGCGCGCATGCGGGTCTGTATGTATGTGTATTTATATTTTATTTAGATCTTATGCATTGTTTTTGAATGATCAATTGTTATTATAAGAATTTATAGCATTGAATATGTATTTATTGATATTGTATACGTCAACCCAATTAGCTGCACTGGGGGTCAGGGGGTTGATCCTACTTTGCGGAAATCGGTGGTTGCAAGGGGTCTTGGTCCCCATTAACCATGGAAAGTGAGGGATCCCTGTATATACCTGCTAAGAAATATTAACATTTACTATATTTTATGATTAATTTTTTTTTTTTGTAAAGATTGACCTGAATGCAGGTCACTTCCAGCGATTACACACAAGTGAAATTCGTCATGTTACCTGCTCTTCTTGCCTGACTTCTTCTTTGCCTGGAGATGGCACTCAATTACACAATCACTGGCACATTTACTGACTCGCTCATTTTCAGTAAGCACTTATCCAGATCAAGGTTATGGTGGATCTGGAGTCTACCCCGAATTAAAAGTCTATTACATGGCCCACTGCGCACACGTTGTGCCCGTGTGATGTTGGAGGAAATTGCAGTGAAACTTACACTGGCATAGGAGGAACATACTTGTAACAGCAAGGTGGGCTCAGGACTGAAGCTGTGACCCTGATTCCTGAGGATATATTATGTGAACATTCATTAACTACATGTACTTGATAAAATTTTCAGTTTGATCACACTTCTCATTTTTCAACCTGCTTTATTCTATTAGCGTTGCAGGGAGTTTGAAGCCTATCTCAGCCAACAATGGGTAAAGGCAGGGTACACCCAAACAGCATCATAGGGCATTTTCACACCTAGGGGCAATTTGGAACAGCAAATTAGCCTCATGTGCATGTGTTTGAACTGTGCGACTGAAACCGGAATGCCAGGAGGAAATCGACACAAGCACAGGGAGTACATGGCCTCACTCAATTCCAGGACTTGAACCGAGGACCTACTGTGAAATGGGTGTGTAATCACTACTCTGTACAAATAAATGTAGTTGGCAAACCTACAACACATGAATGTTTCAGCAAGTTTAAACCTGCCTGAGCTTTTGGTCTTTTCCATCTTTGCATAATTCTAAAGCAGCACATGTTTTTTTGCTTTTTGTTTTTTTTTTAGAATGTGTTCTCTCCCACTGTAACACCTACCAGAAATTGTCATGGAAACTCTTGTTTTTAATGACACCCATGCTGTTGATGAATAACAAGAAACACTAAGAAATTCACTCCACAGCACCGATGGAAGTGTGTAAACACAGCAGGCACTGAAACCGAACATCTAAACACAGTGAAAGATGTTTATCGTGGGGAAAACACAGGCCCCCATTCACCAGTGGAATGTTTACATGTCACACACAGCTGTACATTAGTCACATTCAGTAAGTCGATCTGGTTACATGATCGTCCGCTGAAAAAATAAATAAATAAATAAATAAAATAAAACAATCAAGCAGTACTAAATAGAAATTCAAATTCTTTCATTCATTTTTTTGGACCGCTTGATCCTAATTAGGGTCACTGGGAGGCTGGTGCCCATCTGAGCCAACTCCGGGCAAGGGCAGAGTTCACCCTGGACAGCTTGTCAGGCCGTGGCAGGGCAGAAACACATGGATGGCGATACAGCCTACTCCTGTCGAAGGTCATCAATGGTTCTTTAACATGCTTCACATCATTGACAGTGAGAGACATGGCTGGCCTTTGAGAACCCAGTTGACTGCACTGGGGGGGACAGCAGTGACAAGTGACAATGGGGCTTGAACCACCCCAGTGCAGCTAAATGGGTTCTCAAAGGCCAGCCATGTCTCTCACTGTCTACGGCAGGGATGTCAAACTCGTGCCACAAAGGGCCATGTGGCTGCAGGTTTTCGGTTCAACCAAGCAGCAGCACACCTGACTTTGACTCATTTAATCAACTGATCTAGGTCTTCAGGCAGCTGATTGGTCAATCTGAGTGCTCTGTACAGAGACTGACCAATCAACTGCCTGAACACTCGGCTCAGTTGATTAAATGAGCCAAGTCAGGTGTGCTGCTGCATGGTTGAACCGAAAACCTGCAGCCACATGGCCCTTTGTGGCACGAGTTTGACATCCCTGGTCTATGGTGTGAGGCAGTGACAAGTGACCACAGGGCTTGAACTCCCAACCTTCAGATCAGTACTCCAGCACCTTACCACCAGGCCACCACTGCCCTGGACAGAAATTCATATTATCAACAGAAAGTGTTGAAAAAATGTGATTTGTTTGTTTGTGCCCCCCCCCCCAAGCCTGGAAGTGATCTTAATCAGAGGTGTTGCTTGTATCAAGTATCAAATCAAGGCTGATGATGTATTGGTAATCACATCTGACTCACAGCAAGAAGCTCCTGGGTTGGAGTCCTGGCTCATGGTGTTTCTGTGTGGAGTTTGCCTAATTTGCCCTGTGGGTTTCCTCCAGGTGATCCAGTTTTCTTCCACGGTCCAAAGACATGCACATTTTGCAGCACACAGGCTGATTAGCAAATTCAAATTGCCCCTGAGGCGTGGATCTGAGTGTATATGGTTGTGTGTGCTGATAGGCTGCTCAGTGTGTGCCCAGCTTTCGACCCAGTGTCAGATCAGATAGAACCTGTTCAAGACCCAAATAAGCTTGAGCTGTTCAGCAAATGAATGAACGACTGAAAGAATCAAAATATGTTGGAAGTGCAGCAGATGATTGCTCAGTCAACTTATCCTTGTAATCACGTGCTTTCTCTACAGGGTCCACAAGCACTTTATTTCATTAATTGGACTATTTAATGTGAAACATAAAATAAACTTTCAAGTGTAAATGTCTTCAAATCAGTATTCCATGCATGATGACTTCGGTAATATGATGTGTGCAACATCAAGAGCAATATTTTAAATCCCCGATAGTGAAGGTGGAACCCATTTTGTTAAAACAAACTAATATTCAAGAGTAATTAATGAATTAATCATTTCAGGAATTTTAAATAAATTGTTTCATGCTTTTATTCCACTCATCACTCATTTGTCTGCTTAACAGTTTAATTCGAATAACTTCCCGGGGAGGGCAGGGGTGGCTGAGTGGGATAGGGCGCTGGATCGCTATTCCGAAGGTTGGGGGTTCGAGTCCCACTATACACAGGTTGTCACTGCCCCCAGCTGTATCTCTCACGGTCTATGGTGAGAGGTTGATGTAAAAGAATCATTGCTGACTTTTGACAAGAGTAGCTGCAAAGCCGTCAACGTGTTTTCGCCCTGCGATGGCCTAGAGAGCTGTTCAGGGTGTATTCTGCCCTCGCCCGCAGTCAGCTCCCCGTAATTATAATTAGGATTAAGTGCTTACAGGAAATGAACTGAACTTTGTGGGGGGGGGGTTGCGCCTAATTCATCTGACACACGAGACGGGGGGGGGGGGGGGGGAGTACACCCTGAAAAGCTCACCAGACCATCGCAGGACAACACACACACACACCCCTAGGACTGATTCAGAACAGCCACTTAGCTTAATGTGCATATCTTCGGACTGTAACTGAAACTGGAGTACCTGAAGGAAACCCACACAAGCATGGGAAGAGCACACAAACTCCACACAGAAACACCTTTGCTGAGCCCAGCACTCGAACCCAGGACCTTCTTGCTGTGAGGCGGATGTGCCAACCACTGCCGCACCGTGCCGCCCTCTTGGATTTATATTATATGATATTACGTCTGACAATGAAAATAAACATGGTTAGCTCATTCAGTCATTTTTGCAAGCACCATATTCTTTTTAAATCACGTGATAGACCTCTGATTCAGATGTTGTGTTTCTAGGATATGGAAAGAGTTTGCATAATTCACAAGTAGTTTAAGGGAAAAGGGGAAAAACCTTTTGTAGTCCAGTGAGTACATCTTTTAAAAAGCTTTTCAGTTGCTCACACACACACACACACACACACACACACACACACACACACACACACACACACACACACACACACACACACACACAATGCCGATTGCTCACTTCAAGTCGAGGCTTGTGTGAGGTCTCACTGAGCTGATTCTGGCTTTGACTCATTCCTGTCTAGATCCTGCAGGAATTTCCCTCTGACTCCCCATTCCTCAGTAGTGCCTTTCGACACCGAAACATTTTGTGCCCTCTGGGGGAACTGGGATTTGGGGGCGAGATGCTGGTAGAGATGACTGATATTTGTAGGCAGTATAATGGTGTTCCGTCATTGTGCTATTCATGGAATTACTAGCAGTGATCGCTTTACTGGTTATCTTCATCATCTTTTCCTTTCGGTTTTTCCCTTCAGGGGTCACCACAGCCGAATCATCTGCCTCCATCTCACCCTGTCTTCTGCATCATCATCTACTCTTACTACAACTACCTTCATGTCCTCCTTCACCACATCCATAAATCTTCTCTTTGGTCTTCCTCTAGGTCTTCTGCCTGGTAGTTCCAACCTCAGCATCCTACTACCAATATACTCACTATCCGTCCTCTGTACATGTCCAAACCATCTCAATCTAGCCTATCTGACTTTGTCTCCAAAACATCTTACATGTGCTGTCCCTCTGATGTACTCATTCCTGATCCTATCCATCCTCGTTACTCCCAAAGAGAACCTCAACATTTTCATCTCTGCTCTCCGGTCTTTTCATCAGCACCACTGTTTCTAAACCATACAACATCCCTGGGCTCAACACCGTCTTGTACTTGATTGCCTTACTGGTTTTATTATTGATGATAAAACAGCCTATATGTTGTAATGATCTATATACCATATTGCCTACATGCAGTATTTTATATTTCTGAAAGTATTGTTCTACTATATTTTTATTTTTATCATGCACTTCCTCAAATGATTTCAGTCATGTTTATAGCTCATAATGAGTCTCTCTGGACCTGGTAAAACCCACAGAAACAAAAAATTAATACCTCCCCTTGTCATCATTTGTATGTTTTAATGTATCGTGTGCAAA
>CM045749.1:23441728-23526728 GCA_024760905.1 Plotosus lineatus | reverse complement strand
GTTTCAATTGTTGCAAAAATGCAGGATTCCCAAGCATATGGTTAAAACAATAGGCAGAGCATGAGATATCATGAAAGTGTGGCAACTTCTCTCCACAAGTCTATAGTTTCCTTCATACAGGCATAAATACATTGACAGTTTAAGAAACACACTGGCCAGGAATTATAGAACTTGGCAGTTGGATTATAACTTTTAAACTCATGCATTCATTTTCAGAAACTCTTAATTATGGTCGCTGGAAGGCTGGCACCCATTTCAGCCAACTCCGGGCAAGGGAAGAGAACACCCTAGACAGCTTGCCTGACCACTGCAGAGCATAAACAAACTGACAGCAATCCAGCCTCCTCTTTATGAAAGTCAGCAATTGTTCTCTTACATCCTCTCATCATAGACAGACAGATACATGGCCGGCCTTTGGTAACCCAGTTATCTGCACTGGGAGGGAACAGCAATGACAACTCATTGATAGTGGGGCTTGAACCCCCAACCCTGTGATGAGTAATCCAACACCCTACCTCAAGGACACTTTAAAACAGGGGTCTCCCATCTTATCCACAAAGGGCCAGTGTGGGTGCAGGTTTTTACTTCAACCAAACAGTAGCCACACCTTCTACCTGTTTCCACCAATCACTGATCATTAAAAGAAAAGAAAAGAAAAACAAAACACTAGATCGGACATTACTGTTTCAAGTCTTAAAGCAAGGTGATCTCACCAAGATGGCCCCACCCCAGAGCTGAAACATGGATGTGGAATCTAGTTTTGTTTTCTTTTCTTTTGATGACCAGTGATTGAAACAGGTGGAAGGTGTGGCTACTGTTTGGTTGAAGTGAAAACCTGCACCCACACCGGCCCTTTGTGGAGAAGATGGGAGACCCTGGTTTTAAAACATTGACATTGCCTTTTAAGTGTGTGTTACTGTTGTACGTCTGGTAGGTGAACGTTTGTTCACAGTTTGCAAGTAAAGCACGGACCAAGGGTTTGACTTTGACTTGTCTTTAAGTGATATTTAGGAAACGACAAAGCATTCAGTCCTTCACAGAGATGTTATTTGAAGCAGCAATTTATTGGAGATGAAGTGTTGCTTTTTACAGAGAGAGAGAGAGAGAGAGAGAGAGAGAGATGAATGTATAGACATGTGCTCTATGAAAATATTTTGCAGAAGTTCTTAACAGTCGAGACGAGATAGTCATCTGAGCACCACCAGCACAAGTGCATTGACTAATCTCTCCCAGGCTGATGCGATATTTTGGTTTATTTAAGTTTTAATGGTATTTATGTTAATGACATTTTCAAACAGTCAAATAATAATAATAATAATCATCATTTTAAAGAAGCCAATATAATCCCAGCAGAAATCTTTTACCAGTGCCGGTGCCGGCTGACATAGGTGTAGCGTTTCTGCAATCTTATAGTAGGTGGATTCAGTAATACGGCAATTGGTTTCTTTTTTATCTGAAAAAGTTTGTGCTGGTTACATGAGTAGGACGTATTTGTTTCTTCTGTACTTTGGCGACACATTGTTAATCAGAGTCAATTCACTGAAGCTTGTTGTGCTGTAACTGGTTTCAGCAGTAAAGTCGTTTGCAACAGATGGATGGAAGCACAGGTCTGCTGGTTTAACTAAAAGGTGATATGTAGCAGAAAAAAGATGGAAGAAAAACAAATAAACAGTCATGTCATCAAAAACACAGAGTCTCATTCATTTAAGGAACAATGAGATTCCAAACAAATGAATTCCATGACTAAGTTGGTCGTTGTGAGCACATGGTAAAGATGTGAGCTGGTCATGAGAGTTGTTTTCTGCAACTTCATTCGTTTTCTGACCTGCTTAATCCTAATTAGGATCATGGAGAGGCTGGTGCCCATCGTGGGTGAGGGCAGAGTACACCCTGGACAGCCCGCCAGGACAACGTAGGGCAGAAATACACTGACTGCTAGGAAGCCTACTCTTGATGAAAGCCAACGATGGCTCTTTAACAGCATCTCACTGTAGACAGAGAGAGACAGGGCTGGCCTTTGATAACCCGGTTGGCTGCACTGGGAGGGGACAGCAGTGACAACACATTGATAGTGGGGCTTGAACCCCCAACCTTGGGATCAGTAATCCAGCAAGGGGCCACCACTGCCCATCTCCTTAACATTCTCTGTCTTGGAAACTTGTCAGATTTCTCTATAATGATGATGATGATAAAATGAGCTCAAGCGATTTTACATACAGTAAGCCCTTGACCACCACCATCCTACCCCTCCCCCCACCCCCACCCCCGCATACTCGCAAATTGGTGACAAACCCGGAAGTAACTGGCACGGGATTCGAATTTAGCCAATGGCTGAGAGTTTTTGTTTCTTCCTCCTGCTGATTGGTTGTGGATGATGTGTACGCCTCTTTTTTTCCTCCTTCGCACACAGATTATCAACATGATTGCTTGAATTGCGAAGTAAATTTTTTTAGTGTGTTTTTAATGATTATTTAAGCGCTATGATGTCACTCAAACACCCTGCATCTTCTCTAACTTCTAAGTAAGGAGCCTAAGCGCGTTATTTATTCAATTTTACTACGTTATTATTAAATGTCCGGATTAGCGGCAAACCTGGAAGTTGGTGGCATGTGATTCAAATTTAGCCAATGGCTGAGAGCCTTTGTTTTTTTTCCCCTCCTGCTGATTGGTTGCAGATAATGTGTGCACCTTTTTTTTTTTCTCCTTCGCACACATTATCAACGTCACTGCTTGAATTGTGACTTCATGTTTTTTTTTCGTGTGTTTTTAATGATTATTTAAGCCCTATGATGTCACTCAAACGTCTTGCATCTTCTCTAGCTTCTGGTAAGGAGCCTAAGCGCTTTATTTATTCATCAATATTATCCCAGTATAAAATGTAAAAGTTTTTACTTAATCATTACAACATTTTACTGCATTATTACTGTATTAATGAGTAAGACTGTCTATAGAATGTGTTACGGCATATCGATTTTAAAACCGCGTCAATAACTCATGGATTTTCTTGATCTGCGGGAAGGGCTGGAACGAACCATCATGAAAACTGGGGGCCGACTGTATGTGGGGTTTTGTATTTTGATTAAAAGCATCTTATTTGTCTCTTTATTCGTAAGTACATGTACATGAGCAGCTGTACACACAGCTACTTAGTCACTTTATTTGAAATAATGTCGGAAAACCCACCCCAGCATGCTCAGTTTCCTGATAGTAGCCGCTTTAGTCGCTTCCTGACTGTGAATGGAATTCATTAAAACCCTGTGGTCCTGTATTCAGCAAATTTCTATGTAGCGGTCACATTCCAGTCTATTCATGCAACCGCACCAATGAGACCTCTGCAAAAAAAGGCTATGGTCGTACTTTTTCTGACCTCATCGTATAAGGGGAAGTCAGAAAAAAAAAATCATGTATCAAACTTGTCAAATATGGCTTTTATTCTGCTTTTGTTCCAAAAAAAGAAAAACGAAAAATCCCCTAAAACTCGTTTGTCATGTCTGAAACAGCACCCCGCAAACATCATGTAAACATAGATTGGCTAAATATGGCAGATTCTTGATTGCTATATTATGCATTTTAAAAATAATAATCCATGTTTTATGTTCCACCTCACATTGCCTAAAATATCATCCATATTAACCCTCCCTTCAGTGTCATTAGGACCATGTAGTATTACTAAGACAGGACTTAGAAAATTACTTTTGCATCTGTTGTTAATTATACTGCTAGTGAATATTTTATATAAACCAACGTGCCAAATATAATATAAAGTCCCTTTGGAGTACTTTTTGCCTGGGCTCGGAGTTGTGTGTGTGTGTGTGTGTGCAGAAGGGTAGGGCATATTCTGCTGCCTTGGTTCTTTTATGACAAAATATCCCTGCCAGCAATCCACAGTTACACTGGGTTTTTTGTTTTGTTTTGTTTTTACAAATTTGAAGCTGGAGGCATTATCTCTCCCCCTCACCACTCTCTTTTTCTTTCCGGGACTGAACCTCTAGGTCCAAAGTGTATAGATAAACCATAACGAATGTAAATTCCATGATCCGTCCTGAACTTTTGTTTTGTGCGCAAACCAGACTGCACACGGATTGTCTCGTTTAAAATGTGGTCAACCAATACCCAGCCCAAGTCTAGTATACTTTGCATGTTTACATAAAGGGTGTAAATTGCTGCTGCCAAATAAGGGGGTGAATATTATCCTCGCCAAACAAAGATGTGACAGGATTTGTTTACAGCAGGCCCAGGTCATTTGGAGCAGAGAAAGAAAACCATGGTGCCATCCGGTGTAGCCTCAGAGCCAGTTTCATTAAGAATTTGACGCCAAGCTTAAACAATGGCAGATGTTGTTTTCTTTGAGACAGAAAAATGTCTAAGATAAAAATAGAACAGGATATGCACGGTTATGTCTAAATTGTGTCAAATAGTCTAAGCTGAAAAGAACATCAGAGTAAAAATGTTGTATTTGTTATGTAACATGTGACGACTGTGTTTATGTAAACATAATGCACGCGTTATCTCGCACGAGGATTCTGAGCATAATAATAATACCATAAAGTGACAAAGTCATGAGCCGAGTTTCATAAGTCATAACTCAATGATTTTATAACCTCTGTCACCGTCTGGAAGCGGCTTATGAACGGAGGTGTTGTGATCATTATAGCCATGTCTTTGTGCTGGTACTTGAAATGGCACATATTGGATTGAAGTAGGTGTTTGTGTTAAAAGCATTTTATGTAGATCTTTTTGTTGAGGAACCCGATTTCCACTTAAAAGCCATGATGGCTTCTGTGACTTTTGTATTTTTGCTCTATCAAAAAACCTATGGACCCGCTCGGTTGTTATAATATGTTTGTGATCTTTTTGACTCTACATTTTCAGATTCATCAACATGTGCAGATATTTAAACACACACAGAGAGAGAGAGAGAGAGAGAGAGAGAGAAAGTACCATAATTTACAAACTACTAGGCTCACCTGAATATGAGCAGCACCAACTAAATTTAAAAAGAATTTGCACATATATAGGTGCTGGCACCCATCCCAGCCGACTCCGGGTAAGGGCAGAGTACACCCTGGACGGCTCGCCAGGCCATCGCAGAGCAGATATACGCTGACGGCTATGCAGCTACTCTTGTCCAAAGTCAGCAATGGTTCTTTTACATGAACCTCACACCATAGACAGTGAGAGACATGGCCGGCCTTTCATAACCCAGTTCGCTGCACTGGCTCAGTGACAACCTGTTGATAGTGGGGCTTGAACCCCCAACCTTGAGATCGGCGATTTAGCACCTTTACCACTGCCCACATTATATCTTTGGCAATGCATTGTGGTACTGATATAGTTATTCTTTCTTTAAGGTTTGTTCCAAATAACATGGAAACGCACTACAGTGATGTGGATGCATGAAGACTGGCTATTTAGAAACATTGCAGTAATCACAAAATCTGCTTGATGTGGTTAGATATGTCCAAACTGAGGAAAAACTTGACTTGGGAAATTTTTATTGCTGAATGTTTATATGTGGCGGCAGGCTCTTAGTCAACATCCTGCTTTAGTATGTCCCGCCGTCCTGTTCCCTGAATACATACATTACATACAGACTTACCTCACCTTGAATACAGTCCGTTTTGTTAATTTCATCCTCAGTGCAATACTATTACATCAGACTAAGTATTCTTCCTATTGAAAGTTTGAAACCAAAGGCTATAATGATTCTGTGCTTGTAAGTACAGTGGTAGCTTGACTTACGAGCTTGCCCTCGGAATGGATTAAAAATTCCCATAGGAAATAATAGAAATCCGTTAATCCATTCCAACCCCCTCCCAAACTCATAACCTGACACAAACAAGTATATTTGACCTAATATATTAAAAATAAACATGTAAAAAACAAATTTCATAATATTACAAGAATAAACAATGTCAACTAAACCTTCCGATCATCGACTGCGGCAATGATGTGATGTGGGCAGGCATGAGGTGGTGCGTAACAGAAGGAGGAGAATTTTGTGCATGTGCACGCTATGAATGCCAGCAAAGAAAGGCTTGTAGTGAGCTCTCCCAAGGCCAGTGTTTCTCAAATAGTGGGACGCGTATGACCCTGGAGAACATGCTTTTTTTGCCATACTGTACTAGAATTAAGTGTAAATTGCACATCCTCTACAGTAGGTGCCAGTGGCACGCTCACTGTGTTCCCTATGGTGTAGGGAAAAACACAGAGTAAACGATATGAAGTGCAGTAAACACTTTATAGTATTGCGTGGGGCGATGGGGGTATGTGAATGTTTGTTCCTATAGGGGGCATCACAGAAAATATTTCAGAAGCACTGCACAAGGAGTTCTCGGAGCATTGAGGAATACACGCGGAAGAATACGAGGCTAATCGGCCTGGAAAAGCCATTTCCCCAGCAGAGCTCGTAAATCAAAATTTTTCTTGTTGGATGGAGCAGATTTTTGGTCAGACCGAAGCTCAGATCATGGAAAATTCGTTATAAAAGACACTCGTAAGTCAAGGTACCACTGTAATGTGCGTGCGGTATATATATGATTAATTCTGTTAAAATAAAATTCATGATAAATATAAATAACACTAGGCTGGGTGACCCGGCAATGGAGTGGTTAGCACGTTCTGGGTTCGATCCTAGGACTTTGTGAAGGTGTTTCTGTGTGGGCTTGCATATTTTCACTATGGTGAATCCTAATTAAGGTTGCGGGGAGGCTGGCACCAATCTCAGCCAACTCTGGTCAACGGTAGATTACACGCTGGACAACTTACCAGGGCAGAAACAAGCGGACAGATTTGCAGAAAGTTAGCAATGGTTCTTTTACATGAACTTCTTGCCACAGACAGTGAGAGACAGGGCCGGCCTTTGATAACTCTTATCTGCACAGGGGAGACAGCAATCATAACCGTTGACAGTGGGGCTTGAACCGCCAACCTTAGGAGCAGCCATTCAGCACCTTTCCACTGGTCACCACTGACCACAAATGAATCATGTTTGAGAAAAATAAATTAATTTTTTTCAATCACTACATTATAAAACAACCATTGTGTGTATTCAAGACTAAAAATTGCCTGAGGAAATAAGTGATGGCAAAGAACATTTGCGTTTTGAAATCTACGCAGGAGATCCTTACAGAAACAAAGTCACTGCCAGCAGTTAAAGGGCTGTAATCCAGTAATTTGCTAGAAAAACAGTCTGTATTTCTTTTAGTGAAGAGTTTGACAATTTCTTACAAGGCACTTTCTTACACTGTAATTTGTTTAAGTACATTCATAATAGTGGAAAAAAAATAGGGGAAACCCCAACTTTGACTGGAAAAAAGTAATCCAAAGTAAAACAAAAAGAAATGATTTGTTTTTCTTTTTCCGAGTGAAAATAATGTCACTAAAGCATGGTTCCCATTTAAACTGTACATTGTTCATGTGGTGGGGTATGAATATGAGGCACTGAGGCCAAATTCCATATAGTATATAAAACGTATAAATACACACACACACACACAAATATGAATAAATCTCAGATAACTTCATGGTTTTAAGAATTTGCTTGGATGATCATTATAAAATAATTACATTGGGTGTAAATATGTACTAAATTTTACATACAAAAAAAAATATATAAGCATCTTTAATGGAATTCCCCTTCTTGGAATGAGGATTTAAAAAAAAAAAAAAAAAAGCAAAGCAAACCCCACACTTTGTTGGTCTTGAGAGGGGCGGGGTGAAGTGGGTGGTGTATTCAGGATCAGGTTGAGTAATTTAGGATGTCAGTGTATAAATGCTGAGACCACAACTTCCAGGATAGAGAGCAAGTCCAGTCAGAAGAGGAGGCAGCCTAAAGAAGACTCAACAACACTTTGATCGAGATTCAGAAAGCTGTAGTTTATTCTGTCAATTAGCGTCTGAAAAGTCTCACCATGAGAATAAGTATTTTAACCTTTATGGTTTTGGGAACATGCACTTTAAATATATGGTGCGCCCCCATTAAATCTCTATTTGTGAACTTCCCCGGTGATATAATCAAAAACATGACAAACGTCGAGATGGCGAATGTGAGTATTTCTTTTTTTTTTTAATAGTAGATATATTCTACTAAAATAATTGCTCATTCTTAATGTGGGATACATGTTATCTACCAGTAAGAAACAAATTAGCAGTAGAAATGACACATGTATTGATATATTCTTGAGATTTATCGTCTCTATTTTGTTTTCATCAGATTTACCTGAAGCGCTTTGGCTATATGGAGATTGTAGATAAGAGTGGACGGCAGGGAGCAGTATCAACTTCCAAAGCTCTGAGGAGGCTGCAGAATCAGCTGGGTCTGGAAGAGACTGGTAAGCTGGATCAACCGACAATCGATGCCATGAAGCAGCCACGCTGTGGTGTGCAAGACGTTCGCAACTACCAGACATTTGCAGGAGACCTGAAGTGGGATCACAAGGACATTACATACAGGTGACCATTTCATTAAAAACACAAAGAAAGAAATAATTAGCTCTACTTGTTTAAAGACGGAATAGATTGTATGAGGAAAGAGGTTAATGGAAGGAATGTAAAGGAAGAATGGACAGACAGGCCCTTGATTGATTCTAAAGAATCCTATCTGAATGTAATTGTAATTATTCTGCCGACAGGATTCTGAACTACTCACCGGACTTGGACGCCTCTATCATTGATGATGCCTTTGCCAGAGCCTTCAAGGTGTGGAGTGATGTCACACCCCTAACTTTTACACGTCTCTACGACGGCACTGCTGACATCATGATCTCTTTTGGAAAAAAGGGTGAGTTTTCATCACATAAGCTCAGGCTTTCTAATTTTCTTACACAGTATCATGTTATTGGGATAATAGGTTTGCACAGGGATGTACCTCATGCATGTTTAATGCAAATACAAATAATGTAATGCAAAGAGGAAAAAAAGAAAAATCATAAACACATGTATATTGCAGATCATGGAGATCCCTATCCATTTGATGGGAAAGATGGCCTTCTGGCACATGCTTATCCTCCAGGGGAAGGGATGCAGGGAGATGCTCATTTTGATGATGATGAATACTGGACCCTTGGAAATGGACCAGGTACAAATATCTTACTCAAAAATACAGATCAATTTAAACCATTTGATAATTTTCCCAGCCAAAACGTATTTTTCACATAATACTGATAAAATAGAGCAATAGCTCCCTCTGGAGGTTTGATATATATATATTTGTGTATGATACTTGTAAACTCAAGCAAGTTTGTGTTCTGTTTGTACATAAGTTTAGGTAGTTATGCTATTATAAAAGAAAAAATAACTCAGGTGTGCATCTTTCTTCAAATAGTGAGTATGAATGTGTCTTTTTCCTCCTTCAGCAATAAAGACTTACTATGGCAACGCAGAGGGCGCAATGTGTCGTTTCCCGTTCCGCTTTGAAGGGAAGTCATATTCCTCTTGTACCACTGAAGGGCGTGAAGATGGTCTGCCATGGTGTGCTACGACTGCTGACTATGGCAAAGATGGGAAATATGGTTTCTGCCCGAGTGAGCGTAAGTTATCCATCATTGTTGCAAATCCTGCATCATTTCAGTGTCTTTGAGACGATAAATAGAGTTTGTCTCTCCTTCATAGTTCTGTTCACATATGATGGGAATAGTGATGGTGCACCTTGCGTCTTCCCATTCGTGTTTGATGGGGAAACGTACACCAGTTGTACCACTGAAGGACGTGATGATGGATACCGCTGGTGTGCTACAACACCCAGCTTTGACCAAGACAAAAAATTTGGGTTTTGTCCCAACCGAGGTCAGAACCTAGTTATTCTGTGTAAACATTTAAAAAAAAATAACAAAACACATTGTTATTAATTTCTTTTGAGAAATTTTAAATAAAACAACTGATACTAATAAAATGTGTGTGTATATATATTGGCCAACAGATACTTCTGTAATTGGTGGGAACTCTGAGGGGGCGCCATGTCAGTTTCCTTTTAGTTTCCAGGGAAAAACCTACACCTCCTGCACAAATGAAGGCCGCAGTGATGGAAAACTGTGGTGCGCCACAACCAGTAGCTATGACAAGGACCAGAAATGGGGATTCTGCCCAGATAAGGGTGATTTTCTTTCATTTATAATCACTACAGCTAATTCATGTAATACTCAGGGATCCCAGTGAGGTTTAGGAAAAAAATAGAGGAAATGAAATATTTCAGCTGGGGGTCAAGGGGCAGAGCATGTCATGAAAAAAAAAAAATCATGCAAACAAGTTAATCATTGTTTTGTAACATGAATAAACACTAAACAAAACAGATTAAATAATGTAAAAAATCCGAAAAGGTTATTTCAAATGTTGATAAACACAATTTTGAACTCATTATAAACTAATTTGTAGAATGATCGCAAAACGTATCAAACATTTGTGTTCAACTAGTGAGCATACCTGCTACAAATTAGTGTGTTAATAGTATCACACTAATTGAAAACGTCACATTTACTCTGTATTAGTAAACAGTCTTACACTGTACTTATTGCATAAATTTATAAAAAAAAAAAAGTGGAATTCCGCTAAATAGCGGAGATCTGGGATTCCTGAATACTGTACATATATAGAAAAAAGATCACGGACTGCTATATGACCCCATGTTTCTGCTTCTCATAGGATACAGTCTGTTCCTGGTGGCAGCTCATGAGTTCGGACATGCTCTTGGTCTGGAACATACCAACATTCAGGATGCTCTGATGTACCCCATGTACAAATATATAGCAGACTTCTCCCTGCATCAGGATGATATTGATGGCATCCAGTATCTCTATGGTATGTAGACCTTATATATTCACCCATTAGTTCATAAAAATACATGTTCACAACTATAATGAAAAGAAAAAGCATGTATTCTAATAATAATATATAAATCTCTCTTATTTAGGACCCAAAACAGGCCCAGGCCCGAACCCACCCAAGCCAACAACCACTACATCTCCAGTTTCATCTCCCAAACCCACTAAAAATACACCTAAAACTACTCCGTCCACGATTCCCACCACAACCCCACCCCTATATACACCTGTGGAGCCCTCAATAAATCCTTGCACTGTGGATAAATTTGACTTGATCACAGAGATCCAGGGAGAACTTCATTTCTTTAAAGATGGGTAAGAACTGGCAGCATTCATGCAACCGTGTTATGATTAAAAAATTTATTTGTAAATACTGTATAGGTAATTAAGTATACAGTAAGCTTGATTAAAAAAAATAAAACTAATGTTTAATATCTATTAGGTATTACTGGAAGTCCTCAAATCATGCTACTGGGGAAAATCAAGGCCCTTTTGTGGTCGCTGAGCGATGGCCCACCCTGCCAGCTAAACTTGACACTGCTTTTGAGGACCACCTCACTAAAAAGATTTACTTCTTTGCAGGTAAGACAAAATTAAGATACCATGATATACCATATGTGACGTGATAAGCAAAATCAAGCCAATCCACACGAATGTCAACTTTAGCACATGGCACGCTGAACCAATCAACACAAACAAACAAAAGCACATGGCCAGGAACGTGCTTAAATTTATGAAGTTAGAGAGCAGGAGAATCGGGTGAAAAACACTCATCATCACTTTCTAATAGGTCCATATCTGGCTCATCGCTCCATTCATTCAGAGCATCCCATAGTTTTGCTGTAGCAGTTTCTAATGGTTCATCGGTTGTTGGACATTGATCAAGAGGACACAGCAAAATATTTTCCTGGTTTTAAAACACAGCGGAACGATCAAATGTGTCGTTTCTGATGAACATTATAGACATTCCCCAGTGGCAGGGGGTCTTGAAATACCGTGTAAACTCGCTTTTACAGGCCGTGAATGCCTCATTTTACCATTACAGAGACTGATCCAATAAAATTAGCAAGTTTGATCTACCATTTTGCTCCTAGTACACATGGGCAGTTATTAGACATAAGAGCAAAAACAATGGGGGGGGCGGGTCTTATTGGAGCAGGGTGCTTATTATGTTGAATATGGTAATTAATATTTTCTAGTAATTTCAATGATCAGACTTACAGCTGTGGTTCTCCATGTGTTTCAGGCACTCAGTTCTGGGTATTCACTGGACAGAATGTACTGGGACCACGCCGAATTGAGAAACTTGGCTTGTTAGGCAGCTTAAAGAAGGTTGAAGGAACACTACAGAGGGGAAACGGAAAAGTGCTGCTTTTTAGTGGAGAGGTTTACTGGAGGTGACTAGAAGTCTGTCCACTGTTTTCTGGTGCTCTCACTTGAAAGTGTTTATATTTTGTTAAACTATAAGAAGGAGACCTAATTTTTTTTCCCGGCTTTTCCTAGACTGGATTTGAAGACTCAGCAGATAGATAAAGGATACCCTCGCCACACTGACATGACCTTTGGTGGCGTCCCAGTGGATACTCATGATGTGTTCCTCTATAACGGTAATTCGATCTTTCTTGACAAACACATTTTATATATAATATATATATAAAAAATGTGTGTGTAAATGGCTGAAATGCCCTTGAGCGCAGCACTGACCCCCAGCTGCTCCGAGTGTGTGCACGCACCGTTTAATTGTATGGTTTTTTATATATATATATATATATATATATATACATACACACACACCTTTATTCAATGCAAATTTGTTGAATTTATACTTGACGTATAACAGACATTTAAATAAATAGGTTTTTTTTTAAATCAATCATTGCAGGGCACTCTTACTTCTGCCGAGACATCTACTACTGGAGAGTGACCAGCAGGCGACAGGTAGATAGAGTCGGATACGTCTATGAACTCCTGAATTGTCCCAACTACTGAATCTGATTTCAATGGACCAAACTATTCAAAGATATGCACAACGATCTGAAATGCAAAACTCAGATGTGTTTTCTAAAGGAAGTTTGATGTTATTGAAAGAGCTGAAACAGCGTAATATTTTCTGTGTTATAATAAATATTTGCCTGGAGCAAATGATAAAGTTATTTTAGTTAAGGTTTTACTGTATTAGTTAATGTAAGTTAAAATATTTGTCTTCTCTATTGTATTTCTTGTCCTTATAGACCAAATTTGCACAAGTGAATGTTTTTCACAATGATATAATTTATTTATAAAAATCAGTAGTATTGTCATATGAATAAATTTTTATTTAAAGTCATTGTGTTGTTTTTGTCGTTCCCTGATTACTGGTGTTATTGAGGTATGAATAGAGGTAGATTGCTAAGGAATAGAACCTACAGGAGAATAGAATGTGGTTTTACCCATGAAAAAGCTGTTCCTCCATGTACTTCTCTGCATGAATATAAAGGTAAAGTCCATTGGGCTTTTTACACCCGAGCCACGGTGGCTCATAAGACCAGTGCTTATCATCGGTTTCCAGAGCATGAAGCGACTAGGAGTACAACTCCTCTTGATTGGGACGCTAGTCCATCGCGGGTTATCTTCCCAGTATATTTTTACTGGTACCCATTTATACTGCTGGGTGAACAGAGGCACAGTTGTGGTTAATACCTTGCCCAGGGGTCTCAGCACAGTGGGGGGTCTCACTGGGATTTGAATACACAACCTCCCGACAAGCACCCTAACCACTACACCACCGGTACCACTTCTCTGCATTAATGCTGCCACCTTATTACCACAAGATATAAACTTTGGCAGGTCTACTAATGCAAATATACTAGTCCTTCTCAAAAAATTAGCATATTGTGATAAAGTTCATTATTTTCTGTAATATCCTGATAAAAATTAAACTTCCATATATTTTAGATTCACTGCACACCAACTGAAATATTTCAGGTCTTTTATTGTTTTAATACTGATGATTTTGGCATACAGCTCATGAAAACCCAAAATTCCTATCTCAAAAAATTAGCATATTTCATACGACCAATAAAAAAATGTTTTTAATACAAAAAAGTCAACCTTCAAATAATGATGTTCAGTTCTGCACTCAATACTTGGTCGGGAATCCTTTTGCAGAAATGACTGCTTCAATGCGGCGTGGCATGGAGCCAATCAGCCTGTGGCACTGCTGAGGTGTTACGGAGGCCCAGGATGCTTCGATAGCCGCCTTAAGCTCATCCACAGTGTTGGGTCTGGTGTCTCTCAACTTTCTCTTCACAATATCCCACAGATTCTCTATGGGGTTCAGGTCAGGAGAGTTGGCAGGCCAATTGAGCACAGTAATACCATGGTCAGTAAACCATTTAGCAGTGGTTTTGGCACTGTGAGCAGGTGCCAGGTCGTGCTGAAAAATGAAATCATCTCCATAAAGCTTTTCAGCAGATGGAAGCATGAAGTGCTCCAAAATCTCCTGATAGCTATCTGCATTGACCCTGCCCTTGATAAAACACAGTGGACCAACACCAGCAGCTGACATGGCACCCTAGACCATCACTGACTGTGGGAACTTGACACTGGACTTCAGGCATTTCCTTCTCCCCAGTCTTCCTCCAGACTCTGGCACCTTGATTTCCAAATGACATGTAAAATTTGCTTTCATCCGAAAAAACTACTTTGGACCACTGAGCAACAGTCCAGTGCTGCTTCTCTGTAGCCCAGGTCAGCCGCTTCTACCGCTGTTTCTGGTTCAAAAGTTGCTTGACCTGGGGAATGTGGCACATCATGTATGAATGTGGCCCAGTCCACTGCTTCCACAGGTCCCCCAAGGTCTGGAATCGGCCCTTCTCCACAATCTTCCTCAGGGTCCGGTCACCTCTTCTGGTTGTGCAGCGTTTTCTGCTGCACTTTTTCCTTCCCACAGACGTCCCACTGAGGTGGCTTGATACAGCACTCTGGGAACAGCCCGTTCGCTCAGAGATTTCTTTCTGTGTCTTCCCCTCTTGCTTGAGGGTGTCAGTGATGGCCTTCTGGACAGCAGTCAGGTCGGCAGTCTTACCCATGACTGTGGTTTTGAGTAATGAACCAGGCTGGGAGTTTTTAAAAGCCTCAGGAATCTTTTGCAGGTGTTTAGAGTTAATTGGTTGATTCAGATGATTAGGTTAATAGCTCGTTTAGACTACCTGAACATGATATGCTAATTTTTTGAGATAGGAATTTTGGGTTTTCATGAGCTGTATGCCAAAATCATCAGAATTAAAACAATAAAAGACCTGAAATATTTCAGTTGGTGTGCAATGAATCTAAAATATATGAAAGTTTAATTTTTATCACTACATTACAGAAAAGAATGAACTTTATCACAATATGCTAATTTTTTGAGAAGGACTAGTATACTACAACAGACCTTGAAATCTGAATGTTCACTTTCAATTTACCTCTGGTCCAGAACACACAACATCTATTTATTCCAAAAATGATTTGGAATACTGCTGCGTCCGAACACATTACACATGTCTACTGCAGGGTGCTCCATCCCAGATGTCTTCTAAGCTTTGAGAAGCGGACATCTGCAGCTTCAATAACTATGATATCATTCTGTGATGTGCTCTTTTCAATATGTTGAAGGTATTTGGATTAATAACAGGTCTGGTAATATTTATTAAACTATCGTTTTCTCCAACAATCCAAAGACCAAATTGCCCCTCAGTGCAAGATTGAATGGCTGTGTGTTTTTGCCGTACATTGGACTGGTGAGCTGTTCAGGATGTACCATGCCTTCACCCAGATCTGTCTGAGAAAGGCTTCGGCTTTCCCGCAACCCCGAAAAAAATGAATGAACGACAGAAGTCTCTGTACAGTGGTCCCCACCAAGTGCAAAGGAAAATAAAGAAAAGAAATTCTGAGATGTGCTGCACAACTTTGTAGCCCAAAAAGTGAATAAAGCTGCTCTAGTTTCAGACTTTTACTTCTGATTTGCTGCGATCTATTTAATAACAGCTTCCATTCCAGTCACAAATTACGCTCGCTATCCGAGTTACGACCACCCGTACCTACGACCACGTCCAGCAGATGCCTATTATGAGTTTACTGTATATGTCTGGCAGCGCAGTGCGCAAGATAGTTGTGGCATCCCAGCATCTCACACTCACAGCATTCGACCGCTACACTCAGTGAGTAGATACCGTCGCAGTAACATTTCTTTTACAGTACAATTTTACATTCATTTACTGTACACCGTTACCATGGCCCCCTAAAGGAAATCCAATTCATCAGATGCCGATTCTACCAAGAAAGCAAGGAAGGCACTGTCGTTGGAGACAAAGATGAAAGTGATAAAGAGGGATGAAGGAGGAAAAAAAGTAAAGTCAATCGCTCAAGATCTCCATCTCTCCCACGCCACGGCGCCTACAATTTTGAAGTACAAGGAGCGCAATGAGGAAGCAGTGAAAGCAGCAGCCCCAATGAAGACAACTATCACAAAACAGCATAAAGGACCGATTGCAGAGAGGGAAAAGTTGCTACAGTATACACGTGGTTGGAAGATAATAGGCAAAGAAATGTAAAAGTGATGTTGCGAGCAGTGCAGAGTAAGGCTACACGTTTATTTTGCATGTTGAAAGAACGTGCAAGTGAAGAATACGCTTCACGTGAATTCATAGCGAGTGCTGGGTGGTTTTGGTTTCGTTGTGTTGAATATTTGACTTCGGACTGGTTGGTCAGACCCGATCTAGGCTGTAACTCGAATACTGTAATGACTGTACCATAAAATGTCCAAATGATCACTGAACATTATTTTATCCATTATGCTTTTACCAATAACTGGGGCACTGGTGGCCCAGTGGTAAGGCGCTGGTTTACCAATACCAAGTTTGGGGGGTTTAACCCCCCGCTGTCAACGGTTGTCACTGTTGTCCGCCGAGTGTAGCTAACGTGCTAAGAAGGAGTTGATGCCATGCACCCTAGTCTTCCCTCACCTAGAGTTGGCTGAGATGGGCGCCAGTGTCCCTAATTAGAATTAACAATTCAGAACATGAATCTCTGATCAGCTACAAAATATACAGTAATGGTTTGCTAATTACACCATGTCCTATTCTAGAGGAGAAATCTGTGCATAAATTTTTTTTAAGTTCATACAGAGAAACAAACAAACAAACTTAACAACACAGCCAAAAACATAACCTCCTGACAGGAGTAAAAAAAAAAAAAAAAAAAAAAAAAAAGCAATATGTTCACTCCATATGTCTTTCTCGGAATAAGCCACGTGGATGTGAATGGTTGTTTGTCTGTTTTTGATCGCTATTCACCCAAAGTCAACTGGGATAGACTCCGGCTTCCCTGATAATTAGGCGGTATAAATGAAGGCTGGATTAAGGGCAGTGGTGGCCTGGTGGTAAAGGGTGCTGGATTGCTGAGATCGCCTAAAGTTGGGGGTTCAAGTCTCACTCTCCACAAGGTTGTCACGGTCCCGTCCCCCCCGTCCCCCCCAGTGCAGCTAACTGGGTTATCAAAGGCCGGCCATGTCTCTCACTGTCTATAGTGAGAGGTTCATGTAAAAGAACAATTGCTGACTTTCATAAAGAGGAGCTGCAAAGCAGTCAGTGTTTCTATCCCTTGCTAAACGGTTGTGTCAGAAGCGCATCCGACGTAAAAACCTATGCCAACTCAAATGTGTGAATCAGATGATTCACTGTGGCGACCCCCGAAGAAGAAGGGAAAAGCCGAAAAGATAAGAAATGAACAGATTATTGCACTTTTAGATATTGCAATTGCACTTGTTCTCTCTCACTCTCTCTCCACTGTGAGGAGAACTCCTTGGCTAATCTTTCTGAAAGCTGGTGAATAAATAGCTGAAATAATGTCGAATTTACAAACTGTTTGGATTTTCTTGATTCATCTGATCACGGATTCTGCAAATCTCTTATGGATAGGGTGACCGTTCTATTTTTTGAAGAATCACATTTCAAGTTGGGTGTTTATTATTTTGTCATCCACTATTTGACAGAATTTGCATATTTATTAAATATAATTACAGGGATCCCTCACTTTCCGCAGTTAATTGGGACCGAGATCCCCAAACGACCATCGAAATCTGCAAAGTTAAGATCAACCCCCACCCCACCCCACCCCACCCCACCCCTACCTGACTGACATATACGTACATGTTCATATATCAAACTAATAGATACATATTCAATGCTATAAATGCTTATAATAAACATTAAAAAACAATGAATAAGATGTAAATACAATATAAATACACATACGGACACGCACACACCTCAACAATATAACGAGTTTTGATGGGAGATTTTGGGTTGTTTTTTGTTGGTTCAGGGTTTGTTTGTTTTTTTTGCATAATTGGCCTTGTTTTGTAGCATTTTCCTTAACTTTTCCCCTATTCTTCCTTAATTTCCTTATTTTTTTAATTCGATGAATATTTAAAAAAACCCACAATGCACTGAAGCAGCATGAATTGAAGCACGAAGTATCGAGGGATCCCTGTATATCAGTTAATAATTACTAAAATTTTTGTAAAATCCAGACATGAATTTTTTTTAATATTTATTTTTGCCCAAGAACGTAACATCCGTACACACACACACACACACACACACACACACACACACACAGAAGGGCATCCGATGTAAAATTCTCTGCCAAATCAAACGTGCGAATCAATGATTCGCTGTGGCGACTCCCAAGTAAAAGGGAAAAAGCTGAAAGGAAGACAGACAGACATACATACACTATATATATTATATATATACATACACTATATATATATATAAAAATAATACACACACACACACATACTCTTCAGGGTGTACCCTGCGCAGAGTTGACCGAGATGGGTTAATTAGGATTGAGAAAATTAATTTTATATATATCCAACATGACTTATCTTTGGATTGACAAACATATATATATATATATATATATATATGAAACACTATCCTCAAAATATTAATTCATAAGTGATGAACTAGTCTGGACACCCCCCCCCCCCCCCCCCCCCCCCCCTGGTTTCTGGCATCACTAGCCCTTGCATGTATCCGCTTTCTCTTCGCAAGGGCAGAATCCCTCCTGGACAGCTCACCGGCCATCGCAGGGCAGAAACACGCCGACTGCTATGCAGCCTACTGTTGACGAAAATCAGCAATGATTTACAGCCTCACATCATAGACAGTGCGAGACATGGCCGGCCTTTGATAACCCAGTTAGCTGCACTGGGGGAACAGAGACAACCTCGTGGAGAGTGGGGCTTGAACCCCCAACCTTAGGATCAGTGATCCAGCACCTTTTACCACCAGGCCACCACTGTCACTCTTTTCCCGGAGTATATAAGGTTATATTTTATGTAAATAATCAAGAACAGTGTCATAACCATAACTAAATTAAGAGGAAGGAAGCCCCAGAATTGCCTTAGATGATTATATTATTCCATGAAAAGTTAAGTACAGCAGTAAACAGTGATGACGTTTACTCCGGGGGTGAAACACTACTAATTACTCAGTATTACTAAAATTGACATGAGTAATCCTCTGTATCATTCTGAACTGAACGCACATTATACAGTAAGACATGCTGTAATTCATTTCACAGAAATATTTTCATTTTTAAAAATTATAATTCCAATATAATAACCTTTAGTTTCAAGCTATAGTATACTTTACGAATAAAACAGACTGTGTGGTAATGTCTATTTATAATTCTATTCTGGAAAATGATCAAATATATCTGATGTACTGCAATCAAAATTAAACTGAAGAGGGTGATGTCGAGGTTAGCACGTCCGCCTCACAGCAAGAAGGGTCTGGATTCCCTATAAGGGTGTAGACGGATTTATAGAGAAGTGTTTTGATTCATTCATTTCCTGAACTGCTTAATCCAACTTAGGATCACGGGGAGGCTGGCACCCTTCTCAGCCGACTCTGGGCGAGGGCAGAGTACACCCTGGACAGCTTGCCAGGCCGTCGCAGGGAAAATGTTTTAAATAAGAACTTTAAATTCTTTACCTAATTTGTTTTTACTATGTAAAGCTGCTTTGCCACAATTTTCCACAGTAAAAAGTACTGAACACAGGTTTTCTGAATTGGATTTGAGCCCTGGCTCAGGCATATCTGTGCGGAGTTTACACATTCTCGCTGTGCTTATGCGAGTTTTATTTGGGTACTCCAGTTTTCTCCCACAGCCCAAAGACAAATGCATTAGGCTCACTGGCTAGTTGTGAGTGTGGCACAAAACGGTTAGTATGAATAATATTAATAATAACCCCTCCCTGAATCATCACCTTATCATGGTGGAGGGGTTTGCACGACCTAATGATCCTAGGAGCTATGTTGTCCGGGGCATAATGCCTCTGGGTTAGGTCACCCAAGGCAAACAGGTCCTGGGTGAAGGCCAGACGAAGTACGGTTCAGAAGACCTATGATGAAGGAAGAAAATAAGGATACAGTTTCCCTTGCCCAGACGCGGGTCACCGGGGTCCCCCCCCCCCCCCTCCCAGGAGCCAGGCCTGGGGGAGGGGCTTGAAGGCGAGCACATGGCGGTCTGACTTCTACCCATGGAGCCCAGCCGGGCCCAGCCCAAAAATGAGACATGGATCCGCCCTCCCATGGACCGACCACCTGTGGGAGGGGCTATAGGGGTCGAGTGCAACGCGAGATGGGTGGCAGCCGAAGGCATGGGTTATGCTGGACCAATCCTCTATTACTGACCTCTCTGGCGGGGAAGGAGCCTGAGCTAGAGCGTGAGGTGGAGAGATACTGACTATATATAAGCCGGCTCACCTCAACGCATTGCTTGGGCTCTGGAACCACCCATCTCGAGAGATGCTGGAACTTATTCCATTCTGGAGTTGCTCATGGGGAGAGGTAGCGAGCCGGTGTGGGCATCCTTTTTGCCGCCCCCTTCTCGGTGCCCAAACTTTGGGGCTCTCCCCGGTTGACGAAAGGGTAGCTTCCCTCCGCCTTTGGGTGGGGGGGGGAGGGTGGGGGGGCACAGATCCTGACTTATTTGTGATTATGCACCAAATGACAGTTCAGAGTACTCACCCTTCTTGGAGTCTTTAGGGGGTATGTTTGAGAACGCTCCCTCAGGAGACTCACTAGTTGTCTTGAGACTTCAACGCCCATGTGGGCAACGATAGTGTGACCTGGAAGGGTGTGATCAATAGGTACGGCCTCTCCAGTCTGAACCTGAATTGTGTTTCATTGTTTGACTTCTGAGCTCATCACAGTTTGTCTATCACGAAACCATGTTTTAACATAAGGGTGCCCATACGTACACTTGTCACCAGGACACCCTAGGTCGCACTTCGATGATCAACTCTGTAGTCATGCCACCGGACTTGCAGCCGCATGTTCCGGACACTCGGGTTAAGAGGGGAACTGCGCTGTCAACGGATCACCACCTGGTGGTGAGCAGGCTTGGACAGTGGGGGAGGCTGCCTCCCAGACCTGGCAGGCTCAAGCTTGTAATTAGGGTCTGCTGGGAATGTTTGGTGGAGTCTCCTGTCCGAGAGGCCTTTAACTCCCACCTCCAGCAGAGCTACAACCACGTCCTGGAGGAGGCGGGTGACATGGAATTCAAATGGACCATGTTTTGTGCCTCCATTGCTGAGGCAGCAGCCCATAGCTGTCGCTGGAAGGTCATTGGCGCTTGTCATGGCGGTAACCCCCGAAACCAGTGGTGGACACCTGTAGTGAAGGGGGCTGTCCAGCTGAAAAAGGAGTCCTATTGGGTCTTATTAGTCTGTGGGACTCCCAAGGCAGTAGACAGGTACTACTTCTCGGATTTCGATGGTCGCGTGGGGATCTCTGTCACAATAAACCATGGAAAGTAAGGGATCCCTGTGGGTGTATATATTATATATACATACATACACACACACACGATATACAGTGGTACCTCACCTTACGAAATTAATCCGTTCCAGAGCCTTTTTCGTAACCTGGATTTTTCGTAAGTAGAACTGCATTTCACATGTAAAACGCGCAAGTCGTTCTAAGGCCCCGAATACTACCCTTTAAAAATGATAAAAGCATATCTTTTAAGGTACTTACTTCATGTTGACCATGTCGTCTTAGCAGAGTTATAATCTTACAAATATTTATGCAAGGTTAAAATCCAGAGCCAAAAAAATAAAGTTGCAATGAGCACACTCGAAAAACTCATGAAACAACAGTAACTCTGTGCTTTACATGAAAAGCATCATGGGTATTATGGAGATACAGCTCCATAATAGCCAATTGGAGGGAGTTGCGTCATCCCTCCTAGCCAATGGGAAGCCAGCAGGGCGGGATGTTGGGAGATAGCCAAAGGGAGGCCAGCCAGGCGGGATGTTGGGACATGTAGTCAGTGGGAGAGCAAGTTGTGCATACATTGTTTGAATGGCATGTTTTGTAAGGAGAACTTGTTTCGTATGTCTGTCTGTCTGTCTTCCTTTCGGCTTTTTCCCTTTTACTCAGGAGTCGCCACAGCGAATCATCTGATTTGCACATTTGATTTGGCATAGGTTTTTACGTCAGATGCCCTTCCTGTCACAACCCTTTATAGCAAGGGACAGAAACACGCCGACGACTTTGCAGCTACTCTTTACGAAAGTCAGCAATGGTTCTTTTACATGCCTCTCACCATAGACAGTGACAGACATGGCCCGCCTTTGATAACCCAGTTAGCTGCACTGGGGGGGGGGGGGTTTGGACACAGTGACAACCTTGTGGAGAGTGGGACTCGAACCCCAAACCTTTGGATCAGCGATCCAGTGCCCTATACCACTAGACCACCACTGCCCCAAGAACTTGTTTCGTATACAGGGACAAAAAATTTAGGAAAATGTTTTTCGTATTCTGGGGATATCGTAATGGTGAGGTACCACTGTGTGTGTGTGTGTGTGTGTATATATATATATATATATATATACACACACACACACACACACTACTAGATAGAATTCCAACTACTACAGCTAGTCACAAATTTTTTTTCCAACATGTCTTGCGGGCCAAGCTGGTCTTGCACACTACAGGTTTAGTGACTTGTTGAAGAGCAGAGTCAACGGCAGGCATGTGGATGATCCCCTTTTGTGTTCCTTATCAAATACATGGTTCGTTTTGTAAGAGGATTTTATGATCACTCAATGTTCATGCATAATTTCAGTATGGGTAACCTCAGTATTGGTGCAAATGTTGCATAAATATTATTTTGGGGTTTATTCAGATAAACTCTAATTATACTAAAAATTGTAATGAAAAATGAACTTTTCTTGTATTTATTTCTTTATAGTGGTATTGCATTTGACATGTTTTTGAAATTAATTTGAATATCGATAAAAAAAGGATAGAAGTTATTAATTGGTTCCCATATGAAATGCATTCGCCTCATTTTTCTGTTTTTTTTTTTTTTTGCTCAGATCTCCTGGTGAAATACTTGGAACCTTGTCTAATTTTACAGAATTGTTTATTGGACAAATATGGAAAGTAGTGAATGTGGAGTTGACACACTGGATATTGCTGGGGAGGGGCACGTTAAGGATTTCATGCTTTTTATATAATATCTCCTGAACTGCTTGGTGGTATAGTGCACTGGATCGCTGATCCAAAGGTTGGGAGTTCAAGTCCCACTCTCCATAAGGTTATCACATCCCCCCCTCAGTGCAGCTAACTGGTTTATCAAAGGCTGGCCATGTCTCTCACGGTCTATGGCGTGAGGCATGTAAAAGAACCATTGCTGATTTTCAACAAGAGTAGGCTGCAAAGCCGTAGGTGTGATTCCACCCTCTGCCCTCGCCCAGAGTTGGCTGAGATGGGCCCCAGCCTCCCCGCGACCCTAATTAGGATGAAGCGATGACAGAAAATTAACAGAACTGCTGAATAAATTGTCTGCTGAACAACCGGCAGAATGATTAACCTTATTTCCAGTAGATGGCGCGTCAACGCACATGCGCAGAAGGACTGCCATACGATTAGCAAAAAATGCTATCCTTCCGGTGCCGTACAGGAGCCACTTCCTTTAAATTACTGTTATTCTCTAACTCAATCTTTTTCAACCTTTTTTGAGCCAAGGCACATTTTTTTCTTTGAAAGAACCTTGAGGCACAACACCAGCTGAAAATGTTAAAAAATTAAACTCCGTCGCCTATATTAATCATTTAAAGTAATTCTTGTCAAATTTTCTTTAACAGGAATCAAACACAAAGAAATATATTTTTTATAATTTCTACTCACTCCGTGTGAAAGCTGGGCCTGTGTGGATGAACAGAGCTGATATCCTGACAGGAATCAAAGAGTGACACACCAAGCTCTTCCTCAACAGCTCTCATCTTCCTCAGTGTCTCTCTCTCTCTGTTTCTTTTATGTCAGTCAGGCTTGAAAAGCTTGGTACGATACCACGGTTGGATATCCTTTCACCACACACCAGGCACACCGGTACCGGTTGCGTTTCATCTCCTGTAACCGCGAATCCAAATGCCGGATAGTTTCCGTTATATTGCCTCATGCTAGACTCGAGGCTTTGGTCGACTTCACCGTCTTTGCTTTCTTTTGACCTCCACTCATACTAAGCCCTTCACCTGGTTCCGAATTTTGTCCAGGGTCCAGTTCCTAGTTGGTATTTTTCCTTTTCAAAAACTTTTCCATCATGGTCACTGTTGTGTCTTGCTAATCACCGCCACCTGCCACCAGCACGCGTCACTGAGCCACCCGTTTCAAAGTAAAAGGCCGTCAACAAATAACTACTTGGTGCCACCTACAGGCGAAGAGTATGTATTACATTATTTTAGACCAATTAGGTGAAATTGGATAATTTCCCCCAACACACCTGACTATTTCTC
Source organism: Plotosus lineatus (assembly GCA_024760905.1). Classification (NCBI taxonomy): domain Eukaryota; kingdom Metazoa; phylum Chordata; class Actinopteri; order Siluriformes; family Plotosidae; genus Plotosus; species Plotosus lineatus. Next base: position 23,502,068 of record CM045749.1, on the reverse strand, counting down.
ACGGAACAATAGTGTGCCGGCACAGTGGATGAAAAACACTGCTCTCACTAACTTGCAGTCAACTTCATTATTTAACAATTACTATGAAAAAACGTGGGGCAGTGGTGGCCTGGTGGTAAAGGCACACTAGATCACTGATCCCAATGTTGGGCGTACAGGCCCCACTCTCAACGGGTTGTCACTGTCCTTCCAATGCAGCTAACTGGGTTATCAAAGGCCGGCCGTGTCTCTCACTGTCTATGGTGAGAGGGTCATGTAAAAGAACCATTGCTGACTTTCGACAAGAGTCGCTGCAAAGCCATCAGCGTGTTTCTGCCCTGCGATGGCCCAGCAAGCTGTCCAGGATGTACTCTGCCCTCGCCCAGAGTTGGCTGGGATGGGCACAGCCTCCCCACAACCCTAATTAAGATTCAGCAGTTACAGAAAATGAATGAATATTAAAAATGTTGAGTAATACTAAAAATTATTGTATGTATTCTCCTCAATTCTATTTTTGTAGTGAACCATCTTGCATGGAATTCCATTTTACGGGTATACAGTACTGGAAGTAGGTAGTTATAGAGATAACTCAGAGAGCTTATGGCTCATCAGAATAATAAATGCTGGTTGCAAACCTTTAAGTGTTATAGAGTAAGATCAGCAGATACAATAATAAACAAGGCTCAACTTCTCTATGGAATTTCAGAACACTGCACTTTATTTCATAAATTAGTGTCTGAAAAGTCTTACCATGAGAATAAGTATTTTAACATTTATGGTTTTGGGAACATGCACTTTAAATGTATGGTGCCCCCATATTAAATCCATATTTGTGAACTTCTCCGGGGATATAATCAAAAACATGACAGACATCGAAATGGCGAAAGTGAGTATTGTTTATCTTTCTTTATTAATGCCAGATATCATCGTTCGTTAATTTTCGGTAACCATTTAATCGTAATTAGGGTTGCGGGGAGGCTGGTGCCCATCTCAGCCGACTTCGGGCGAGGGCAGAGTACACCCTGGACAGCTCGCCAGGCCATTGCAGGGCGGAAACATGCTGACGGCTTTGCAGCTACAGTACTCTTGTTGAAAGTCAGCAATAATTATTTTACAGCCTCACACCACAGACAGTGAGAGACATCAGGATATGTCCCAACTACTGAATTTAATTTTGGACCAACATTTTATAAGACATGCACATTGAGCTGAAATTCAAATCCCAGATGTGTGGTTTAAAGTATAAAGTATTATCCAAACAGTAGATATAAAAAATATATATAAAATAAAAGAACAGATTTTAATTTACTTTTGAAAACATAGTATTTTGTGTCCGTACTATTAAATAAATAAAATATTTTAAACGTCTTTGTATGATTTTATTTTATCTTCATCATCAGTGGCATTACAATCACAGGGAGAGATGTCCACTCTTTTGTTTTCATTTTTTATTTGCAAATATACATTTGCTAATAATGTTATGAATATTGATCACATTAATTTCCTCACCCTCTTAATCCTATTAAGGTCATGGAGCCTATCTCAGCCGTCACTGGGTGAAGGCAGGGTATACCATAAAAATTGCATGCAGACTTAAATAAGTTAAATTTAATATATTTAAACCAGTCATATTAGTCACACCTTGATTAAATTAAATTTAGTCACATCTTCATTAAATTAAGCCCTGCCTCCACATGGCGTTTCTGTGTGGAGCATGTACTGTGGTTTCTTTCAACTACAGTCCAAAGAGATGCATATAAGGCTAATTTGCTGTTCCATAATGGCTCTAGTCGTGAGTGGGAATGGTTGTGTGTGTTGGCTCTTCGATGGTCTGGCAAGTTGTTCTGGGTGGACTCCATATTCATCCAGTTTTGGCTGAGATAGAGTCCAACCTCCCCAAGACTCAAGTTGAACTAAGTGGTTCTGCAAATGAGCGAGTTAGAGTTACATTGAGAGTGTTTAGAGTGAGTCGGTAAATTCGAGTCAATGAGTTAGTGAGTGCGTGTTCGTGAGTTAGAGTCAATGAGTGTGTGTCAGTTAGAGTCAGTGAGGCGGCACGGTGGCATAGGATCGACGTCCATTCCTTGTGATTGGATGTAGGTGTTGAGAGAGAGTGTCAGTGAGTTAATGTGCTTCCGTAAATTAGAGTCAGTCAGTGAGTTATAGTCAATAAGTTAGTAAATGAGTACATGTCAGTAAGTTAGAGTGAGTCAGTGTCAATGAGTGCGTGTTGGTAAGTTAGTGAGTTAGAATCAATGAGTGTGTGTCAGTAAGTTACAGTGAGTCAGTAAGTTAGAGTCAATGAGTGTGTCAGTGAGTTAGTGAGTCAGTGAGTAAAGTCATTGTGTCAGTGAGTGTGTGTTGGTAAGTTAGTCAGTCAGTGAGTTAGAGGCAAAGAGTTAGTGTCAGTAGTCAATGAGTGTGTGTCAGTAAGTTATAGTCAATAAGTAAGTAAATGAGTACATGTCAGTAAGTTAGAATGAGCCAGTGTCAATGAGTGCGTGTTGGTAAGTTAGTGAGTCAGTAAGTTAGAGTCAATGAGTGTGTCAGTAAGTTAGAGTCATTGTGTGTTGGTGAGTCAGTCAGTGAGTTAGAGACAATGAGTGTGTGTCAGTAAGTTACAGTGAGTCAGTAAGTTATAGTCAATAAGTTAGAATTAGCCGGTGTCAATGAGTGTATGTTGGTAAGTTAGTGAGTTAGAGGCAATGAGTGTGTCAGTAAATTCGAGTGAGTCGGTAAGAGTCATTGTGTTAGTGAGTCAGTCAGTGAGTTAGAGGCAATGAGTTAGTGTCAGTTTGAGTGTTTGTCAGTAAGTTAGTCAGTAAGTTAGAGTCAGTCAGTCAGTAAGAGTCCTTGAGTCAATGAGTGTGTGTTGGTAAGTTAGTGAGTCAGTAAGTTAGAGTCAATGAGTGTGTGTCAGTAAGTTATAGTCAATAAGTTAGTAAATGAGTACATGTCAGTAACTTAGAATTAGCCAGTGTCAATGAGTGTGTGTTGGTAAGTTAGTGAGTCAGTAAGTTAGAGTCAATGAGTGTGTCAGTAAGTTAGAGTCATTGTGTGTTGGTAAGTGAGTCAGTCAGTGAGTTAGAGACAATGAGTGTGTGTCAGTAAGTTATAGTCAATAAGTTAGTAAATGAGTACATGTCAGTAACTTAGAATTAGCCAGTGTCAATGAGTGTATGTTGGTAAGTTAGTGAGTTAGAGGCAATGAGTGAGAGTCAGTAAGTTAGTCAATGAGTGTGTCAGTAAATTCGAGTGAGTCGGTAAGAGTCATTGTGTTAGTGAGTCAGTCAGTGAGTTAGAGGCAATGAGTTAGTGTCAGTTTGAGTGTTTGTCAGTAAGTTAGTTAGTCAGTAAGTTAGTTAGTCAGTAAGTTAGAGTCAGTCAGTCAGTAAGAGTCCTTGTGTCAGTGAGTGTGTGTTCGTAAGTTAGTGAGTCAGTAAGTTAGTGAGTCGGTGAGTTCGAAGTAACCGACAAGGTTAGCAGCCATTTTGTAATCTCGCTACTTTAAACACTTATTATTTATGTACGTATAAATCACGAGCTTAATGAGCCACAATACCATGCTGTATATTTCTAAAAAAAAAAAAATCGAGTATAAATGATATACTCGTCCCATCTCAAACACTAAACAAAGGTTTAACTATAAGAATGTATGAAGAGTGACGAGCCGCGCGCTCTGCGACAAATAAGATCCGGTCAGATGGAACAGGAAGCGAGGAAACACTGATGGCGCCCGACTAGAAAGCAGCACCGAGGACCGCGTATAAACACCGGTTATTTTCAGAGCACCGAGGACTAGGAACACAAACCAGAAGCACATTCATGGTAAGAAAAAAATGTCAGGACTCGAGAGTTTGTGAGCATATTTACGCTTGATTTTATTCAGGGGGTAAATTCGGACGGTCTGTGTCGCGTGTAGGCCCTCGAGGTCCCTGAGCAGTTTCTCACATTGCCTGAGTGGAAAAGAACGCGGCTCTGAAATGGCGTCGTGCTGCAGGCAGGACAGAGGGCAGCTTTTCCTATTTAAATCACTACGGTTTAACCAGCGGTCACAGTTCGCGTTGAACGGTAGACAAGTGTAGAAGGAATAAAGCATTTGTTATAAATAATTCCGGGAATTACGTGGGGTTTTTAAATCTATTTATTTATTTATTTTCGGTTTCTCTGGGAACGTCATACACAAACATGGCCTGTTGTTGTCCTTGAATATTGATTCGTTTTCACTAAATGAAAAGGTTTCTCGTGTTCTCCGACTGTACGAGTCATTTTGAGCAGATATTAGCAATGATGCTAATTAGTTTAGCTGTGTTATAAAAGTGTCTTGGACTTTAATTAAATCACAGCTAAACAAAACAGTACAAATAAAGGGGGGCTGTGGTGGCTAACGGTTAGCATCGCGGTTAGCATACCTTGCATCATAATATTACTATATGACAGGGTAACGGGTGTTTATAAGGAAATGATGAGGTCATTTCTACTCCATGAATCCATTCACCGTAGTTTTATTTCTAAAACAGACAAACTGATCTATTAAAGGCAAATCAGACCATCAACAGCCATCACAAAATCATTCACACATCCACATCTAAAGACAATTGATTACCAAGGAAAAAACAAAACAAAACACATGCATAGAAAAAAACATGTAAAACCACGACGTCACAGTGAAGCTAATCTCGTTAAATTACATTAACGACACTGTCAACAGTTGTCACTCTTGCACCCCCACCACACACACACACACACACACACACACACCCAGAGCAGCCAACTGGCTTGTCAAACCCTGGCCATGTCTCTCACTGTCTCTGGTGCGAGGCCCACTGTTGACTTTCGACAAGAGTGGGCTGCATAGCCATCAGCCTGTTTCTGCCCTGCAATGTCCAGGGTGTATTTTACCCTTACCCAGAGTCGGCTGAGATGGGCACCAGCCTCCTCGCTACCCTACTTAGGTTTAAGCTGTCAGAAAATGAATGAATTAATGAATTTATTTTGTTAATATTTTGTTACTAAATTATGTTTGGTCATGTGTTTTGTTTTGGGAAGTTGTAAAATTCCCACAACAGTCCAGAGACATGCACGTTGGGCTGACTGTCTGTTTCAAATTAGATTACTGTACATTAGATTCAACTTTGTCATCACACATGCATAAATACAGTTTAGCATCCAATCAGAAGTGCAGAGAGTAGCAAGTACAATATACACAGTATGTGCAGTGGGTGTACAGATAAGGGTCGTGTAAAATGTGGGAATAGTCAAGTACAGATAATGTACATGACTTTTAGGATTGCACCTAGGTGTGGTGTGGGACTGTGAATTGTGTGTGTTGGACCTGTGATGGACTGGTGAGCTATTTAGGCTGGACTCTGCCTTTTACCCAGAGTCGGCTGAGATAGGCTCCAGACTCCCTCGCTATCCTAGTAAGTGTAAGTAGTTCAGAAAATAAATGAATAAACATGCCTGACACCACTTTTAGCTCATTTTGATCATAAGATCAGAGTCAGACACTGTTCACCTGCATACAGTTCCTTTTGTAGAGCTGAGATGGATTCAGAAGACATGGAGGTGGAGAGCAGCAGCGATGTGGGGCATTCAGGGATGGAGGAGCCATCTGAGAGTGGCATGGCAATGGAGTCATCAGAAGCCATGTCTGCAGACAGTAGTGACGCAGCCACACTGCCAGCCCTCGCACCCGAGTCTGATTGCCATGTTGGACAGAGCTCTGAGGGCCTTGTGGTAGGAAAACTTGTCGTGAAGAAAGTACAACCCATATTTAATGAATTACATAAAGAAATTATTTGTGCTAAGCATGTTTTTAATCATACTCACTGGAATCTAGGTCTTTATCCCGGAGACAAGCTCCAGCACAGATGTGCGAGGTGTCCATCTCCCAGACTCCTCTTCTGTTGCACAGTCCACCAGTGTCTCCAGTGTTTCTACAGTCACCCAGTCAGTGTTGGTGTCTGAGTCCCCACAGGTCCTTGTGCACTCCAGTGCTGTATCTGAAGGCGGGATGATGGTGTCTGATTCCACAGCCTCCACCTCTTCAGACTTGGGCTCTGCAATTGACAAAATAATTGAGTCCACCATTGGGCCTGATATAATGAATGGTGAAAAATACTTTTTATATATTTCTATACCATTTACTGTAGGTTAGACGTGATTATTATTATTATTTACTTATTTTCCTGCCTTGCAGGATGTATTGCAGTAACAAGTGCAGAAGACGACAGTGCAGAGACCACTCGATATCTGATCCTACAAGGACCTGATGATGGTAAGAATGTTGAAAAAATTTCTATGCTAATAAGGCAGCGTTGGGCATTGTCTGTCTTTTCGTAATTTCCTTTCCCCTCAAGGTGTAAACAGTTCCCTTTTTCTTAAATGAATTCCTCTCTAAAGTTTCTTGCTCATTTCCTAACTGGAAATGATTAAGAGACATTCATGCTTCGAAGTAACCGTTGAAAATATTACTACTGGTTTTCTAAATAAATGATGTTTTTTGCGAAGCGTTATTCATTCATTCATTTTCTGAACTGCTTAATCCTTATTAGGGTTGTGGGGAGGCTGGTGCCCATCTCAACAGACTTAGGGCAAGGTACATCCTGGACAGCTCCCCAGGCCATCGCAGGGCAAACACTCACAGAGCCATTCATACTCACACTCACACCTGGGGTGATTTGGAACAGCCAATTATCCTACTGTGGATGTTGTTTGGACTGTGGGACGAAACCCACGCAAGCACGGGGTGACCATGCAAACTCCACATAGAAACACCTGAGCTGGGAATCACATCCAGGACCTTCTTGCCGTGAGACGGACATGCTAACCACTACGCCACCGTGCCGTCCTGCGAAGCATTATACTTAAGAGAAATTGGTATGGCATCTATCTTTTGTGTCGCCAGCATCTCTCTCGTTTGATGATGTCTAGTCACTTGACTTTGTCAAAATACTCCTCTTACCCTCAAGACAACTTTGTTTGGTTGTTCTATGACTTTCCTTCCGGAGGTTGTATTTTTATTAAATTATTATTTTTCTGAATAAAAACCATTACGCCTGTCCATCTGCACGTACACATGTATGGGAACCCTGTGGTGGCACTTTCAGATATCAAAACATGGCGGTTGTTATGTGACGGTTACAAGACATTACTTCATTAATGGCATCACAAAGCAAATTGAGAAAAAATACCACAGTGCAGTGTTAAATTACATGTCTGTTATGCAAAGCAATTTTATTCTTCGTGATATTATGTCATGTGATCAACTTGTATTAGGAGACGTTATACTTTTTGGAGCTCCGCCTTCAGACAGTGCCTATTTTTTATATTATTACTTATTGGCTCTGGCCATTTCTTAATTTTATAACAATATGTTAAAATACATTTTCAAAAGTTTATTTTATTATTTTTTGTCTATAGGAGCTCCCATGGTGGCGCAGATGTCTTCCTCGGCACTATGCAGCCGTCTCACTATCGACGCCTTATCGGATGGACCAACCTCCACCTGCTTAGATCAGGCCGACCTATCAGAGAGCGTACAACCTGACCAGCCTGGCCACTCCGACTACAGTGAGCATGAGGATGGTAGCAGTAGCAGCAGCAGCAGCATTAGTCGGCCTGATCCGGATCAGACGGGTGATCCGGGTCCCTCACAGTTTGAAGACTACGGTGTGGATGAATCAGAGCAACCACTGAGAGGCTATGTGGCTGAGTGCAGTGGCGCAGTTGAATGCAGTGATAGTAGCAGTGTGGATGATGGCACTGTGCGGCACTCGTTGGCTGATACGGCTGGCTCCCATCTCCAGGATCAGATGGAATGCAGTGATAGCCAAGCTGGCCCATACATCAGCAGTACTTACTCTATGCTTCCAGAGCCCAAAGCAGTGCCAAGGGAGGACGATCGAGCTGTAGAGGAGTCCGGAGTGGCAGCAGGGCCAGGTGACAGACCTCCAGATCTGGCTGAGCTTGAAGAGATGATGGAGGTGGTCATTGTGCAACAGTTCAAGTGCAAGATGTGTCCATATAAGAGTGTATCTAAAGACACCCTCATCAATCACATGAGAGATAGACACTTCAGACCTGCTGGTGAGGAGAACTAAACACTTCTTTGTGTTTTCTGTTCTTTTTTTTTTTTTTTTGCTGTTTCATATATTTTTCGAAGAAACAAAAACAGAAGTACAGTGATCCTCGCTACTTCGTGCTTCAGTTTCTGCGGCTTCAGTGCATCGCGTGTTTTTCAAAAATATTCAGCGAAAAATAAAAACAAGCTGCAAAACAAGGCCAATTATACAAAAAAAACCAAAAAAACCCCACAAACAAAAACAACCCCAAACCCCCCCAACAAAACTACTTACATTTTTGTGAGGTGTGCATCTGAGTATGTGCGCGCGCATCGGTGTGTGTGTGTATTTATAGTTTATTTACATCTTATGCATTATTTTTTAATGTTTAATTGTTATTATAAGCATTTATAGTGTTAAATATGTATTTATTGATATTATATACATGTATGTATACGTCAGTCAGGGGAGTTGATTGTACTTCGCGTAAATCGGTGGTTGCGGGGGTCTCGGTCCCCATTAACCGCGGAAAGTGAGGTAAAGGTAGGTAAAGTCTGTTGGGTTTTTACACCCGAGCCTAGTGGCTCATCAGGCCGGTGCTTATCCCTGGTTTCTGTAGCGTGAAGCGACCAGGAGTTCAACTCCTCCTGGATGAGACGCAAGTCCATGGCAGGTTACCTTCCCACTATATTTTTACTGGTACCCATTTATACTGCTGGGTGAACAGAGACACACTTGTGGTTGAGACCTTGCCCAGGGGTCTTAGCACAGTGAGGGTCTCGGTGGGATTCGAACTCACAACCTCCCGATCATGAGCGCAGCACCCTAACCACTACACCACCGACCCTGCGGAAAGTGAGGGATCCCTGTATTTCATTAAGGCAGCACACTACCTCACAGCAGAAGGGACTTGGGCTCAAATCCAGGGGCTCAGTTGTTTCTTTGTAGAGGTTGTATGCCTCCCCATGTTTGAGTGGATTTTCTCTGCGGACTCTAGTTTTCTTCAACAGTCCAAAGAATGCGTATTTGGTTGTATTTGGTATTTGGTTGGCTATTCCAAGTTGACCCTGGTTGTGAGTATGAATAGTTATGTGTGTTGGCCCTGTGATGGTGGGGTGAGCTTATGATAGTGCACCTCACCTTCACTCACTGTCAACTTAGATAGGCTTCATCCTCCCCATGACCCTAGTAGAATTAAATGCTCCAGCAAGTGAGTGAGATGAGATTATTTAATAAATAAATAAAAAAAAACATCTGTCTTCCCGTATATACTAAATATGATCTTTTTGTTCTAGTGGTGGGCGGTAGTGGCTTAGTGGATAAGGTGATGGGTTGCTGATCTGTAGGTCAGCGGTTCAATCCCTACTGTCACCACTGTTGGGCCCTTGAGCAAGGCCCTTAACCCTCAATTGCTCAATTGTGTAAAAACCATAACTGTAAACTGCTCTATATAAGAGCATTTGCCAAATGCTGTAGATGTAACATTGCAGTCCTTCCTGTCACAGATTGTTTTAAATATATACAAATGGACTGTAGAGCATGTTTTAGCTTTGCAGAGTGATGGCATGGACTGGAGTTTGTTTCTTTAGGGAAAAACCTCTGACAGCAACGGATCAGTGAACATGAGAAAAATGAGTAGGACAAAGGGAATGTTTATGTTGGTTGAAAGTACTCTTGGATTGGATACCGTGTTGTTTTTGGGTGAAAAATATTTTTGTAATACTTTGATTTATTACATGTAATCATGTTTGTCACCAAGGGAATTCGCCTAAAAAGAGAGGACGTGGACGACCAAGAAAATCTGAGACCCCAGAACAGCTGGAGGCAACGATGAAGAAAGAGCTGCCAGATGAAGATGATGATGACATCATAGATGCCGGTGCCATCGATGATCCTGAAGGTGGTTGTTTTTGTCATTATTATTATTATTATTAATCTTGTGCATGTTCAAAGTAGTAAATCTGATTTACTATTGGGTTTCTTTCATTGTTCAGAGGACAGTGACTATAATCCAGCAGATGAACAGCTGAGAGCCAGACCACCGACACACCGGCCAGCTCCTGCCTCTTGTTCTTCATCTTCCTCCTCTAATTCTTCAAAGCGACCACGCAGGATTGTGGGCCCACCCCGTAAATTCCTCTTCCCTCAGACTTACACCGGTCAGTTTAATATAACGACAATAAGACAGAAAGATGATTATATTCTTTACCTTGCAAGTGCCGTTTCTGTTGGTTGTTCGTTGTACTACAGTTACAGTAACGATGTACACAAAATGAATGATTTCTCGAGTTTTCCTCACTATGGCAACATGGCTCCATAAAAAGACTTTATAATTAATTTAAATTATGAACCAGATGTTCTTTCTAGGTGCAGAAGACGAAGAGCATGGGTTCAACTTTAATTTGTATTCCTTTCTAACACATCCTTTGTGAAAGTATGCTTGCAGTGTAATAAATGTTTCTCTCCTTTTTAGCAACTGCAGCCTCCGTGTCTCAAACAAGCACTGTGATGGACTCCCAGGCTCCGGAAGAGGCCAGTTCGTCTGGGCTTGAGAATGGAGCTGCCTCATTATCTAATGGCTGCACTGTGGAGCAAGGTGTCAGCCAATCAGATTCGGAGAACAAAGACCCCTCATCAAACAATGGCCCTGATGATGAGGAGTTTTTCCCACGGAAGCGTGGACGACCATCAAGGCATTTTCTTCGCAAAAAATATAAAAAAATTATTAACAGAAAGTGAGTTAATGCTATTACGTGTATGTATGTGTGTGTGTGTGTGTGTGTGTGTGTGTGTGTGTATATATATATATATATATATATATATATATAAAATGTGTGTGTGTGTGATATTTTTGCATTTCATTTGTCAGCCAGAGCATGGATATATTTCATTAAATGGGGCAGAGTTTTATTTTTATTTACTTGTCTATTTTGTATGTGAAGCAAGTACTACAAATCCCTCAAACCTCTGTTGAGGCCGCATAACTGCTGGATCTGTGGGTCACGTTTTCTGTCTCAAGAGGACCTCCGATTCCATGTGGATTCTCATGAGGGCAACGATCCAGAACGCTTCAAGTGCCAGCAGTGCAGTTACCAATGTAAACGTTGGTCATCACTTAAAGTAAGTTGGAGAACACGTTTGTTCTTCTGTCAGCAAGACATCCGCGATTTGACTTAGCACTGGAAAAAAGAACCCACTGCTGACTTTCATGTTTTCCAGCAAAATGCACTCTGATGATTTTTATACAATAATATGCACTGTTAGTTTTTCACAAAGGCAAAATTGCTGATGGTCATTGGCCAGAGAAAAACTATTTCTAATTACTGTAAACCCCCCCTCCCCACCCCCACCCCAATTATTCATGAGGGTTGTGTCCCAGCCCTTCCTGCAGATCCTGAAAATCTGCGAGTTATTAACACGGTTTTAAAACCCTATGTATGAAATTACATGCACTAAAATCTGCTTGTTAAACACATTCTACAGCCAGTCTTACTCGTTAATACAGTAATAATGTTAGTATACGCTAGAGAAGATGCAGGGCGTTTGAGTGACATCATAGGGCTTAAATAATCATTAAAACACACTAAAAAAACGTGAATTCACAATTCAAGCAATTACGTTGATGACATGTGTGCGAAGGAGAAAAAAAAAGTGGTGCACACATTATTTGCAACCAATCAGCAGGAGGGAGAAACAAAAGCTCTCAGCCAGGGGTTTGCCGTTAATCCGCGAGTATGCGGGGCCATGAGCGCTGAACCGCGAATGGGCAAGGACCTACTGTAGTTTGTGTTCTACTCCAGTGGCTTGTTGAGAAAATAATTCAGATACAAGTATGAAATTTAGTATATAAGTTTAAATGACACTACTGGTCATAAAATAACACTGGCTGTCAAAAATTCAGATTAGTGTTCAAATCCCAGTTAGACCTTCACTGTGCTGAGACTCCTGGGCAAGGTCTTAACCACAAATGTGCCTCTGTTCACCCAGCAGTATAAATGGGTACCAGTAAAAATATATTGGGACGGTAACCTGCGATGGACTAGCGTCCCATCCAGGAGGCGGTGTAGTCGTAGTCGTTTCACGCTATGGAAACCGGGGATGAGCACGAAAGAAGGATATTAAATGCAAAGCCAAACTAAACAAATATAATTTGAAAACGATATGATTAAGAAAACATGTGGGCAGTGGTGGCCTGGTGGAAAAAGGTGCTGGATCACTGATCCTAAGGTTGTGGGTTCGAGTCCCACTCTTCACGAGGTTGTCACTGTCCGCCCCAATACAGCGAACTGGGTTATCAAAGGCTGGCCATGTCTCTCACTGTCTATGGTGAGAGGTTCATGTAAAAGAACCATTGCTGACCTTTATCAAGAGTAGGCTGCGTGTTTCTGCCCCTTGCTAAAGGGTTGTGTCAGGAAGGGCATCCGACGTAAAAGCCTACGCCAAATCAAACATGTGAATCATTAATATGACTTCCGTGAAGATGGAGGTGGATGATTCGCTGTAGCGACGCCAGAAGTGAACAGCCAAAAGGAAAAGAAGATGGTTCTGGTGATTTCGTGAAAAAGACCAAGTTTCATGCTTATAGCCAACGTAAACAGTTATAACATTATTAATTTGTACGTGTTTAGTTGAGAAAAATTCTCGTCTTCAGTTCAGTGAAAACATTTCTTCTGTCTTGTAGGAGCATATGTTCAACCACCAAGGCACCAAACCATTCAAGTGTGACGTCTGTGACTACTCAAGTGTCTACAAGAAGGACGTTATCCGACATTCTGCAGTTCACAACAAGGAAAAGTAAGCGCAAAGCTGAAAAGGTTGTGCAAAAATATTTTGAATAGGCTTGAAGCACTGTGCAGTTCAGATTTAATTCATAAAGTATAACTGGCATTTAAGTTGAATATTTGAGTTGGTAATATGTTTATTATTATTATTATTATTATTATTAATAGTAGTAGTAGTAGTATAATGATGATGATGATGATGATGATGAAGAAGAAGAAGAAGCAGAGAAGATTGTTCTAAATAACATGTCCTTGTTTCTCATCTCAGGCACAAGAAGACATGCCTGGTAAGATTGGTTGTTTTCTGGGTTGATATTTAAAGAACAGTGTCAGAGTTGGAACTTCACTCTCTGTTATTACTTCAATGTGATCTCAGTTTATGTACTTACATACATCTAAAGTCACAATCAGCTTTTAATGCGATGGCAGCCTTCTGATCGTTCTCTCCAGATCAAAACGGTGTCCGAGTTCCCATGTCCGGTCTGCCATCGTGTTTACCCCATGCAGAAACGCCTCACACAGCACATGAAGACACACAGCTCGGAGAAACCTCACATGTGTGATAAGGTAGGAACAGACGTAGTTGGATTTAAAGAGCAATAAGACATATGTACTTCGGGGCAATTGGTGGCCTGGTGGTATAATTGCTGGTCCTAGGGTTGGGGGTTCAAGTCCCAATCTGCACAAGGTCCGTCCCCCCCCTTCCCCCCCAGTGCAGCTAATTGGGTTATCATAGGCCGGCCACAGTTTCCGTCCTGTGACGGCCTGGTGAGCTGTCCATGGTGGACTCTGCCCTTGCCCGGAGTTGGCTGGCAATAATTGACCCTAATTAGGATTAAGGGAGTCCAGAAAATGAACAGATGATGATGATGATGATGATGAACATATTCAATGCTATAAATGCTATAAATGCTGTGGCGACCCCTGAAAAAGGGAAAAATCGAAAGGAAAAGAAGAAGACGACATATGTACTTCATTTTCCTTAGTTCACCCGAGTATATACAGTGGTAGCTCGTCTCACGAGTGTCCCTTATAACGAATTTTCCATGACCTGCAAACGCCACACAGAAACACCCTCGCCAAGCCCGTGACTCGAACCTGGAGCCTTCTTGCTGTGAGGTGGACGTGCTGACTTCTACGCCATCATGTCGCCTATTGCAAATTATTCATTCACTCATTTTCTGAACCGCTGAATCCTCATAAGGGTCGCAGGGAGACTGGCGACCATCTCAACCGACTCTGGACAAGGGCGGGTTTCACAGAGGAACAAGGTTGTTATGATTGTTCACCTCCATCTATAATGAAGGCTTTCTATGCCACTGAGGGTGGTCTCTTCTAGGATGGTAATACAGGGATCCCTCGCTACTTCACGCTTCATTTCATGTGGCTTCAGTACATCGCGGTTTAAAAAAAAAAAATAGAAGAAATTAATCAAATTAAAAAATAAGGAAATTAAGGAAGAATAAAGGAAAACGTTAAGGGAAATTCCACAAAAACAAAGTCAATTATGCAAAAAGAAAAACCTAAATCAACAAAAAACAAAAAGCAAACCAAAATCTCCCATCAAAACTACTTCCATTGGTGCATCTGTGTGTATGTGTGTCGTCTTCTTCTCATGCAATACCATCTGTATGTGTGTATTTATATGTTTTTTTTTTTTTTTTTTTTTTTTTTGGGGGGGGGGGGGGGGGGTTGATCCTATTTAGCGGATTTAACCCAATTAACCGCGTAAAGTGAGGGATCCCTGTACTTAAATCTACAGAGCACAACATCTTTCAAAATAGTTTGATGGATAGAATGAGATAAGAATCTCTGTCCCCTGCGATGGCCTGGCGGGAGCTCCAGGGTGTACTCTACCCTCGTCTAGAGTCGGCTGAGATGGGCGCCAGCCTCCCCGCAACCCTAATTAGGATTAAGCGGTTCAGAAAATAAATGAATGAATGAATGAATAATTTCTGTTATGTTCTTCACATGATGTTGACTGTTATGTCACATGGTGGGTGATGCGCTTGACCACAATCAGAATAGTTATAGGTCTCATCTAAACGTCTACGTAATAATCTTTTCCTGTTATTTGTCACCAATCCACAAATAAGCTTGGAACCTTTTTTTAAATTTAGGTTTAGCCTTACTTGTTACTTTTCTTTAATTATTATGTATTTATTTTTTATTTTAATGTGACACACATGTACATAAACAATCACATACACCTGTTGTTGATTTCTGATGGGAGATATTTTTATTCTGTGCCCTTTGCAGTGTGGAAAGTCCTTCAAGAAAAGATATACGTTTAAAATGCATCTGCTGACACACATCCAAAACTGTGGAAACAACTTGTAAGTCTGAATTCATGTGTTAAATCTCAACTTCTTGTTTCTCATACTTGAAATTATATTCCATTTTAAAATGAAACTTATCACAGTATGTGTGTTTTGTATGGGTTTTTTGTTTGTCTGTTTGTTTTTTCTTTCATCAGATTTAAATGCGAGTTCTGTGAGGTCACCTGTAACGATAAGAAGCAACTTCTAAACCACCAACTGTCTCACACCAATGATAAGCCTTTCAAATGTGACTACTGCAAATACTCCACCAGCAAGGAGGACTTCCTGGTGTCTCACATTGCAATCAAACACACTGGTGAGAGACTTACTTCACGTAGATGATGATTAATTCATATGCACTTTCTCCTCAAATTAATTTACTTCACTTATAAGACTGAAGCTTGATATTGATAAGTGAGTTTGTTTTTTTTTCTTCCACGATGTATACATTTGCACAGCATTCATCGTCTGAATGTAATTTAATGTATAGAAGGCCGTTGACCATTCGTGGTTCAGTGCTCGTGCCTCCACATACTCGCGGATTGGCGACAAACCCGGAAGTAATTGACACGTGATTCAAATTTAGCCAATGGCTGAGAGCTTTTGTTTCTCCCTCCTGCTGATTGGTTGCAGATGATGTGTACACCTATTTTTTTTTTCTCCTTCACGCACAAGTTATTAACATGATTGCTTGAATTGCGAAGTAAATTTTTTTTCGTGTGTTTTTAATGACTATTTAAGCGCTATGATGTCACTCAAACGCCCTGCGTCGTCTTTAGCTTCTGGTAAGAAGCCTAAGCGCTTAATTTGTTAATAAATATTATCACCGTACAATATTAAAAAGTTTTTACTTAATCATGACTACATTTTATTGCATTATTATTATACTCGAGGATTAGCGGCAAACCCAGAAGTTACTGGCACGTGATGCAAATTTAGCCAATGGCTGGGAGCTTTTATTTCTCCCTCCTACTGATTGGTTGCAGATGATGTGTACACCTCTGTTTTTTTTCTCCTTCGCTCACGTCATCATCGTGATTGCTTGAATTGTGAAATCACGTTTTTTTTAGTGTGTTTTTAATGATTATTTAAGCCCGATGATGTCACTCAAACACCCTGCATCTCCTCTAGCTTCTGGTAAAGAGCCTAAGTGCTTTATTTATTCATAAATATTATCACAGTACAGTACTGAATTAAAAAGTTTTTACTTGATCATTACTACATTTTACTGCATTATTACTGTATTAATGAGTAAGACTGTCTATAGATTTGGTTTAAGAAGCATATTTTAGCGCACGTAATATCATACATAGGGTTTTAAAACCGCGTCAATAACTCGCAGATTTTCATGATCTGCAGGAAGTGCCAGAACTAAACCATCACGAAAAAAAACGGGGACCTACTGTATTGCCATTTAGGGCAGCAAAGACCCGACAGAACGGGGATGTAACCCAGTGATTTATGCATCTAGTCCTCACGTAAAAAAAAAAAAAAGATAGAATGTTGATTTAAATTTATTTTGGGATTATGTCAGATATACTGAGTTAACCCTTTCCCTCATAGTCAAGGAGGAAGCAGGATGTATTACACGATTCAATAGTAAAAGATGTTAGCATAACCATGTGCTCGAGTTCTATTGAACCCACATAATGCACATTTCATGTAGCTTTAAATAAATGTACAGTATATTGTAGATTGTGTAATACATCGTGGAAGACAGAATGTCAAAACACGTTATATGAGGTATGAAGGTATCCTTCAATCGATTAGAGTCCCATCCAGGAACAGTTGAACTCTTAGTTACTTCATGCGACAGAACCCAGGATAAGCTCTTTCCCGAGCAGCCTCAGTTGTAAAAGTCAAACAGACTTACTAATAATTCAAACAAATTTGTTTTTACCTTGAACACAGTTGATGAACCAAGACATCACTGCACAATTTTAACTTCCTCGGTTTTCAGTGTTGCTGCAAAAATAGCATGGCCAGCAAGTCCTGGCAGGGAGATTCTGTCAGCATCGACTGACCCAGCTGATGATTTCTTTTGCGACTTTAAGGAGAAAAGCCGTTCTGCTGTGACATGTGCCACTTCATGACCAAACACAAGAAGAACCTGCGATTGCACATGCAGTGCCGTCACCCCGAGGCGTTCGAAAAATGGTGTGAATCTAACCCTGAGGAGCCGGTGAGGAGGCGCAGGAAGCCCTTCTTCACCCTGCAGCAGATCGAAGCACTCAAACAGCAGCACGAGAGCCAGACACTGGGGAACACCATTGTGAGTCATTAAAGAAATTCTGATAGAGTGTGTAAAATCAATTCATTAATTTCAAGACAAAAATGTGGTTATATCTCTAAAATCTGTTTGCAAAGGGTCTGCTGTACAACTCCTGCATCTTACTGTTAAAAAATTATGTTCGTACGAGTGCATTAATATACAGTAAATGTTTTATTCGCTTGTAACTGACATGTAGAAAGATGTTATACAAGGATCCCCCACTTTCCACAGAAAATGGGGAGAGAGACCCCACGCGACCGCTGATTTCCGCGAAGTAGGATCGACCCCCCCCCCACATACACACACAACTGATGTATACGTACATGTATATGAGTATATAATATCAATAAATACATATTCAATGTGGGACAGTGGTGGTCTAGTGATATAGGGCACTGGATCGCTGATCCAAAGGTTGGGAGTTCGAGTCCCACTCTCAACAAGGTTGTCAGTGGGTTCCCCCCCCCCACCCCCCCCCACCCCCCCCCACCCCAGTGCAGCTAACGAGGTTGTCAAAGGCCTGCCATGTCTCTCACTGTCTATGGTGAGAGGTTCATGTAAAAGAACCATTGCTGACTTTCGACAAGAGTAGCTGCAAAGTTGTCGGCATGTTTCTGTCCTGTGATGGCCTGGTGAGCTGTCCAGGGTGGACTCTGCCCTTGCCCGGAGTTGGCTGGCAATAATTGACCCTAATTAGGATTAAGGGAGTCCAGAAAATGAACAGATGATGATGATGAACATATTCAATGCTATAAATGCTTATAATAACAATTTAAACATTCAAAAATAATGCATAAGATGTAAATAAAATATAAATACAGACACACACACACACACACACACACACACACACACAGATGCGCACCTCACATAAAAATGTAAGTAGTTTTGTTGGGGGGTTTTGGGTTGTTTTTTTTTTTTCCTTTGTTTTTTTTTTTTTCCATAACTGGCCTTGTTTTGCAGCATTTTCCTTCAATTTTTCCTTAATTTAAAAAATGTTTCAATTAATATTTTTGAAAAATCCACAATGCACTGAAGCTACAGAAACTAAAGCATGAAGTAGCGAGGGATCACTGTACTAGAAAATGTATTTATTTATTCATTCATTATTTATTTGTCAAACCGCTTCATCCTATTGCTGTCATTACGCGAATGGAGCCTACCTCAGCCGACTTTGGGCGAAGGCAGGGTACACTCTTAACAACTTACCAGTCCATCACAGACCCAACACACAAAGTATTCTCACTCACACCGTGGGACTATCTGGAACAGCTAATTAGCCTAATCTCCATATACAGTATATCTCTGGACTATGTGAGGAAACCCACAAGCATAAGGACTCCATACAGTCACGCCCTTGCCGAGCCTGGGCCTTGAGCACAACCATTTAAATATTAATGGAATAGAAGTTTGTGTGAGATTTTGTTGCTTCAATTTTAAAAATTTCCACGTTAAATATTTTACACTGCTCCTCCCAATTATTCTTCCTCAGGTAACTGTGGATCCTTTAACCCTTAAAAGCATGGAGTCAATGGCAACTACATCTATGTCCCAGGATGCATTGGGAAACACTACCATCATCTATGAACAAGGTCCAGAAAGCTTTTGGTGTTGTATAGATTGCCTTATTTAATACCGTAAATGTGCCACTGGTTAATTAGATCATTTTTAAACACTGTAGGCCAGTCATCGGATCTGTCTGCCCAGAATGCACTGGACCTTCTCCTGAACATGAGCAACGCACGAGAGTTAGTTGGAAATTCACTCCAGGTAGTGCACTCAGCGGAAATAAAACTATCAGTTAAAAAAAAAAATGTTACATTCAAGACTCTGGATACTGTTCATCTGAATAGACATCCCAGTAACGCTGTGTCTCCTGTTTAACAATGATCAATTTAGGTAGCTGTGCTGAAATCAGATGGAAAGACACTGGAGGCGGGTACTTGGGTTGCAGCAGAGTCAGTAAGTGAAGATTCGTCCCTGCAGCCACAGAGCATGGTGACCTATCACGTGTCAGAGAATGGGGAGACCCTCATGCAGGAGGCACTGAATCAGGAGCAGACAGCAGAAGGTGGACAGGAATTTGCACAGATCGCCATCAGCGCTTACGAGACCGCCAGAGAGTTTAGCGTGGTGGAACAGGCAGCTGAGGAGATTCACAGCACTGCTACGGTTTACAGGTAGTAATTGTCACCACTGTGGAATAGTTTCACATGACTTTTTCATGTGACTAAATTTTATTTTATAGAAATGGGTTCCAGCCATCCGTACGACTTGTTAATGCAATAATTTTGAAAGGAAATGACATGGGATCACCAGATTTGGTTTATGGGTTCCTTTTATGGGTGAAGAGAGTGGGATTGCACATGGGTCACCTTGACCTCGTTTCAAGGTCACACTTCACTTTTTATATATTGGACTTCGATGTTATAGTGTCTATAACTTTTCAAGAAAATTACACAGAATCACCAAATTTGGTGGAACAGAATCAGAGCACTTTATTGATCCCAGAGGAAACTGTGTCCATTGGGTGGGTCCATTGCAGGAAGGGATTGAGTATGGGTGATCTTGTCAATACAGACGCTTTTTTTTGTTTGTTTGTTTGTTCTCTTGCTCAAAGGCACCTCAGCCAAGAAAGTGGAATAAGGGAATTTGCAGTTCACTACCCCACCGCTACACATTTTTCCTGCTGGTTCAAGAATTGAACCATCAACCTTTTTGTACTAAACCCACTTCTGTAATCATTGGGCCACGGCTGCACCCTCTTGCTGATAGGAGTTTCAAGTTGACAGTGGTCAAGATAGTGAATTTTTCTGGTATGGATGTCAAGGATTTTTAATGCGATAACTTTTTAATAGGTAATGGCATAGGATCACCAAATTTGGTGTCAGGGGCAAGTAGGGTGGGATTGCATACGGATCTCCTTGCCTTACTTCCAGGTCATTTTTTTTTTTTTTTAATATGTTGAACTTGTCGAATGGCCCTCCGATGGAGCAACTGGACCTCTGTTGTCTATGTTAATGTGGAATGTGGCTTGTCTTTGTGACACTTGATAACCGTGTGTGTGTGTGTGTGTGTGTGCGCGTGTGGCCACAGTGTGGAGAGCCCTGCTGATCATCAAAACATGGAAGTAAGCAGTGACTCAGTATCTGTCTCTACACCACTGAAGGAACACAAAGAAAAATTCTACCTGAGCTCCAGTTTGACTGATGGTGTGCTACAGCAAGTGGAGGTGAAAATTACAACATTAATTATGTACTGTACAGTATGGCAGTACAATGTATACTGATGTTTTGCCTATACACAGTATCTTTGAAATGCTTTTGGGGCACCCAGAAATTCTTCAATAATAATAATAATAATAATAATAATAATGGCAGCAAAATATGGTGATTCTCTAAAAAAAGAAGTGAGCTGCTTTGCTATAATTTTCCCAAGAATCTTTGACAGTAATGGACGTTTTCATGTTGACCGATAGTTTTTTTGGGTTTGTTGGATTAAGGTGAGTTTTTTTAAGGATTGGTTCAACGACCGCTGTTTGAAAAGAGCTAGGAGCCACACCCATCAGAAGTGATAAAGAGGTCTGTCACACATGGTCCAATAATACCAAATACAGTGGAACCTCAACTTACGAAAGCCCCAGCAAACGAAAAATCCAGGTTACGAAAAACATTTTCCTAAAATTTTTGTCTCTGGATACAAAACAAATTTACGTTAAGAAAGCGCCATCTTAAAAATTCAAACAATGTGCGAGTTGCTCTCCCAACACGCTCTCCCATGTTGATCTCCCAACATCTCGCCCCACTGGCCTCCCATTGGCTAGGAGGGATGACACGGCTCTCTCCCATTGGCTATTATCGCTGCATCTCCCATAATGCTTTTCGTGTAAAGGAGTTACTGTTGTTTCATGAGTTTTTTTGAGTGTGCTCATTGCAACTTTATTTTTTGACTCAGGCTTTTAACCTTGCATAAACATTTGTAAGATTATAACTCTGATAAGAAGACATGGTCAACACATGCGTGCATGCACACACACACACACACACACCCACACACACACGTACGCGCATGTGATTCCCGGTGCGAGTGAAAAGAAGAAGCGGGCTTGTGGCCTGCAGTTGAGTGATATCACAAAGGAATATGGCCGAACCCGTCTACCATCGGTACGATATTGAAGCAGAAGGAGGCCTTAAAAGTTATACTTTTATCATTTTTAAAGGGTTTAGGGGATAGTATTGGGGGCCTTGGAACGAATCACACATTTTACATATAAAAACGAAAAATCCAGGTTACGAAATCACTTCCGGAACGGATTAATTTCGTAAATTGAGGTACCACTGTAATGTACTTTTTAAGCAGTATTGTAGGCAGAATATGAATTGTAAAGCAAGAAACTTTGATTTTCTAAAGCAGAACAGTCACTATGTTCACTGTTGCAGGTGTGAATATTCACCAACTATGAGTGAGAGAAAGAACACAGGCAGATTATTCTGAAGGGGAAATTGTTTGATGTCTGTGATGTCTTTAAACTTCCCAACAAATAAATTAAGAAAGAATTATTGGCTGTCCAAGATTGCCTCTAGGTGTTAGTATGTGTGTTAGCCCTACGATGGTTTGGTGAGCTGTTCAGGGTGTACCACAACATCTCCCAGAATGGGGCAAGATAGATATCAACCTCCATGTGACCCTAAAGAATAAGCAGAGAAGAAAATGAGTGAATGAATGAATTACATTTCATGCAGTAATACACACAGAACTTCAGGGGCACTTTTTTTTATCTAATATGTAAAATATTACCATTTCAAAGATTAAAAAAAAAAAAGTCAGGTGAGAATATTTTGTGTTGAGGTTGTACTGTTTGTGCTCGAGATTTAAATGTTTAAATTCTCTTGTATAGCTAAGTTGTGAAGCCCCAGGCTCTGAAGCTCAGAGTTCATCCTCCCAGCCTCAGCAGCTCAACACCAAGCGCTTCTGCTGTCGGGTTTGTATGGAGACTTTTCATGGCCGCTCTGATATGGAGAACCACAAGAGGGCGCACGTGGACCCCAACACATTCAAATGTCCTGATTGTGAATTCACTGCTACTTCATGGCCAGAGGTTAAGGTTAGACAATCCTCCTATAAAATCAGTAATGCTCCAGGTTGAATATAAAGGTGTGGGGGGATAAGGATAAGGACCAGAATTTTAATTACAAAACATATAATCCAGTTATTTTACTCTTTCTAGAATCATATGGCGATGCATTCCTATCTACGGCCACACAAATGTCCAAACTGCAGCTTTGCTTCCAAAAACAAGAAGGACCTGCGGCGCCATATGATGACGCACACCAATGAGAAGCCTTTCTCTTGTGAAGTCTGTGGGCAGAGGTAAAAAAAAAAAAAAAATTACAGGAGTAAATTTTTTTCTATGGGAAGCACAATGGAATAGTAGTTAGCCAGTCTGCCGTACAGCAAGAGGGTCATTGGTTTGAGTCCCGGATTCAGGCGCTTCTGTGTGGCATTTGCATAGGATTCCTCCAAGTTCGTCCGTTTCCTCCCATTGCTTACTGCCTTAAATTATATAGAGTTAGTTGCCCCTGGGTGTGTTATTGTGTGTGCATGGAGAAGAACAATGCACTCGTGAGATGGAGTGTCCTCCTGTCTCGTGCCCATTGTTTATAGAATAGACTCCAAGTCCACCATGACAGGAGAAAGTGTTTACTGTAGATGAATGTAACAGCAAATGAATAATGACCAAGGCTTCATCCTGTACAGTTTTCTTTTAAAAGCAAATCTGGCAAAAAGGAAACTCTTAGTTTATTTTGAGTTTGTTGTGTTCAGAACTCCACAATGATGGATAAGTTTTGGACCAGGACCTGAAGATTTGGCAGTTTTTCTACGCACGACCCTAGCTGTACCTTATATCGCGCTTTAAACGACTGCAGATATTGAAAATTTATGAACACGGCATTTATCTTTTAACCTCTTCCAATATATGGCTGTTTTTATGGCACAGGTTTAACCGGAATGGCCATCTGAAGTTCCACATGGAGAGGCTACACACTCAGGACCCTCCGGTTCGTAAGCCGAGATCCAGTAGCTCCCAACAGACGATTATAGTGAATAGTGATGAGGAGGCCTTGGCAACAATCCAGAGTGAGTAGCACTGACTCATCTGATAATGTGTGATGTCACTGTTTCATATCAGTGTCCCGTCTATTCACTCTTTTTGTGTTGAACAGCATTGCAGGCAGGTCAGACTGTGATCAGCTCAGAGCAGCTACAGCAGGCTTTAGCACAGGAGCATATAATACTGACCCAGGAACAACCTCTCTCCGATCAGGTACAGCCCTCAATCTATACCTTCTACAAGTAGTGATGGTCATTTAAGTGGAAAAAAACATAATAACAATAATAAGTATTATTATTATTATTAATTTCTTGACAGGAGGATGCTGCATACATTCAACAGATAACGACAGTAGATGGCCAGACAGTGCAACACTTAATGACAGCGGACAATCATGTGACTAGTTTCTTCTCATCCTATACATATATGAGTAGATTGTGATGTCTACTGTACTATTAGATGTCTCTAGAATGATAGTTAGGGAAAAAAAAAGTTTTTACAGCATTGGTATATTATAGCCAAGTTACTGTGTATCACTGATTTTTATCAGAGGTCATTAAGAACTTATTAAGGAAATTATGAAAAAGTGGGTGGGGGTGAGGTGGGGGTATTATGGTGGTGTAGTGGTTAGCGTGCCCACCTCACTGCAACAAGGTCCTGTGTTTTTGAGTCCTGGTCTCAGTTATGTCTGTGTGGAGTCTGTATGGTCTTGTGATTGTGTGGGTTTCCTCTGGGTACTCCGGTTTCCTCCCACAGTCCTACCACATACCCATTGGGCTAATTGGCTGTTTCAGATCTCCCCTTTGTTTGAAAGTGAATGGCTATGTTTGTGTGTTTGCTATGCGATGGTCTGGCAAATTGTTCAGGGTGTATCCCGTCTTTGCCCAAGGTCGGCTGTGATAGGCTCCAGACCAATCCCACAACTCTAGTAGGATTAAGCGGTGTGGCAAATGAGAGACTAAGCGATGACTTGTATACAGGGAGGGACGATCATTCAGTAATTCAATCAACATAAAAATAAAAGGATAAACATTCAGTCATTTAATTCGCATGGGTTACTGTATTTCTTTTCTTATGCTCGTCGGTTAATTTCCGAATCACTTAATCCTAATTGGGTTGGCGGGAGGCTGGCGCCCATCTCCTCCGACTCTGAAGACTCATAAGAACATAAGAATGGGAGTTCAAAAGAAAATCTTGGTCAAAGTAACTGAAACTTCTGTTAATAGATAACTTCATCAGCTTTTTATGATTGAACATTGCCTTTATTTAAATAAACATTTCCAGGCAATACAGGGATCCCTCACTTTCCACGGTTAATGGGGACCGAGGACAACCCCCAAGCGACCGCCAATTTCCACGAAGTAGGATCGACCCCACCTGACTGACGTATACGTACATGTATATAATATCAATAAATACATATTGAATGCTTTCAAGGCTTATAATAATAATAATTAAACATTCAAAAATAATGCAAAAGATGTAAATAAAATATAAATACACACACATACCAACACGCGCGTGCACACAGTCAGATGCACACCTCACATAAAAATGTAAGTAGTTTTATTGGGAGGGGGGTTTAGGTTGGGTTTTTTTGTGTTGTTTTTGTTTGGGGTTGTTTTTTTTTTTTTTGCATAATTGGCCTTGTTTTGTGACATTTTCCGTAATTTTTCCCCTATTTTGAATATTTTTGAAAAACCCATGATGCACTGAAGCCACATAAACTGAAGCTCAAGGTAGCGAGGGATCCATGTATCTATACCGCTTGTCCATCAGGGTAGCAGAGAAGTTGGGACCAATCCCTGCTGACTTTAGGCAAGAGGTGGGATGAACCATGAACAGGTTTCCGGTCTATTGCAGGGCTAACACAGAGACAAAAAACACATTCACATTTTTGGACAATTTAGAGCAGGGGTGCTCAATCCTGCTCCTGGAGATCTACCTTCCAGATGACTTTATCTCCAACCCTAATGTGGCCCATGTGACATGTAAGATCCAGTCAGGTCTTGATGAGATGATTGGATGGTTAGGTGGGCGTGATTAGGGTTGGAGTGAATGTCTTCTGGGAGGTAGATCTCCAGGAGCAGGATTGAGCACCCCTGATTTAGAGTAATCAGTTAACCTCATGTCCACCTCTATGGACTGTGAGAGGACACTGAAGTACCCGGAAGAAACCCATGCAGACACATGGAAAAGATGCATAATGCATAATCCACACACACAGAAATTACTTATTGTAGGGCAACAGTGTGACTACTGAGTCACTATGCAGCCCAAGATGTTGTTATTATTATTTATATATATATATATATATATATATATATATATATATATATATATATATCATGTGGTTACAGATGTTAACTGCTGTTTGTACTTGCTGCTGTTTTATCTGCAAAAATAGATTTCCAATTTCCTCATCTTTTGCTTTTAGCCATTCTTTACTTCACATTTCCCTTTAAACCTAAAGTTGGATCATGTCAGTGTTTTCTGTCTCCTTGTAGTGACCAACTTTTAGCTGATTTATTTATTTTAAAATTTTCTATTTATTTTAGCTGATAGTTATTTATACCCCACACGCACATGTTATTTTTGAAAAGATCAATCATTTTTACTTTCAATGACTTTCATTATTATACTCCAGACTCTGTCACTCACTTTTAGTGAACTGCTAAGTCCTACTATTAGGGGCATGAGGAGAATGGAGCGCATCTCAGATGACCCTGGATGAAGGCTCGTTACATCCTAAACAGCTATCCAGCCCAACACCGGGCAACACACGCACACGCGCATTCACACTCACAACTAGGGGCAATCCGGAACAGCCTGATGTAGGAGGAAACCGGAGTACCTGGAGGAGATCCACACATGCATCCTCCAGAGAGAAACACCTTTGTTGAGCATAGGACTCAAACCCAGAACCTTCTTTCTCTGAGGCATACGTGCTAACCGCTACTCCACTGTGTTGCCTTCAGGCAAATTTCCTCATGGGTGACATACAATGCTTTAAATAATCTCTGATTCCAATAAGCAGTAATTTTAAAAAGAGGAAACTGTCATAATTGGTATTAAAGGGGAAAAGTTTTAAAATGCCTGGAAAAGCTTAAAGTAAAAACTGAAGTTAGGAGATTTGGTGTTATCTTTGCATTAATTACTTCAGATTACCTTGTTGTTGTTGTTGTTTCACATTTAGCATACCTTTTTATAGAGCTGCGCATTCGAAGCTGATCTTTTGTGCTTTATTTAGGCAACACTGTCCCCTTTTTTCTGTCCTTCAGGTCCAGTACATCATCTCGCAGGACAGTGTTCAGCACTTGATCCCACAGGAATATGTTGTCGTTTCCAATGGCAACCACATTCAGGTCAGCATGCACTTTAATAGAACTCTTGTTTCAACAATTCCTCCATGTGTGTTTCTGAAACAAACAAACAAAATACTGTTGTGACTGTGCTGTTTTTATAAATACATGTTCTGAAATATAATTGGCAAAATGGGAACTACTACTACTATATCATTCCTTAGATGGAAGATGGCCAGATTGCTCATATCCAGTATGAACATGACGGGACACTGTTACAGGAACAGCAGGTGAGGAACAGAACACCACAGGCTCAACGTTTGTTATTGCATTTATAGTATTTTTATATTTATGGCAAGTTTATTTGTTCACCGAACGTGGTGTGTGTGTGTGTGTGCGTGTGCGCGCGCGTGTGTGTGTGTGTGTGAGAACATGCTTAGATTGCTGTGACTCATAATGGACAAATCCAGTACTTCCCTATTAGCTCTGAGCAACAGATTGTGAGCCCTGAAGATCTGGAAGCTGTCGCCCACTCAGCTGTCACTGGTAAGACCTTTTCTACCCACTTTCATGGTTAGTAAAGTAAACGCGTTATGAAACAATTCTTATGGCAGAAAGATTCAACTGCACTAACAAGCAGCCAAAACAAGTGCATCTTCTGATGTTTGTATCCGTTAAATCAGAATTTGGTAATTGGTACACATGGGCCACATGTAAAATACCTGTCTAATTTAACCATGATTGTAAGTATAAGTACTTAAATGGTGACGAATATATTTAAAATTTGCTTCTGAACACCACCACAATGGATTTGAAAGGAACCAAGCTTTAAAGGGTACCTACGTCGAATTAGTGGTACTAGCTCTTTAAAGCATCCCTATATGACATCAGCGGTTCTTTCTGGCAACATCAGTTCTTTCCTCCTCTTGTCAAAACATGTGCGAGTGCTGCGACAATGGATATGCTCAGAAATATGTTTCTTTCCTCGTTGGCTGTATCACTGATCCTGAGCATCATAACATACATAACAACATAACATATCGGCCGGTGCTGGGCGGCACAAACAACAAGCGTAGAATAGATCAAAGCATTTAATTTTGTTCCTAAACCAAGTGATGACAGGAAAGTCGAGTTGGCAAAACATTTTGTGCTCATTATACACATTTCTGACAGCATTCTCGTTCTCAGAGTCACTGAAATGTGACGTCTCACTGTCTCCACCAGTTTCCTCCCTCTGTGGTTCAAATACACAACCATTTTCACCCATTTCCCTCAAAATTGTTTTTTATCACCTAAAGTGTCGCCCCGTAAATATACCTGCTTGTTTAGTTTCGCTGGGCAACCCCACTCAACAAGTTCACATCACTTCCTGGAAAAAAACAACAACTGCAAGCCATTGGTTCAGCCTCCACTAGTATTCCACACTATAAATTGATGGTAATTTATGTTAAAATACTCATCTGTGTGTGTTTTTATGTGAGACAGATGCTTATTTTTTTACATAAATTACCATATGCCACCTGAAGCATTAATTGTTTAGGAATTATACACATGTTCAAGACACTAAGTCCATTTTCACAATCTTAAATGTGTGAGTGGACAGTTAACTGATAAGCAGTCTCATGGCCGGGTGTGGCCTGTTTCTTCATTATTTCATAACATATTAAAGTGGTATTTAAGTATTTAATATTTAATATTATTAAATAATATTAAAATATTTAATTAATTTAGTATTTGTGTGTGTGTAATCCAGTGCTTGTCAAATAGTAGGGCGCGTGTTTTGATGCCAGGGGAGTGCGTGTGACCCGAGAATCAAGTGTAATTGCACCTCCACTCCAGTAGTTGGCAGTGGTGCTCTCATTGTTGCACTATAGTGTGGCGGTTTTTCGCAGGAGCAAAGGATATGAGGTGCAGTAAACAACCTCTCAGGAAACAACATGCACAATTTTTTAACAGGAATGAATAGAAAGGTGGAGAGAGACGGACATATTAAGACCTAAATAAGTTGAATGAGTTTAAATAAGGATGTATTTTTTTTTTAATTTATTTCAGGCACATTGGTGCACTTTAAATCGTTTCTGTTACAGATTAAAAAACAATGTTAATGAAGTTTTTCTTTATTGTAAGTTGAACTATATTGCTTTCTTTTTTGTTTTTAATGTTAATAAAGATACAATGTTATGCAGAGGTGTACTAATAATTTTATAGACAAATAATACTATTTATTTATAGTCGCTCAGTTGTGGTGATGGGGGCTGAAATGTTTTTTTCTTCCTAGGGGGGGGCGCCATAGAAAATAATTGAGAAGCACTGATGTAATCCCAATATACCAGGGGTCGAGAACCTTTTTGCGCGCCACAGTGACGTGGCATTGAAAATAGATGTATAGATTTAAAAGCGCGTGATTTATTCATCTGTTTTTTTTTGTTTTATTTGATGGCTTTTTTTTTAGTATTTTCATTTAAATGACAGTGAAATTATGTATTCGCTATTCTGTTAAGAAAGGCCATCTGATTTATCTGAGAGCCAGACATAGTCATCAAAAGAGCCACATCTGGCTCATGAGCCATAGGTTCCCGACCCCTGCAATATACATGTCAGAGAGGGGTCAACGGAAGTGAAGGAGGCCATCCTTAAACTGGAAGAAAAAGATCCGTCAAAGAAATAACAGAAACTGTATTATAGGACAAATGAAAAATGTTCTATCTTCTTAAAGAGAAACAATACACTTGCAAACTACACCAATAAACTGAGAACAGCATGGATGAAACCTAAAGAGATGATGGTGTAATAATCCAAAGCGTATCACCTCCTCTGTCAAACATGGCGACGGCAACATTATAGCATGGATATGGGTGTGGCCCGATAGACTGAGAGACGTAACAGGAAGAATTCTGAATGGTATCGATTTATATTTTCTGCTCAGATTCAGTAAAATGCTACAAAATTGCTAATACAGTGCGAAACACAACAACCCAAACATATAAATTAAAGCAGCCCAATACTTTATTTATTTATTTTTGACAAAAGAATGGAATCTGGAAAAAAAAAAAAAATCAGCAACTAAACGTGGCCGTTCTAAAGCTCCAAAAAATACCTTCAAGGAGGAAACCTCCATCAGTAACAGCAAAGGATTGTCATCTAATATTAAAAATATAATAATATAATCACTATTTTCATATTGATATTACTTAATAGAATTGATTTCAATATGTTTTCTAAAACTGAAGTTTCCACACGGTTGATGTAAATAAGAGTTACTTATTTATTTATTTTTTTTCCCCCTAGCTGTAGCTGATGCAGCCATGGCCCAAACTCAAACAGTGTACACCACAGAGGCCACTCCAGAACAGCTGGAGCAGCTGCAGCAGCAAGGCATCCAGTATGATGTCATTACTTTTACAGGGGAATAAGAACACCCCTTCAAGAACACTTGCACGCCCTGTTATTGCCATGGAGCATGAAAGTCTGGAGCCCGTAGTAGCAACTCTCTGTTGGAAGTGCTACATGTTTTTGTTTTTGTATATTATGTAAAGTACATTACAGTTATATAAGGAATGGATAGAACAATGGTAGAATTTAAATAAGAATCTCGATTTGTAATTATTTAAAATGGTTTTCTGTGTTTTATTCTTCTTTGTAAAACGCATATACACACACACACACACACACACACACACACACACACACATACTGTACACACTGTATTTAATTACGTTTGAAATGATTTGTCGGTTTTCTATAGGGAGTAAGAGAACATAATGGCTCCAGGTAGTATTTATAAAGCAGTATTCTGAACTTGTAGAATTCATTTCCCTTTTCATTTCTGTTCTTTATGATTTCTATGAGGTTGTTGCATTAGCGTTAATAAAGCTAATACCACACAAATCTTTATTTAATTAATTACTTTACCTATTTGAACTACAGTGAAGTGTTTGCTGTTTATACTTTTCTGATTTTTAGGGCACTGATTATAATATTCTCAGGCTCTTTGTTTTG
Organism: Plotosus lineatus; assembly: GCA_024760905.1. NCBI lineage: Eukaryota > Metazoa > Chordata > Actinopteri > Siluriformes > Plotosidae > Plotosus > Plotosus lineatus. Next base: position 23,471,236 of record CM045749.1, on the reverse strand, counting down.
TTTTATTTTATAAATAAAATTTATAAAATAGGAATTTTATATAAAATTAAATTTTATTTTATAGTGGGGTTGGTGGTGTAGTGGTTAGGGTGCTGCGCTCATGATCGGGAGGTTGTGTGTTCGAATCCCAGTTAGACCCCCACTGTGCTCAGACCCCTGGGCAAGGTCTCAACCACAAGTGTGCCTCTGTTCACACTGCAATATAAATGGGTACCAGTAAAAATATACTGGGAAGGTAACCTGCGATGGACTAGCGTCCCATCCGGAAGGAGTTGAACTCCTGGTCACTTCACGCTATAGAAACCGGGGATAAGCAGCGGCCTGATGAGCCACTGGGCTCGGGTGTAAAAATCCCAACAGACTTTACCTTTGTTTTTATACTTAATTAGTTCAGGTACACTTAATAAAATAATTAAGGACGGTATTTACAGTCTTCTTTCTTTTCCTTTTCGGCTGTACCCTTTCAGGCGTCGCCACAGCGAATCATCTACCTCCATCTTCATGGAAGTCATATCAATGATTCGCATATTTGATTTGGCATAGGTTTTTACGTTGGATGCCCTTCTCGACACAACCCTTTAGCAAGGGGCGGAAACACGCTGACGGCTTTGCAGCTACTCTTGACAAAAGTCAGCAATGGTTCTTACATGAACCTCTCACCATAGACAGTGAGAGACCTGGCCGGCCTTTGATAACCCAGTGAGCCGCACTGGGGGGGACGGGGGAACGGTGGGGGGGGGATTTACAATCTTCTGTGTTGAATTCCCTTTACACAGAGCTAGCGATTGTTGAGAGATAATGAGTGTGTGTGTGTGTGTGGGGGGGTGGATCTCACAACAATCCTTTAGTGAGCGCCCATCGATGGCCAATATCGCGTAATGATCTCCACGATCCTCCCAAAGCCAAAACAATATCCCAGTGACGCACTCATCGCATTTTGAAACATAATAATTGAATAATTGCACAAGACTTAGTGGTGTAAGCAAAATAATGTGAAGTGTCGCATCATTTCCTCCAAAGTGCTGTGACGTACGGACATGCTTGTGGTTGAAAAACATTTCATAGGGTAGGTCCTACCACGAAGCAATTCACTTGTTCCTTATTTCAATCAGTACATAGATTCATCCTGGTTTTGTGAGGAAGCCTGTTTGACTGTGGAACCAAAAATGAAGCTGTACTACTTTTTACTTTTCTTCACAAACGGTAAGATTGTGTCCGATTGTGTTTATTTGAAAGAACTAATGTTTTCTCAGTTAAATGTTCCTGTTGTCTGCATTCTTTATATCAGGAATAAATCCAGCAAAGGGACAAGTCCATCCAGAAAAGTCTGGAATGCTTCTCAGACTTGTTTTTCATCCGAGCTACAATTACAATGAAAAGTCCTGCTGTAAGGATATCGGTTATCGCTGCATAATGGTTGTGACGAGTAATGGATATGTTCATCCTGCGTACCAAGGAAGATTAAAAATTTATATGTCCTCTAACATGTTCGCTGTACAAATTTGGAATATACATCCAGAAGATGCTGGGAAATACAGATGCAACATCCATGGAACACAAATATCCCAGGAGTTTCAAGTTGATATTGCTAGTAAGGTTTTCGTTATGTAACTTTATTCAGATAATCCGTCACAACCTGTTGCATAGTTATATCATGACGTCAATTTTTTATTTTGAAATACTAATTAAATATTTGTACGATTTTTTTTTTTTCTACACCAATGCACGGTGATCCCTCGCTACGTTGCGCTTCAGTTTCTGCGGCTTCGGTGCATCGTGGGTTTTTCAAAAATATTCATCGAAAAATAGGGGAAAAGTTAAGCAAAATGCCGCAAAACAAGGCCAATTATGCAAACAAACAAACAAACAAAAACAAAAAACCCAAAACCCCCCAACAAAACGACTTACATTTTTATGTGAGGTGCGCATCTGAATGTGTGTATTATGTTTTATTTACATCTTATGCATTATTTTTGAATGTTTAATTGTTATTATAAGCATTTATAACGTTGAATATGTATTTATTGATATTAAATACACACATATATGTACATAAACATCAGTCGGGGGGCGGGTCAGTCCTACTTCGCGGAAATCAGTTGTTGTGGGGGGGGGGGGTCTCAGTCCCCGTTAACCGTGGAAAGTGAGGGATTCCTGTGTACTGTATTATGTTTAATAGATATAGAAATATTGCTTTATGTTCTGAAATTAACTTTCTTTCTTGGAAATCGATTCAGAGAGAGAGACTGAACTGAACTCACTTCTAGCTTTTTCAAAATCCACCGTCGCACCATTCAGCTCAGCACACCACCTCTCAGAACAACTCTCAGGGATGTCCAGGTAAAGTCTAGCGCACATTCATAGCATATGACAACCTCTGTGTTGGTCATGTTACACCATACCACTGTGTACTGGTATCATTTAGTGTTATTTCTTCACTTATGTTTGCTGCTTAGTAATAAATGGAGCTTGAAGTTCACACTGGGAACCATTTTTGGAATCATGGGAATCGTTCTCATCATGTCCGTCACACTGACCATAGTCTGCTACAAAAAGAAGTCAAGAGGTAAGGCTGAGTTTGAAACATTGGTAACACCGTGACCTAATTTCTTATGTCAAGAACAAGACCTTAGTTATACAATTAGGTCCATAAGTATTCGGACATTTTGGCGGTGGTAAGGCGCTAGATCATTGATCCCAAGGTCGGGGATTCAAGCCCAACTATCGACGGTTGTCATTGCTGTTCCACCGATGCAGCCAACTAGGTGATCAAAGTCCGGCCACGTCTCTCACTGTCCGTGGTAGAGGTTCATGTAAAAGAACCATTGCTGACTTTCATCAAGAGCAGCTGCATAGCTGTCAGCGTGTCTCTGCCCTGCGATGGCCTGGCGAGCCATCCAGGGTGTACTCTTCCCTCGCCTAGAGTCAGCTGAAAAGGTACAAGCCAATTAATCCTCAGTAGGTTCAGAAAATAAATGAATGAAAGTATTTGGATATGGTCATAGTTTCGGATGGTTTTGTTGTTATTGTTTTTTTTTAACCGTACACGACCACAATAGATGTGAAATGAAGTCATGAAGATGTGATGAAAGTGTAGACCTCCAGTTGGAATTTAAGGGTTTAACAAAGGTACTGAATTATTTTATGAGTAAAAATAGTTTCCCCACTTTCAGCATCTAAAAAGTAATTGGACAGTCAAACTTATACTTACAGTACAAGCATACTCGGGGCAGCTCAGGGGTGCAGTGGTTAGCACATCCACCTCACAGCAGTCCTGAGTTCAAGTCTCAGTGGGGAGTTTCTTTGCAAAGCATGCATGCTTTCTCCCACCAAGGATATTTTTTTATTTTTATTTATTTATTTATTTATTTAAGGGACAATGTACAGGAACATTAAGCTCATAGAGACAGAGATGTACTGTACCAGATTATAACTTAATAGCTAGTTTCCATCTGTAGTCCCTAATTTTAGAACGGCCAATTAACCTACAGTGCATGTCTTTGGATTGTGGGAGGAAACCGGAGCACCCGGAGGAAACCCACACAATATATATACTGTATACATTAGCATTACAATCAACTGTTCCAAATTGCGCCAGATGTGAAGAGTTGTCTTTGTTGTCACTCTAAAGGACTGGCAGGCTGTTCAGGGTATACAGTACCATGCTTTCACCCTGTGTTGGCTGAGACAGGCCCGGCCTCCCCACAACTTGAATAAGATAAAACAGTCCAGCAAGGAATGTAATACTTGAATGAACCTCTGTTTGAGATGCTTTGCCAGGCCTTTACTGTACTGCAGTTTCCTCGCTTCACTAGTAGCCACACATGCTAATATCCAAAAGTGCATCTTTCTTACTACCCAAAGAATCTTCATCAAGAGCTGGATAAGAATTGTCAAAAAATTTAATCTGGTCTTTCTATTGTTGAATATTATCAGTGGTTTGCATCATGAGCTAAAAACTCTCAGTACAGGGATCCCTCGCTACCTCACACTTCAGTTTCTGCAGCTTCAGTGCATCGTAGATTTTTCAAAAATATTCATCGAAAAATAAAAAAATATGGAAATTAAGGAAAAATAGGGAAAGGTTAAGGAAAATGTTGCAAAACAAGGCCAATTATGCAAAAAATCAAACAAACAAACAAAAAGCCCCCAACAAAACTACTTACATTTTTTATGTGAGGTGAGCATCTGTGTATGTGTGTATTTATTTTTTAATTACATCTTATGCATCATGTTTGAATGTTTAATTGTTATTATAAGCATTTATAATGTTGGTAAGGTAAAGGTAAAGTTTGTTGGGCTTTTTACAGCCGAGCCATAGTGAGTATATTGGTCGTAGGATGCTGAGGTTGGAACTACCAGGCAAAAGGCCCAGAGGAAGACCAAAGAGAAGATTTATGGATGCGGTGAAGGCAGACATGAAGGTCGTTGGAGTAAGAGTAGAAGATGCAGAGGATAGGGAGAGATGGAGGCAGATCATTTGCTGTGGCGACCCCTGAAGGGAACAGCCGAAAGGAAAAGAAGAAGATAGCGGCTCATCACGCCGTTGCTTATCCCCGGTTTCCATAGCGTGAAGCAACTAGGAGTTCGACTCCTCCTGGATGGGACGTTAGTCCATCGCTGGTTACCTTCCCAGGATATTTTACTGGTACCCATTTATGCTGCTGGGTGAACAGAGGCACACTTGTAGTTGAGACCTTGCCCAGGGCTCTTAGCATAGTGGAGGCCTAACTGGGATTTGAACACCCAACCTCCTGATCATGAGCGTAGCACCCTAACCATTACACCACCAACCCCACTATAAAATAAAATTTCATTTTATATAAAATTTATATTTTATAATGTTATTTATAAAATAAAACAAAGAGCCTGAGAATATTATAATCAGTGCACTAAAAATCAGAAAAGTATAAACAGCAAACACTTCACTCTCTGTCTGTCTTCCTTTCGGCTTTTTCCCGTTTACTCGGGAGTCGCCACAGCGAATCATCTGATTCGCACGTTTGATTTGGCAGAGGTTTTTACGTCGGATGCCCTTCCTGTCACAACCCTTTTTAGCAAGGGACAGAAACATGCTGACGAATTTGCAGCCTACTCGTTACGAAAGTCAGCAATGGTTCTTTTACATGCCTCTCACCATAGACAGTGAGAGACATGGCCCGCCTTTGATAACCCAGTTAGCTGCACTGGGTGGACACAGTGACAACCTTGGGGAGAGTGGGACTCGAACCCCCAACGTTTGGATCAGTGATCCAGCGCCCTATACCACTAGACCACCACTGCTCCTTCAGGGGGGGGGGGGAAACTTATATTGACTCATGTTTGGAACACTTTTGAGAGTTTCAGTGAGCAGCCACCAAATTCTCTTTCATTTCTTGAAATCATTTTCTTTAATTGTTCTTTAGTTTGTTATAAAATAACGAAGAGACGGGATTATAACTCTCAATGAACCTGTCTGTCAGTTGTTGAAATTACTTTCATGCCTCTTAAAGTCAGGCATTAATCACAGATTGACTGCTTCATTTCAAATCCACCATGTAAATGTATAAAGATTGTTTTAAATACTGTACTATTTCACCCAACTCTAGATTACATGAGTTTATGTGCCTGAACGCTGTGTATTCTGTAATTTCAGATAAATGTCACAGCAGCATGCCTCGGGTGCCCAGTATCACACAAGTAAGATTGACTCATTTTACTGACTCATCCTCACATGCTGAAAACAAATGCAATCTGTTTTAACATCAAGATCTATCTTGCAAGGACGTGACTTGTATATTCTTATTCCTTTTTCAATTTTTTTTGTTTTGCATTCTACAACAGCTTCCTCAGGGGATCATCTACACCACTGTGGATTTTAAACCTAATCAAGAAACCTCCAACATATATGCTAACCTGGACATCCACAACTCAAAACCTGAGCCAGGCAACACACAGAAAACACAGGACGGTGTTGAGTATGCGACAATAGCACTGGTTTAATGATCAGTGGAAAGAAGAATCATAATATATTTAATGCTGTTTTTATTAGAGTGGTTAAATAATATTTAATGCTGATACTACAAAGGGTTTTTTTACTCTTTATACGTAGTATGAGCTCTTCCAATGTCTATTAGTAAGTACTGTACTGTATGTACTGCACAGGAGTGGCATGATCTGGCACGGTCATTTGGAGCAGATGACATCATCATTGCACTTTATAAATCGAAAAGAAAAATAAAACGTAAAATTACCATTTAAGTTTGCTTTTCTTGTACAATATATACAAATATGTAATATATACTACAACCTTGACTGTCCAATAAGACTAATAATAACAATAATGCTACTGCGTTGCTGAGTTGATGCTGTTACGTGTCGCTCACTTGCACGATGACAGACAGCACTAAAAAAAAAAAAAGAAAAAAAAAAAGGAAAACTCCGAAACTCTTTGAATGAATCTGGATTAATACTTCCATCACTTATATCCCCCAGAAATCTATTAATCATCATCTCTGATTTTAAAATTGAGCTGTATATCATTAAATGAGCTGTATCCTACACGTGCATATGTGTATAATATTAATGCTGGAAATTTGTGATAATATTTATTCCTTTAATGTTGGAAACACCACTGAGTTACTTTTGGAACATCAAGATATTTTCATTATCCTGATGTAATTGTTGGCTGTGGTGGCCTAGTGGTAAAAGGTGCTGGATCGCTGATCCAATGGTTGGGGGTTCGAGTCCCACTCTCCACAAGGTTGTAACTGTCTCCCCAGTGCCACGAACTGGGTTATCAAAGACCGGCCATGTCTCTCACTGTCTATGGTGAGAGGTTCATGTAAAAGCTGACTTTCGACAAGAGTAGCTGCGAAGCCGTCAGCGTGCTTCCACCCTGCAATGGCCTGGCGAGCTGTCCAGGGTGTACTCTGCCCTTGCCTGGAGTCGGCTGGGATAGGTGCCAGCCTCTCCGCGACCCTAATTAGGATTAAGCGGTTACAGAAAAAAAATGATGAACTGATGTAACTGTATTCACTCAGACAAATGAATACAGTACTATGGCCTTAAACTACAGTATTAGCTCGTACTGTGTTGGTCTGGCAGACTGTATTGGGCGTACTTTGCCCTTGACCAGAGTCGGCTGAGGTGGGCGCCAGCATTTCCACAACCCCAAAGAGGATTAAGTGGGATTAAGCAACTCATTTTGGTTGCAATTCCTTTATGAGACGTAAATTTATTTTCTTTGTTCGAAATAAAATCTATAGTGTACGTCTGTCACTCCGTCCTTCCGGTGTACAGTATTTGTACACATAGGAACTCTGTGTTTATTATTGATTAATTATTTTACCTTGAAAATTTTTTACAATGATTATTTTATCTTGAAAAAAGAAATTATGCACTGTAAGAATGTTTCTGTGGGAGAGTAATACAGAAAACAAGAAGCGTGTAATACTCCGGTCATGTGATGTGACATCATTAATTACATGATATGAATCAACAACTAATTTGATGTTCTTGTGTTATTGGATGGCTAAGCTTGCAGGTTTAATTTCCTCTTTTTTTTAATTCCCTTCAAAGAACAAGTGAGTAAAAATGAATTCATCCATGTCTGGGGTTTGAGTTCACATGAAATACCTGTCGAGTTAAGGAAATCATACGGGAAATCCAACTCGAAGGCACCGCCATAATGTATATATTATTTTCATACACTGACATGCAAACTAATGCGAGTATGAATATTTGTGTGTGTGGCCCTGCGATGGCCTGGCGAGATATCCAGGGTGTACCCTGCCCTTGCCGGGAGTCGGCTGAGATGGGCGCCAGCCTCCCCGCAACCCAAATTAGGATTAAGCGGTTCAGAAAATGAATGATATACAAACTTTTATGACCGTTTTCTTGATTTCGAGGGATTAAAAACACTAACATTGTTTTCTATTAGTTGTAATTAAATATATTACCTGTTTTCTTCATTTTTTTTTACGATTTGTGTACATGCAACGTAAAACTTAGAACTGGACAGCTCTTTGCTCCAGTGTATGCTTTATTGGTTTTGATTCCCAGCAACATTTGAACATTTACATTTTGGACTCTTTGAAGCAACTTGAGCGTATCAGTGTTGGTCCGCATGTTGATGATGGTATAGCTTCGGATAAAACGTCCCAGTATCCACGGATAGGGCAGTGGTGGCCGAGTGGTAAAGGGCACTGGATCGCTGATCCTAAGGTTGGGGGTTCGAGTCCCACTCTCCACAAGGTTGTCACTGTCCCTACAGTGCAGCTAACTGGGTTATCAAAGGCCGGCCATGTCTCTCGCTGTCTATGGTGAGAGGTTCATGTAAAAGAACCATTGCTGACTTTCAACAAGAGTAGGTTGCAAAGCCGTCAGCGTGTTTCCACCCTGCGATGGCCTGGCGAGCTGTTCAAGGTGTACTCTCCCCTCGTCCGGAGTCGGCTGGGATGGGCACCAGCCTCCCCACGACCCTAATTAGGATTAAGCGGTTACAGAAAATGAACTGAACCTATGGAGTCTGTGCTTCTCCTAAAACCTGTATTGCAGCCAAAAATAAATGTTCTCTGATTGTATTGCTTTTCATTTGTATTTTAATCAGCACTGTGATATTTAATATGAAATATAATGCTGGTGATATGAAAGAAGTTTGTCTTGGTTTACCTGACTAACGTAGGATGAAGGAGGGCTTGGTGACGGCGTGGCCATTAAGGGAGAAGATAACTGAAGGCATAATTTGGATGTTGTTACTGTTTACTATGGCCTGAAAGGGAAGCATGACATTAGTTTATTTGTTTTATATTGAAAAAAATGTTATGCCTATTCAGAATTATAACTCTGGTAACATTATCAAGGTTTTTTTTTTAAATCATGAACTCCCATCGCTGTACTGGTCTACAGGAGGCACCCACCCATGAGTCAATGTTGCCAAGATCATGCATGGGCCAACAATAAGGGAAGTGCCAGTGTCAACAATAGCTTGACACGCTCCAGAGTGAGCAATAGTCTGTCCATTAATAGAAACGCCACAGAAATTCAAAAAGACTAATTGTAAATGATAGCCGTGTGGGTTTGTGAACATAATTTCAAGTATGTGAAATGAATCGATATTGACTTTCTACCGTGAGGGCCGTGGTAGCCTGGTGGTAAGGTGCAGAATTACTGAGCCTAAATCCTAAAAGGTTGTCACACTGTTCCTTCAGTGCAGCTAACCAGGTGATCAAAGGCCGGCCAGGTCTCTCACAGTCTATGGTGAGAGGTTCATGTAAAACAGGGGTGCTCAATCCTGCTCCTGGAGATCTACCTTCCAGATGGCTTTATCTCCAACCCTAATGTGGCCCATGTGACATGTACGATCCAGTCAGGTCTTAAGACGTTTCAAAGTCCCTTGATTGGATGGTTAGGTGGGCATGATTAGGGTTGGAGCGAATGACTTCTGGAAGGTAGATCTCCAGGAGCAGGATTGAGCACCTCTGATGTAAAAGATCCGTTGCTGACTTTCAACGAGAGTAGCTGCATAACCATCAGCGTGCTTCTGCCCCTTGCTAAAGAGTTGTGTCAGGAAGGGCATCCAACATAAAAACCCTATGCTAAATCAAAACATGCGAATCATTAATATTATTCCCATGAAGATTGAGGCAGATGATTCACTGTGAAGACCCCTGGGGGATGGGGGGGACTCGCCGAAAGGAAAAGATAGACGATGTGTGTGTCTGTGCTATTCATATTATATGCAATATATGTATTATATAGTAATTAATTTGCCAAACTGCCAGAGTCCCTCAACTGACCCTGTGCAGGGTCCACACACCCCGGAGGCAATTTCTTACAGCCAGTTAACCTAATGAGCACGTTTTCAGACCGTGAGTGGTCACCAGGGTACATGGAGGAAACCCAAGCCGAGCATGGAGAGAACATGCAGACCCCACACAGGAATGCCCTCATTGAGCACAGGACCGTCCTGCTGTGAGGTGGACATGCTAAACACTACTGAAAAGATCATTTTCTTGCATTGGAGTTTTCCTCCAAACCACTTAATTTCTAATATTAAAAGATTTAAAAAACAATTTTTACACTCAGAAAAGTCCAGGAGAACATAAGAGGGTATAATTTTTAATCACATGTATTTCATTCAAAAACACAGGACACTTTTTATGAAGCAGTACAATTGGTATGAAAATGTCTTTTGGGTGCTGTTTGCTGTATTAACGTTAACAAGATTAGGCTTCACTGCACATAGCTTCTTACATACCCGTGTGAACAAGCACGACTGTGTTTACTGAACCACTCAAGAGTTTCCACTACTTCGAGGGGGGGGGGGGGGGGGAGTGAATTGTGCAAAGTGCATGAACGTGACAAAAACACGGACTGTGCCACTTACATCTTATAATACTGTATTTCCTTTGCAGGTTCATTCCTTTTAGCTCACAGCTGTCTGTTTTCTCCCTGAATCTAATATATGAGGCACTCCATCGAATGTAGGCGATTGTCGCAAGTGATGCATGGTGTTTGCGAGACAAAGCACGGATTATCCGGACTTCCGCTCTTTCAAGTGAAGGTTGAGTACTAAACAAGTATTCAACAGGAACTTGCTCACTTGAAAGAGCGAAAGTCCGGATAATCCGCGCTTTGTCTCGCAAACACCATACATCACTTACGACAATCGCCTACATTTGATGGATGTGCCTCACATATAGGCTTCTAAAAGTCTATACTTTTGTAATCTTTAGTACAACGGTATCTGCTGTCAGCAAATCTGGTGCACACTAAATGAGGCAAACAGGGGCAGGTGTGATGCTGTCTCTTCCCAGGGAAGGGTACCTGTGCAGAGAAACATGTGGATTCAATTAATGTTGCTCCTGAAACATAAATCATTTCTTAACAGCATGACATTTGCTCATTTATACGTCAACAGTAATACTGTATCTGCACGAATGTAATATCACATTACAATATGCACCATATATTTTTTTTTTATATATATATATGCATATATGCAATCTATAGACCAATAGTGCTTGCTTGGGAAAAAATATTCCCCGTTGACATATATAAAATGCATTTCACTGATGTTTATCCAAGCTTCACATTCACTGTGGCTCCCAGTCCCACCACAGCTGCACAGCTACACCATCACACAGCAGGTGATTTATAACAGATCTCTCTCTAACCACCCAGGACATGATCAATATCAGCTATATTTTCTCAATAACTGCACTATAGATGCCCTTTGAGCAAGGATTGCATGTGGCTGTCCAATAACTCAGGAACTAGATGGCTGAGTGAGAAGGTTTGGTTTGAGATCCGATATTCATCTTATCCTTTGTGTTATTACCATTATCCTTTATTCTGACACCGCTCCCTATCGGGTATTTTATATCTTAATATATTACCAATGCTGACAGGTTGCACAAAAATACTGTTACTTTTTTTGGCAGAACCTACTACTGCATCCTATACAATAGAGTCATGCATGTCATGTGTATATGATGTACAATAAGGCACAGCAAACGTCAAATAGTTACCGTGTGACTAAATGGATGGCAATCGTCTCCCTCAAACCCCTGTGGTGTGCACATTCGTAGGCCCCGCAGCCACAAACTGACTGCACAGCACATCCCTAATCCACACTGGATGTCCCTGTCACAAGCCTGCCACAAATACAAATCAGTCACACAATGACCATATGAGCGCGTGTTAATAACCACGCCTCTGTGTACTATCAGATACTGATTACTATCAAATACAAAATATAATTACTGCTAATCTGTGATTAGCACTCCAAAATAATTAGCTGCTAGAATTCAAAATTGGTTGTGTCATTTAATTAAATTTTTTACATTTTAAGTTTTATACATATAAAACTTGTAATTTGTATCCATCATACCATTGGATTCCACATTAAAGCAGGTTTTGATATTTTCTCATTAAAATTGGCCTGGAGCTGTCCAGAGTGTATTCTACCCTAGCCTGGAGTCGGCTGGGATGGGCGTCAGCCTCCCCGTGACCCTAATTAGGATTAAGTGGTTACAGAAAATGAATGGAAAGGATCATTAAAATTATTGCAGTTTTCGTTTTGTTAACATCTTAAAATATATTACGTACAATTAAATTTTTTGGTTTTGTTTATTTTTTTAATTTATTCTGTTAGGCTTCTTTAAAGTAACTCAATTGTATTGAATTCAATTAAGGAATAAAATCAGGTAATTGGTTATTTCTTAGGCAAACTACTGTTGCTACAAAATGCAGTTTTAATAAGTATACATCATGAAAATTTGATGAAATGACCTCATTTCTCCACTTAAAGTTAAATTTTAATGAAAACTTAAATTTTGGAATTTCTCTTACAGGTACTAGCAATATACACTATTCTGAGCCATACAGCCCTTAAATCAGTAGATAAAAACTAGTTGTTCTTACCCCAGTGATCACAGCACATCTTCCACCACTCAGAGATGCAAAGAGTACGGAGAATAAGATGAGCAGACTCATAGCAGCAGCTGCGGACACTTCAGAGATTTTTCAGCCTACAGTTTTCTATCCACCGCTCCAGAGTCAACAAGGTTTACAAAGCTTCGTCTTAGTTTGGAGATGCGACGTGTCCTGCCTCGGCCGTGCTCTCTTTTTGTCACTGCTCTCCCACTTCAGATCATAGGTGCGCCAATAAGTTGTACAATGAGATTCAGGGTTTTCTCTCTCTTTATTCTCCTTCTCCCTGAATCAGCCCCCTCCCCTACCTCCGTAGGATCCTCGTCATGACGCTCTATAAGATGCTGGGCATTTTGATGGCAATATTATTTTGTGCCAAGTGATCCTTTGGTATCATTACAATACATGTTTGCAGCAGTTATTCATTTTTTTCTTGTTTCCGAAAATATTAGGCATGAAGTAGTATAATTATAAAAAGGACTGTATATTAAGAGCTGAATAATTTTGGGATTTAGAATCAAACAATTTCAGGATTCATTTTCTCCTGATTGTAAGTTTTACAAATAAGAAATTTATGCAAAAAGATCCAAATGTAGATTTCTATTGTTTGAGCATCAAAATGTGCATTACACACACACACACACACACACGAGTAAAACACCATCAGGAGATTTGGGGGTTTTTTTTGGGTAAGCTTTGATGAAACGGATCCTTACGTCGAGTGACAGTAACTTTTCCATGAAAAGATTTAGCTTGTAGGTAGATCACGGCAAATTAACCATTTGTCTCTGCCTATGGGAGGAAACAAAAAAGTAGCCTCCAGGGACACAGTGATATGATTCATCATGTCATTCACGGATCTAAATTTGCACACCGTACAATTCTCATCAAGTTGCGATGATTAGGTCTGTCGGACATGTACAACCCCTGGCCAAAATTATGGAATCACCAGTCTCAGAATATTCATTCAGTGGTTTAATTTTGCAGGAAAAAAAAAAAAAGCAGGTGCTGCGCCACAATTCTAGTGTAGGCATGGCTGTATACAAAAGGGCAAAAAAAAAAAAAAAAAAAAAAAAAAAATCCACAATCAAGCTCCAACGTTCTTTCTATAGGGTGTTTTTTATTGAGACCTCATCTCTAGCTAGCTGGCCATTGACTCTGAAGAGTTCATCCGCCCTTTGATGGGTCTCGTTTTATTCCTACTGGGTTGCTAGTCACCCTACTCAACAAATTTGAAACATTGTGGTGGAGCAGGTTTAGTCACTGACCACTCGACCATGCAATGGGTTGTACTGGCTTACATGTTACCAGTAGCAGGACAAAACCTGACCCCCCCAAAAAAGAGAGTCAATTTTCGTGTTGGAATGATTCATGTCAGTCTCCAAGGTGTGATCACTCCTGTTTAACTGCAGACTAACAAGCAGATCTAATCTGATGCAGGTGTTAATTTTGGGAATGGAAATTTACAGGGTGATTCCATAATTTATTCCCCTCAACATTGAATGATTCCATAATTTTCCCCTGCTTGGTCTTAAAAAAAAAACAAAAAAAACCCTTACTGACTACCATGTTTTTTCCCCCTCGATTTCTTTTGGCGTGTTTTTTTTTTTAAGCAGCCAGAAAGTTGCTATTTGAAATGACTTCAGTTTCGTGTCCTGTCTGTGATCTGGTTTTTCTTGCAAAATTAAACAGCTGAATGAACATCCTCTGAAAATGGCGATTCCATAATTTTTGCCAGGCGTTGTATAACCACTTATCGGATCCCTTCTTTACCTCTGGCTCTTTTTCAGTGCAGACCCATGTGCTTATTGTAGAGTCAAATTGAATTAAATTCATCCTCGCCATGTGTCATCAGTATCTATGCATCATCTATTTCAATCAGTGTTCTATTTAGCTCCAGGGCTCATTCCATTAAGTGTTACAACTGCCATGGTTAATGTTTCAAACATTTCTCAGCCAATTATGGCACATGATGACGCATTTGGAGGGATTACAAAGGTCAGATTGTGCACTTGGAATTCGGACAGTGAACTGGTTCAGGTCACCCTTCACTTTGCTGAATGATTTTCTGTGAACTTTGTTGTAAAGGTTAATAGCACAAAGCTGTGCAAGATATGGTTTATTTGCAATACTATGTCAGCTGCCAGAGAGACAGAACCAATGAAGTCATGACTCACCACTTCTCCATTTCTCAAAGAGTTACTATAGGCCGCTGGATCGTTGATCCAAAGGTTGGGGGGGGGGGGGGGGTCGAGTCCCACCCTCCACAAGGTTGTAACCGTCCCCTCCAATGCAGCTAACCGAGTTATCAAGGGTAGCCATGTCTCTCACAATCTATGGTGAGAGGTTCATGTAAAAGTCACCACAGCGAATGATTCGTCAAGAGTAGCCGCAAAGCCATCAGCGTGTTTCTGTCCCTTGCTAAAGGGTTGTGTCAGGAAGGGCATGCGACATAAAAACCTCTGCCAAATCAAACGTGCGAATCATTCGCTGTGGCGACCCCTGATAAAGGGAAGAAGCCGAAAGAAAATCCCTTACTATAAGAAACTCGCACAGAGTTGCCTGTGAATGACCGTAAACATTAAAATGAGGCGCTGTAAAATGGTTACAGCGGCACAGCACTTCGTACGTCTGCCCCACGGCAAGACGGCCTGGTTCGATTCCTTGGATTGTGCTTGCATGGGTTTTCTCCTACAATCTAAACATCATGCTCAGTAGGCTAGCTGGCTTTTCCAAATGGCCACTAGGTAGGAGACTGACCGAGAATGTATGCGTGTTGGTCCTGCAACGGTCTGGTGAGCAGTTCAGGGTGTACGCCATCTTTGCCCAGAGATGGCTGAGATTGACACCAGTTTACCCATGACCTTAATTAGCATTAAGTAGCTTGGGAAATGGATGAATAGTGCGTTTTTGGCATTTCATGCCCCTCCCACACACACACACAATAATTAACAGAAATATCCCATCAGATAACATTGTGGCTCTTAAACATCCTTCTCCAAAACCTCTTGAATTACAGACACTCACAGTACTGACTTGGTGATGAAGCAACTTTAAATGCTCCGGGGGTGGAGTGGAATACTCTTGTTTGATGGTTGCGTTTTCATCTTACTGCTGTATTGATTTAAAGTGGGATAAATTAGGCCTAGCCACTGTGAGAACGATATGCATGAAAGTATGACAGCCCTGAAGATTGTGTGCGTCCCATAGATACTGATTTAAGGCCAGGAGAGGCCTGAAACTGCCATAAGCTAGTCAGCAAGGCATTACTGAGCAGCGGTGAGGAAGATGTATTGCCACTGATCTACAGGCCATATAATTACATTGCACTAT
Organism: Plotosus lineatus; assembly: GCA_024760905.1. Taxonomy (NCBI): domain Eukaryota; kingdom Metazoa; phylum Chordata; class Actinopteri; order Siluriformes; family Plotosidae; genus Plotosus; species Plotosus lineatus. The sequence goes on along the minus strand of CM045749.1, from coordinate 23,455,486 downwards.
TCTGCCTGGTCAGCACAGCAGTCTGGGCCTCGTCCTGCAGAACAGAGCAGAAATCAAAACGTGGAGACACACCGAACCGGACAACGTAGAGTCGCAGTGTGACTTAGTATATTTACTTAAAATAAGTTGTAGGTTATTACATTTTTTTTTATGTCCCAGTGTATGGGTTATCCTAACTTTTTTTGTATGTAAAACTGCACAGTTGAAGGCACTACCTAAAATGTTAACAGTACTTGCCAGAAATGTGAAACTGCAACAGTTTTAAAAACTTCTGCAACACCAGAAATTTCATTAATTTAATTTCCTGAACATAAGTCTTAATTAGGATCAAGAGTGGAGCCCGTCCCAACCGAACTCTCAGTGAACACAGGGTGCACCCTGAACAACAGTAATGTGCAACAACCACTTCAAGCTGACCTGTTAAGATTGTCAGGCAGAATTTCTGGCGGTAGAGCCCCAGTGTATATGAATTCAAACCATAACTTGAACTGGTTTTCCATTGTCTGCTCCTTTAAACTCAAACTGACTGAATGAATTTAAAAAAAAAACCCCACACCAACAACACCTCAATGTCACTTCCAACCAAGAATATCCGTTTTCCCTTTGTTTCCCCCCCCCATCTCCACTGTATGGTGGAGGAAGCCAAGTATTCACCAGGGTCTGCTTGTTTGTTAGTTCGTTAGCATGATTAAACAAAAAAAAATAAAAAAAAAATTACTGAATACATTTTCAGCACACATGGGGAAGGGATGCGGTCTGGGCCTATCAAGAACCCATGACATTTTGGATTCTTGATAGGCCCAGACCGCATCCCTTCCCCATGTGTGCTGAAAATGTATTCAGTAATTTTTTTTTTTTATTACATAATAATGTTATTACATAATCCTGTAATGTTTGTTAAAAAAAAACGACATATGTTTTTTCATCAAACTTGGTGGAGGGGCATGATATGGGTCTAGAAAGAACCAGTTAAACTTTGGAGCAGATATAGATTACATTCCAGATCTGGGATTTTATGAAATAATTAAGAATATTGTCTGTAAGCAGGATTTAAAAAAAAAAAAAAAAAAAAAAAAGGGAATATCAAACTTGAGTGAGTGGGGTACGAGTCTGCGTGGACCACATAAAATTTGGTGCAGATTGGGTTTGACAGATTATGTTGGTTATCAAATTACTGTATGCATTTTCATAAAACCTGATGGAGTCTGACAAAGACCAGGGGACAACCCATTGCATTTGATTTGATGGATTATGTTTTAAAACCATATCAGTTCTTTAATATGTACCAAAGTGAGATGCCCACCAGGGGGAGACAATTCGTGATAACATTGTCAAGTTTTAATCATCCTTTTGTGCCATGCGAAGTTGGGTGAGTACTATTCCGCACCCAGTCCTCCCGTGTTTTTCCAATACCCAGTAGAGAGCGAAAGGGAGCACGGGAAAATACCATCAAAATGCCATCCTAACCCTACAACCCCCCCAAGCGACTAGCCTTTTGAGGTCTCCCGTGCTCACTTTCGCCCTCTACTGGACATTGGAAAAACACAGGGAGGACTGGGTGCGGGCAAGTGTTCATGGAGTTTTGCCTTCTTCGAGTGCTTTCACAGAATGGATTTGTCCAGCATGGTCTATTTATGGTGTTTTTGGACTAAAAATGAGCCAATGTTCCCTATAAGTAATACATGAAGCATGATTAATGTAAGCGAGACCAGTACAAAAAAGGTTCTTATTACATGTACCACCCCTCCATGAAAAAACGTGTTAATTAAGTACAACTAAACACCTTCTCTGTTGTATAAAAAGGTTAATCATCTACCGGTTATTAAGTATAATCAATTCCGATCAGTTCAGATCAGGCAGTGATGGCTCATTGGTTAAAGCTGATTGAAAAACGGATTCAAAAGTCAGCGGTTCAATCCTCACCATCATGTCTGTTGGGCCCTTGAATTGTTCAGTGTATTTATTTAAAAAAAAAAAAAAATTGTATGTCACTCTGGATAGGAGTGTCTGGCAAATTCTGTAAGTGCAAAAACAACTCTTCCTCGAGCATACCAGTGCTTGGTTGTGTAACTGAAGGCAAACGGCGAGTGTCATGGTTCTGCTCAGCTGTGGACAGGCACAAGTCAGGGGATGGAGACAAAAAAAAAATTTTTTTTCAAAGACTATCAATCCCTAGAAGTACACAAGTCTATAATCAGATAGTCCCAGTAAAGTATTTCCAACCAAACAAGGCCTTCCAAACTAAATAGAAGAACGAGGTGGTTCAGAGAGGCTACCAAGAGTTTTATATCAACCTGGAAGCTGTTACAGGAGTGGTGTTGTATGCTCTAGTAGCAAGAACCCAGACATAAATCGTTCCGAATGTTTGTGGAACGACTTGAAGACTGCTGTGAACAAAGTCATCATCCTATTTAACAAAGCCTGAACAGTTCTGAGAAAAAAAAATGGGGCAAATATTGCACACTGTAGATGTAGAAGGTTGGTAGAGAAATATCCCCTTTTTTATCCCATTCAGAAAACACAGACACAATGGAGTTTGGCCATGGCTTTGTCACCAAATAGCAAAAAGGCAGCACAGAATTCTGATAAGAACATATACCCTTTTAAGAGTGCATACCGAGAGGAACTGATCTTTTCGTAGTCCTATAGTCAGTGACCAGATGTCATCTGATAGACTATCTACATTCAGTCACCATTTCCCCAGAGATCACACTCACAATAGCAAAAAAAAAAAAAAAAAAAAAAAAAAAAAAAAGTGAATTCAGTGATTTTAAATAGTAGTGACTCACCGGTTGGGGGCTTTGTTCAACCTGCAGGAAGGTTGCGAGTTGGATTCCATGTACCGTCATTGTTAGGCCCTTGAAAAAAACCTTAAGCTCCACAAGCCACTCAGGTATAGTATTAATACATATTTTTTCATTCTAGTGCTTAGATTATTGCTATTGTTACGGATTGACAAACACTAGAGGCACCGACAAAAATAAAATAATATCAACCACTGGAGAGGACGAAGAAAACAAACATCGAACACTGGAGAGTGTGGCTGGGAAGGCCAACTGCCCACAGAGCAGTAACTAGGCGCCAGTAGCGACCACTAGGGGGGTGACTGACTAAGATTGAAACAATCTTCTGGCAGAAAGGGGAAGGTGCAGCAGGACTTTATAGTGGCTTGATTGAGGAGTGGGATCAGGTGTGCACTGCTGCACTCAGCCAAAGGTAGGTCAGCCACGCCCCTCGGCCACAGTCTGCACTGCTGGGGAGAAAACAGGGTTACAGCAACGCAGGAAAACCAAAATGAATCCTCAATAAACACACGCCATAACAACTGTTTGTTTATTGTAGTTATTAAGTTTAGACAATGGGAGTCTATTCATGTGAAAAGTCAACTTTCTGCCCCATTTATGCATCATCTGCTTGTTTTTAAACAAGAAAACAATAACAACAACAATAATAATAGTAATAACAATAATAATACTGCAATGGCCATGCGAACTGTCAAGGGTGCACCTGCCCCGCCCAAAGTTGGGATTATTAGGATTATTAGGATTAAGGGGCACAGAAAATAAATGAATGAATGACTAAATAATAATAATAATAACCACAGGTAATTGCATGGATTTATTACATTTTCCCGTTAATTTATTTGCCAAACTGCTTAATCCTATAAGGGTCGCAGGAAGGCCGGAGCCTGTTTCAGTTGATTCTGGGCAAGGACAAAGTATACCCTGAACAGCTCACCAGTCCATTACAGGGCAAACACACATACACACACACACACACACACACACCTAGGGGCAAATTGGAACAGCCAGTTATGCTGATGTGTAATTTTTTGGACAGTGGGAGGAAGCCAACACAAGCAGGAGTATAACATGCAAATTCTAAACAGAAACACCCTCAATGAGTCTGAGACTCAAACCCAGGCCCTCGTTGCTGTGAAGCACAGATGTACTAACCACTCCACACCGCGCCACCCACAGTACAATGCGCTATATGAAAGCATTTCTGACCAATTATTAGGTGTATTTTAATGAGTAATTCTTTTGAGTGATTTTTTGAAACAAGAGAGATTATGTTGAAAGCAGTATTCTCTGGGTACTCCGGTTTCCTTCCACAGTTCAAACACATGCACGGTAAGCAAATTGGTTGGTTTAAATTTCCCCTATGTGTAAATGGGAGTGTTAAAATTTGTGTATGCTTTGGCCCTGTGTAGGTCTGGTGGGCTGTTCATGGTGTACACCGCCTTCATCCAGAATCGGCTGAGATCGGCTCCAGTCTCTTTGCGACTCTAACAGGATTAAGCAGTTTGGCAGATGGAAAATAGCAAGCAAAAGGTCTTAACTTTTAGACTATATGTTTCATGAGGCATTTTGAGATATGGGGGGGGGGGGATTAACACTCAAAAGACGATTGCCGCTTCTTTTATTGTTTGAACATGAATGTAATCATTGAGTAATTGCGCTAGAGGGCAGTAGTGAGCTACCGCTGCAAAGAAAACACGTGACTCAATATCAGGTGACTTATTTCTCCGGAAGTAAACTAGGAGCTTGTAGCAGTTCTATTTAATTTTTACTACGTTTCCTTTTGAATAAATAAAATATAGAAGTATATATCTGATTTCTCTCATGGAGGCTGCACTAGAGCAACATCTTGACGATACGTAAGCATATATTTCTGTAACTTTTATTATATTCTATACCAGAGTGATATTCTTCATTTAGTGTAGTACTGAGGTTGATGTGGTTTGTTTTGTTGTTGATAATAAAATTCTTGTATTGGTCTAGAATGAAAAATCCTGCGGTTGTTGGCGTTTTGTGTACAGACGCTCAGGGACATAATCTTGGATGTAAGTATTTCTCACAAGTTTACCCCATTATCAAGATTGCCCAATAGTTATGCTTTTTATGCTAATTCCGTTAATAAAGGTAGCCTTTCAGGCACATACTGGGAGATGAATCATACACTGAGGTTTATTCTGTTTTATAAGCATGTGTGAAGCTGATTTTTCCCATCTTTATAAAAACTTAATGTCTGCATCATTGTCTCACTTTTTTTTAAAGACTCACTTAATCCAACTCGGGCGCCCCCCCTAGAAAGAAAAAAATATTTCACGCACCGCCCCGCGAGCGACTTTAAATAGTATTACTGTATTTGTCTATAAAATTTAGTACACTTCTGCATAATATTGCATCTTTATTAACATTAAAAACAAAAAAGAAAAATATAGTCCAATTTACAATAAAGAAAAACTTCATTAACATTGTTTTTAAATCTGTAACAGAAAATAATATTTAAAGTGCACCAATGTGCCTAAAATGTAAAAAAAAAAAATCCTCATTAAAACTCATTCACTTTATTAAAACTCATTCAACTTACTTATGTCTTAATATCTCCACCTTTCTCTTCGTTCCTGTGAGGAATTTTTCCGTGTTGTTTCTTGAGTTGTTTACTGCACTTCATATCGTTTGCTCGTGCGAAAAACAGCTACACCATCGTGCGACAATGAGAGCGCCACTGCCATTTAGTGGAGTGGAGGTGCAATTACACTTGATTCTCGTACACAATTCAAGAAAAGCATGTTCCTCAGGATCATACTCGCTCTCCCCAGCATCCCACCGCGCCCCACTATTTGAGAAGCACTCTACTAGGGTCACAGGGAGGCAAATCCCAGTACACCCTAAATAGATGATACCATTGCAGGGCTAACACATACATACACTCACACACACACACACCATACACTCCCACCGAGGGGTGAACAGGGATTTGAACAGTCAATACACTAATGTGCATGTGTGTTTGGAGTGTGAGAGGAAACCCATGCATGTATGGGAAGAACAAGCTATGATAACATTCTTCTTTTTTCCTTTCGGCATTCCCCCTTTTTTTTCAGGGGTCGCCACGGTAAATCATCTGATTCACATGTTTGTTTTGGCATGGGTTTTTATGTCGGATGCCTTTCCTGACACAACCCTTTCAGCAAGGAGCAGAAACATGCTGACGGCGATGCAGCTACTCTTTATGAAAGTCCGCAATGGTTCTTTTACATGAACCTCTCAGCAGAGACAGTGGGAGACATGGCCGGCCTTTGATAACCCAGTTAGCTGCACCGGGGGTGGGGTGGGGTGGACAGTGACAAGCTTGTGGAGAGTGCGACTTGAACCCCCAACCTTAGGATCAGCAATCCAGCACCCTTTACCACCAGGCCACCACTGCCCCATGATATATATTATAAGAACAAATATGGGCTATTTCTATATACACTATTTACAGCCCACTATAAGAAACGTGATTTTGTCCCATGAAAGGATATGATGTCATAGGGTAGCCATTATTAGTAGATTTTTGTGAAAGTGGTGTTATATTTCAGGATGGCTGTAGCAACTGTATGGCTAAGAATTAGAATGAGATGAACAGAGTAGTTCTTGCCAAATTTTAGAAATTCTGTAATGGAAAAGATAACACAGGAAACCCGATCTGGAGTAAAATGGGACCTGCCACAATTTCCCCATCTCAATGAAATGTTGTTAAACTCATCAGAAATGTTGTTTTATTCTTTGTAAAATGGTCTCAGTACTATTATAATATAATATAATACTAGTATATCATCGGCCTACATTTCTTGTTTATCTCTGTCGATAAAAGAAAACCAACCATGGCCGAGAAATTACAAAAGAAAGACTGAACATTCTAACAATTAAATCAATGGCTGATCACAAAAAAAATGAATGGCCTGTATTCACCTGTATTTGGGCTAACATGGGTGTTTTTATATATTTTTGAAATTATGGTGATAAGTATTGATAAGTATTCTAATAGTTCGAAAGCTGTAATTTACGCATTTTGAATATCAGTCCAGCCGATGGTGAGTCAGATATTTCTTTCAGTTCCCACAATATTTTTCAAGCGACAGCCCATTTGAGTTAAAATGGCCGTATTAACCAAGTCACCCCTACCATTCATTCTCCCGGTGCTGGCTGATATAGGCTCGACCCGAGTAGGATTACATGGCTGAAGTCAGTGTTCGGACCTCAATATTATATTTCAGTCTACGTATCACTGAGGTACAAAATGATGCAAAAATGTAATCTACAAATCATTAATTTCTATAAATGGCAGTGCATTAGATATTCTTTAAGAATTTTCAGTGGTTGGTTCCCCCACTGATTAATCTGATCAGGTCTAAAGTTTGCGAGTATTTCATTGATAGTTTAAATTCCTTATTGTACAATACCTCAGTTGTTGCTGCTCCTGGCTTTAACTTTCATTAAATTACATTTCAAGGTTCTCAGTAACATGGCTGTGTGTGTGTGTGTTTGTGTGTGTGTGTGTGTGTGTGTGTGTGTGTGTGTATATATATATATATATATAAAATATAATTTTTTGTTGTATATTACTTTTATACTGTTTATGTATCTATTTATGTACTTGTATTTATATTTTCTATTTTATTGTTCTGTTCTAATTAACTCAAGGATGTTACACCTTTCTAAGCTATGTTGCACCCCCTACTGATGGTATTTCAAGAGCCTGTAACAGTGAATTTTTCTCCATTGTGAGATTAATAAAGCTGTATCTTATCTTATATATACACACAGACATCCCTCACTTTCCGCGGTTAATGGGGACTGAGACCCCCGTGACCGCCAATTTCCACGAAGTAGGATTGACCGGTCAATCCTACTTCGTGGAAATCGGCGGTCACGGGGGTCTCAGTCCCCATTATTAAGGAAATGTACAGTATAGCTGAGCGTCCCAGAGTGTTTGACTTTGTGCTTTGTGTCTCTGTAGGCCGTGGATCCCTTTCTGATGAGCATGGAGGGGTGGTATCTGTTTTGGCTAAACAGGCAGCCTTGCTAACTAAAGATCCAACAGACAGTCCTACTGTCTGTCTCGAATCTGATTCGGGGTAAGATGCTAGTCACACACACACACACACACACACACACACACACGGCCAAATTTACATAGACATCGCTATTATGTCCCACCACACTCATTGCTCCACAGGCTCATGAAATCAAACGCATGGCATGTCCCTCCTACCTGCCTGCACAGAGCCCTGATCCAACTCCGTTGAGTTTGAGTAAATGGAATGTCAGTTTTGAACCAGATCACTGCTGACATCACACATACTCATTTCAAAATGAATGCTGCATGGTTATACAGATGAATGTAGTTTTTCTTTTTCTCAGGAGGTACATATTGTGGAGACTTGTCAGACAAATCTCCTGACCTTTTTTTCTTGGCAGTGAAATTGTATATTTATAAAGAAAGCTTTTTAAGTATTTGTTTGCAGTAAACATTGTGCATCAATTTAGGCATGAATTACAGATGGGTAGGTGTCCACAAACTTTTGACAATATAACTCATAACAGCTCTATTACTACTTCATTTGGATACTTGATTCTGGTTGGTGAGAATACTGTAGTTCATAACTGTAATAACACGATCACTGTAAACATGAGTTGTTGAGTTACCGTAACGTGCGCATCTGTTTCTGCAGGAATGTGCTGGTGAGGACACACGGGACCATCACGGTAGCCTTGCACAAGATGGTGTCGTAAAGTCTCTGGATGTGTCCTCCATCATCGCAAGAGCTCAGTTATTGCTGAGGTTTAGAAATTTTGTGAATAGACATTAATAGGCCTGATGTACTTTGGGTTATAAAGCGACTCCGCCCTCTCTGGTTACTCTTGCATATTGCGTTTTGCTTCTGATAACATTTTGCAAGATTTCAAGTAACTGTGGCCTTGGTTGACTGATACTATGCTTGTATAGTCTTGACAACTGATTTCTGGTGTCATTTAACATTGCTGTCAATAAATTATTTATTAAATAAGTATTTTATGTCTCATCTGAAATATCACTAATCTAATACTAATCTTTTCTTTCGGCTTTTTCCCGTTCTGGATAGTCGCCACAGCGAATCATCTGATTCGCACATTTGATTTTGCATGGGTTATTACGTTGGATGCCCTTCCTGTCACAACCCTTTTTAGCAAAGGACAGAAACAATGGTTCTTTTACATGCTTCACACCATAGACAGCCTTGTGGGGACTCGAACCCCCAACCTTAGGATCAGCGATCCAGCACCTTTTACCACCAGGCCACCACTGTCCCTCTGAAGGTCTTGGAGTGTGCTTTAGATATTGGTGTAATTATGCCATACACTTCAACAGCAAAGGAATCAGCAGACCCAATGCAGTGTTCAAATTTCTCAGGTTTTACCTATTCTGGAATACAACGCTATACAGCGTGTACCCAACCATTGCTTGCTTTTTTTTTTTTTTTTTACACAAAATACCAATGTTCTATTTGATTTGTTTATCATCTAACTACTTATCTGTAGGTACTGCTTCAAATATTTAAATATTTGCCAGTTCAAATATATACTGAAAAAAATCATCAGTGTTTATTAAATCGGATGTACTTAGTTTCCACATGATTGGGTGCAATGCCTCAGAGCAGCCACATGACTGCAGTAGATGAAAGATGTTACTCCATCAAAAAGAAAATGGAAAGTCATTCCTTCATTCGTTTGCCAAACCACTTTATCCCATTAGGGTTGTGAGGAAGCTGGAGCCTCTCTCAGAAGATTCTGGGCAAAGGGAGGGTACACCCTGAATAGTTCAACGGCCCATTATTGAGCCAATACACACACAACCATTCATAATCTTAATATGCTGAAGAGACAAATGTGTATGTCTTTGGTCTGTCGGAAACTGGAGGACCCCAGAGAAAAGCCACACAAGCACAGGGAGAACATTTAAACTCCACACAGAAACGTCCTCGCTAAGCCCAGGATTCGAAATTGCGGTGAGGTGAATGTATTCACCAAGAACTCCAGCGTGCCGCCCTGGCAATGAACGTAACCTCAGCAAATGAGCGTTGTTTCCTAGGACAGAACACGCAGTGTGATGAGAGCTCACTCACTCATTTGCTGAGTCACTTAATCATCTATTATGGTTGTGGGAGGCTAAAGCCTATCTCGGCTGACACTGTTTGAAAGCAGGGTACACCCTGAACAGCACGCCAGACCATTACAGTGCAACGACGAACATTTCAGAAAAACCAGTTGGCCTAATGTGCAGGCTTTTGGATTTTGGGAGGAAACCGGAGAACCCAGGGAAAACCCACACAAGAAGATACCAAATCCAAAATTCGGACCCAGGACCTTCTTGCTTGTGAGGTGGACCTGCTAACCATTCCACTACCATGTCATTCACTAATTCATTAATTTGAAATATATACAGTGCCTTGCAATCTATTCACCCCCTTGGCTTTTTACCTATATTGTTATTTTACAACCTGCAATTTAATATTTTTAAAATCTGAATTTTATGTGATGGATCTGCATAAAATAGTCCAAGTTGGTAAAGTGAAATGAGAAAAATATACATAAAATTTTTTTTTTAAAATTCGAAATATGAAAATTGGCATGAGCAGATGTATTCACCGGCGTGGCACCATGGCGTAGTGGTTAGCACGTCAACCTCACAGCAAGAAGATCCTGGGTTCGATTCCCAGCTCAGGTATTTCTGTGTGGAGTTTGCATGTTCTCCCCGTACTTGCATGGGTTCCTCCAAGTATTCAGATTTCCTTTCACAGTCCAAAAACATGCACAGTATGCTAATTGGCTGTCCCAATTCACCCCTAGCTGTGAATGTCTGTGAGTGTTGCCCCTGTGATTGCATAACGAGCTGCACAGAGTGTACATCATGCTCACCCAGAGTCGGCCGAGATGGGCGCCAGCCTCCCCAAGACCCTAATTAGGATTAAGCGTATTAGAAAATGAATGAATATGTATTCACCCTTTTTCTATGAAGCCCCTCAAAAGTTATTTTGCAAACAATTACCTTCAGAAATCACATAATTAGTGAAATGAAGTCCCATAATTAGTATGCAATCTAAGTGTCACATGATGTGTCAGTATAAACACACACTTTCTGAAAGGCCCCAGAGTCTGCAACACCAAGAGGCATCACACCATGTAGACCACCAAAACCCTCAGACCGTACAAGGAAGGCATTAATCAGAGAGGCACCACAGAGACCAAAGGTAACCCTGAAGGAACTGCAGAGTTCGACAGCAGAAATTGGCGTATCTGTGCATGAGACCACAATAAGCCGTACAGTACACTCCATAGAACTGGGTTTTGTGGAAGATCGGCATTACTACTGAGTGTTGAAAATAAGAAGGCACATTTTAAGTTTGCAAAAAGACATGTACGGGACTCCCCAAATATTGGGAAGGGAAGGTGCTCTGTTCAGATAAAACTGTAATTGAACTTTTCAGCCATCAAGGAAAATATGCTATTTCTGATGCAAACCCAACACATCCCATTACCCCAAGAACACCATCCCCATGGTGTAACATGGTGGTGGCAGCATCATACTGTGGGGATATTTTTCAGCAGCAGGGAAACTGATCTGAGTCGAGGGAAAGACAGACGGTGCTAAATACAGGGAGATTCTTGAGCAAAATCTGTTTCAGTTTGCCTGTGGTTTGAGATTGGACGGAGGTTTACCTTCCAGCAGGACAATGACTCAAAACATACAGATAAAGTAACACTCAAGTGGTTTGGGGGAAACATTTAAATGTGTTGGACTAACTTGGTCAAAGTCCAGACTTCAATCCAATCAAGACTCTGTGATCAGACTTGAAGTTTTGCTGTGTTTAAGCGGAAACCATCCAACATTTAAGAGCTGGAGCAGTTTTGCCTTGAGAAATGGACAGAAATCCCAGTGGCAAGATGTGGTAAGCTCATAGAGAATTTATACAAAGGGACTTGATGCTATAATTGCTGCAAAAGGTGGCTCGAAAAAGTACTAACTTTAGGAGGTGGACTATGTTATTTTGTCCAATTTGTTGTTTGCGTCACAATAAAAAAAATGTAATCACTGTAGTTGTAGTTCTGGAAATGAAATAATGGAAACCTTCAATCAATCCATTTTAATATCAGGTTGAAAGGCAACAACACATGAAAAAAAATTCAAAGGGGTGAATACTTTTGCAAGGCAATGCATCTGCTAACCATGTGACTCGCATGTTCAATTTGGCGTAGGTTTTTACGTTGGATGCCCTTCCTGACACAACCCTTTAGCAAGGGACAGAAACACGCTGACGGCTTCGCAGCTACTTTTTATGAAAGTCAGCAATGGTTGTTTTACGTGAACCTCTCACCATAGACAGTGAGAGACATGGCCGGCCTTTGATAACCATTTTGCTGTACTGGTGCACTGGGAGGAGGGGAGGGGGGGTGACAATCTAGTGGAGAGTGGGACTCGAACCCCCAACCTTAGGATCAGCGATCCAGCACCCTTTACCACCAGGCCACCACCGCCCCTTTTGCAAGGCAATGCATATATTGTATTCATTTTAAGTGTGTACGTACTTAACTAATCAGGGCGGTGGTGGCCTGGTGGTAAAGGTGCTGGATCACTGACCCTAAGGTTGGGGGTTTAAGTCCCACTCTCAACGGGTTTTCACTGTCCCCCATTGCAGCTAACTGGGTTATCAAAGGCCGGCCATGTCTCTCACTGTCTATGGTGAGAGGTTCATGTAAAAGAACCATTGCTGACTTTCGACATGTGGCGCTGCAAAGCCGTCAGCGTGTCTCCGCTCTGTGATGGCCTGGAGAGCTGTTCAGGGTGTACTCTGCCGTCTCCCGGAGTCGGCTGGGATGGGTGTCAGCCTCCCAGCGACCCTAATTAGGATTAAATGGTTACAGAAAATGAACGATGAACTTAATTAAACAAACAAACAAACAAACAAACAAACAAAAGAACTCAAAAATGTTTCCTGAAAGAGGGCATGAAGATTCATGTTTCAGATTTTCAACATAAATGTCACCCCCTTTAATTCAAATTTTAACAACCAGTAAATACAGGACACACTCACTGCTATTACTGTTGCATTTCTTACAGTGTCACATAAACAAAGTCAACACTTCTCATATTGGAATCCGGGTCATTCCTGTAGAAATACCCTGAAACAGGACCGCTGCAGTGTCACGTGACTTTCCCTTCTTTCACCCAGGGGGTGGGTGGGGGGTGGTGAAAAGGGTGGTGGGAGGGTGGACACTTGTTTTGCATGACTACGACCGGCCTCATTACACAAGGTTTCGGGTCGAACCTTATGGTCAAGATTCCAATCACGTGGTTTTGACCACGTGTCAAGACCTCCAGCACTTACAACCCGGGCCAGTGCAGGGAGTGTCGGACCCCGTGCTGGACCAAATGCGGTGCTCATCTTGTAAAACTTGTAAAACTGAGACAAACTCCAGGCAGAAACGAGGAGGGATAAAAACCCAGCCATGGTCAAGTATGGGAGCCGGAATGCAGACCGTGGTTTAGATCGAACTGCGCGGAAGCGGAGCGCGGACGGGGCAGAGCGCGCGCCTGCCGATGCTCAGGGGACCCGAGCGCAGCGCAGCTCCATCCCTCACCTTCACTGACTGCAGCAGGACTTCACGCTGCTCCACGGAAAGGTAACGAGCGGCTGCTCTCACTGCGACTTCCGCGGGGCTCACTAACCTCTTTCAAACACGTTAGAAGCGCATCAGACGCTTTAACATGCAGCAAAGCGGATTGATGGAGTGCGGGGGAAGTTGATTCTCACGGGCGCCTGAGGAGGAGGAGGAGGAGGAGGAAGAGCAGGAGGCGGTGGCAGTGATGGTGGTGGTAGTGGGGGTTGATGGTGTTAAATAACCAATGTTATGCCAATATTATACCCTCAAGGAATGATACTCATCC
>CM045749.1:23354228-23436728 GCA_024760905.1 Plotosus lineatus | reverse complement strand
CGAGCCTCGTGGCTCACCAGGCCGGTGCTTATCCCCAGTTTCCATAGCGTGAAGCGACCAGGTGTTCAACTCCCCCTGGATGGGACGCTAGTCCATCGCAGGTTACCTTCCCAGTATATTTTTACTGGTACCCATTTACACTGCTGGGTGAACAGACGCACACTTGTGGTTGAGACCTTGCCCAGGGGTCTTAGCACAGTGAGGGTCTCAGTGGGATTCGAACTCACAACCTCCTGATCATGAGTGCAGCACCCTAACCACTACGCCACTGGCCCCACAGTCTAAATGGGTACCAGTTAAAAAATGCTGAGAATATAACCTGTGATGGACTAGCCTTCCAACCAGGAGGAGTTGAACTTCTTGTCGTTTCATACTACAGAAACTGGGTAAAAGCACCAGCCCTGATGAGTGAATAGGTTGGTAAAGTCCTTTGGGCTTTTTACACCCAAGCCCAGTGGCTCATCAGGCCAGTGCTTATCCCCGATTTCCATAGCGTGAAGTGACTAGGAGTACAACTCCTCCTGGATGGGACGCTAGTCCATCGCAGGTTACCTTCCCAGTATATTTTACTGGTACCCATTTATACCACTGGGTGAACAGAGGCACACTTGTGGTTAAGACCTTGCTCAGGGGTCTTAGCACAGTGGGGGTCTAACTGGGATTTTGAACACACAACCTCCCAATCATAAGCGTAGCACCGAAACCACTACACCACCGGCCCCACACTATGAGTGAATAGGCTCGGGTGTAAAAAAGCCCAACAGACTTTATCTTTTACAGTTTAGTTGAAAAAGAGATGAGTAAATTTGTCTTTGAAACACATGTAACAGTTAATAGTACACAGAGTACTGCAGCTAGCTGGCATGGGCAGTAGATCTGTAGCCTACTGACCCCTTAGAAAAGTTGCCACCACTGCTCTCCCCTATCAACCATTAGCTACCAGCTTGGGACGGTGAATATTTAAACTTGATTCTGCAGGTAGTGGCTATGTGATGTTGCTCCAACCTCAAAACGAGAGTTTCAGAAGTGGCATGTTTCAGAAGGTTATTGTGTTTACTGGCATTTTTGTCACGTTTATGATGTTTCATTTCCAGTCCGACTTGATTATCGCAAGTGTCAAAAATAATCCAGGCACATATTTTTAGTCCAGTAGGACAACAATCTTTTACTGAAGTATACTGTGGCACTTTTGGTGGAAACATTACAATTGTCTTGAATGGCCGCGCTCAGCTGTCGCGACTGCATTGCAGACAGAATTTGAGTGATCCATATCCAGTGGAAACTGCTTAGCATTGCTGTGATTGACAGAGAAGAGAAAGCATTTATTGGAAGAATACGACGTATAGTGGTACCTCACCTTACGTAAGACCCAACAAAATGAAAAATCCAAGTTACGAAATGCAGTTACCTAAAATTTCCGTCTCTGGATACGAAAAGAAAATTCACATTACGAAACGCTCCATCTCAAAAATTTAAACAATGCGCAAGTTGCTCTCCCAACATCTCGCCCCGCTGGCCTCCAATTGGCTAGGAGGGAGCTGCATCTCCATAATATCCATGATGCTTTTCGTGTGCTTTCGACCTGTTGTTCGTCACGGAGCTGCAGCTCCCTCCCATTGGCTAGGAGGGAGCTGCATGTCCATAATACCCATGATGCTTTTCGTGTGCTTTGGACCCATTGTTCGTCACGGAGTTCTAACATGCGTAAAGGACAGAGTTACTGTTGTTTCATGAGTTTTTTCGAGTGTGCTCATTGCAACTTTATTTTTCATCATTCATCGTGGGCCCCAAGAAAGTGATTCCCGGTGCGAGTGAAAAGAAGAAGTGGGCTCGTGGCATGCGGTTGAGTGATATCACAAAGGAATATGGCCAAAATCCGTCTACTATCGGTACGATATTGAAGCAGAAGGAGGCCTTAAAATGTATTTTATAATTTTGAAAGGGTTTAGGGAGTAGTATTGGGGGCCTTGGACTGAATCAGGCCTTTTACGTTTACTTATGAAAAAATCAGGTTACGAAACCACTTCTGGAACGGATTAATTTTGTAAGGTGAGGTACCAGTGCATTACAATGGAAATTTAGAGACATTTCAAAGCATCCACATGTTTATGTCCTTGGTAGCTTGGGCAGAAGGTAATTATCAACCTTTGCCGAATGGAAATATCCACCTCTCGAAGAACCAAAATCAGTGAATTGAAAAATGAATGGATAGATGAATGACGGTGCAGTGGTGGTCTAGTGGCATAGGGCGCTGGATCGCTGATCCAAAGGTTGGGGGTTCGAGTCCCACTCTCCACAGAGTTGTCACCGTCCCCCCCAGTGCGGCTAACTGGGTTATCAAAGGTGGACCATGTCTCTCACTGTCTATGGTGAGAGGCATGTAAAAGAACCATTGCTGACTTTCGTAAAGAGTAGCTGCAAAGCCATCAGCGTGTTTCTGTCCCTTGCTAAAAGGGTTGTGACAGGAAGGGCATCCGGCGTAAAAGCCTCTGCCAAATCAAATGTGCGAATCAGATGATTCACTGTGGCAACTCCCGAGTAAAAGGAAGACAGACAGACAGATGAATGACCTCACAAAGGGCCGAGCTGAAATGAGTCCTTAAATAGATTCCCGTATTAATCATGTTAATTCACCACATCTGTTATTGAATCATGGCGTTTGTGCGTCAACTGCATGTTGGGAGCGGTTGTCCATCCCGCATACCTAGAAGTGGCTGTTCAACCTGCTAGACAAAGTGCACCGATAGGAAAACAGCACAAGGACAATAAGACAGATATAACAATAAGTAATTAGCAAAAAGTAAAAGATTTTCTGGACAGTAAGTTTTCGAGGCATTTTATTGGGATCCCGGTGGCTTGGGGCTTAAGCTAATTACTAAGCTTAAACTATAATAAAGTCTGTTATTTTCATGTATAAGAATTTTCCTATTTCTTGTCTCTTTCAGTGTGTGCATTGTTTTTTAAATAAATAAATAGATAAATCAAACTTCAGATCATAAATACAGTAAAGACATTTATGATTGTATAATTACAATTAAAGATGGAAATGCTCTCTCTGTACTTTCACCTCCCATCACTTGAGTGTCCTGGTGATACTGATGATGCTAATTAACCTTAAGTCATTATATTAAAAGACTAACTCAATATTTAAAAACCAGGAACAGTTAAACAGTAACTGGTCTTCTTCGGGGGGGTCTAGTGGTATAAGGCGCCGGATCGCTGATCCAAAGGTTGGGGGTTCGAGTCCCACTCTCCACAAGGTTGTCACTGTCCCCCCCACCCAGTGCTGCTAACTGCGTTATCAAAGCCCGGCCATGTCTCTCACTGTCTATGGTGTGAGGCATGTAAAAGAACCATTGCTGACTTTCGACAAGAGTAGGCTGCAAAGCCGTCAGTGTGTTTCCGCCCTGCGATGGCCTGGCGAGCTGTCCAGGGTGTACTCTGCCCTCACCCTGAATTGGCTGGGATGGGCACCAGCCTCCCCGTGACCCTAATTAGGATGAAGCGGTTACAGAAAATGAACTGAACTGGTCTTCTTCGGGATACTCACGTATCTAGAGCATCAACATTTTTGTGTTCAGTTATAATCTCTAAATCAAGGGTCGGGAACCTTTTTGACTAAGAGAGCCAAAAATAAGACATATTTTAAAATCTAATTCTCTGAGAGCCATATATATATTTTAATACTTAATGCAACTAAATGGAAAAAGACGACCAACAATTTTAGAGTATAATAAGACTCCGAATTTATTTTAAACAACATTGTTATAATGAAGTTATTTATTAATAAGAAAAGTACTTTTTACTATTAATGCGACTTCTGGTGCTGCATGGTTTTGCTGATGGCTTTGTAGTCTGGTTGATACGTGCTGAGGTTCAGCTTTATGCAGGCGTTTAGGCTTCCATCTGTTAAACATGACCGCAGGTTGGTCTGGATGTTTTTCAGGTGTGAGAACGACTGCTCGCATGCACATGTGGAGCCAAACACATCAAGCACGTCCCAAGTTTTGGCAATCAGCTGGTCGAAGTTTTTTCATTCTGTCCATTTGTGTTTTGCTTGCCAGCTCTGTTTGGCTTCGTGCAAATAATAGGATCAAAAATAGGGGAAATTTACCTCTTAACCCGAAAACAACTCGTGCAAGCTGTTGCATATAATCCAATAAAATTAGAGTTTCAAGGTATCAGCCCCGCCCACACACTGGCGTACAGAAAGGATTGGCTCTCTGCTGCGCGCCACAGCGACAAGTGTCATTGAAAATAGATTTATAGATGAAAATACGTGAGATGTATTTGTGTTTTTGTTTAATTTGATGGCTTTTTTCTGTATTTTCATTTAAAGGACAGCAAAATTATTATTAGTTATTCTGTTAATAAAGGCCACCTGATTTATCTGAGAGCCAGATGCAGTCATTAAAAGAGCCACATCTGGTTTGTGAACCATAGGTTCTCGACCCCTGCTCTCAATGGTCAGTGATAAAGAACTTTCTTTCAGAAGTCATCAGTCTTTTGTTGTTTTGGGAATTAGCCAAGAAACTAAAGATATATTACTATGGTGTGCACTAATCCCTTTCCACAACAGTACAACCTGCCGTTAGGCGGGATCAGAAAAACTGGCATGACTTGCTGTGCAGCTATACACGAGGACAAATCCATCAGAGACTCCAGCTTGAGAAATGTGGCAGTGGTCGCCTGGTGGTAAAGAATATGGATCGCTGATCCTAAGGTTGGGAGGCTGCCCCGCCCCCCTCCCCCCCTCTCCAGTGCAGCTAACTGGGTTATCAAAGGCCGGCCATGTCTCTCACTGTCTATGGTGAGAGGTTCATGTAAAAGAACCATTACTGACTTTCATAAAGAGTAGGCTGCAAAGCCATCAGCGTGTTTCTGTCCTTTGCTAAAGGGTTGAGTCAGGAAGGGCGTCTGACGTAAAAACCTATGCCAAATCAAACATGCAATGATTCGCTGTGGCGACCCCTGAGAAAAAAAAAAGGGAACAGCCGAAAGGAAAAGAAGAAGAAGACGACTCCAGCTTGCAGAAATAGACTTCTGTGGTGTTAATAACGTAGGTCAGCAATCAAAGCTCTGTGGCTGCACCTGTGCGCATTACATAGGATATCTGAACCAACAAACAGGAACACAAGGAATGTTGCCACTAAAGGCCATACCATACCCCACAGATAACATTTGGATTGCCACTTTCACTCTACTACAGGGCAGTGACCTAAAACACTGATCCAAATCATGCAGGGTCTATTTAGGGAAGAAATAGTCAGCTAGATTTCTGTCTGTAATGGACGGGCCAGCACATTCAACAGATCTCGACCCTATTGAGCTGTTGGGGGTGGCAGTGGTGGTGGTGGTGGTGGTGGTGGTGGTGGTGGTGGTGGCGGGCTGTAGGAAATGCTTGAGTGCAGTGAAATTGGTTGCAGATATTCTCAACAAACCGAGCAGCTGGTATGAAAACACAGATGTGTTTTTTAAAAGGTTCAGTCTTCGATTGTATTTTATATATATCTCCCAGTGCAGCTAACTGGGTTATCAAAGGCCGGTCATGTTTCTCACTGTCCATGGTGTGAGGCATGTAAACGAACCATTGCTGACTTTCGTAAAGAGGAGCTGCAAAGCCATCAGCATGTTTCTGTTCCTTGCTAAAAGGGTTGTGACAGGAAGAGCATCCAACGTAAAAACCTATGCCAAATCAAATGTGTGAATCAGATGATTCGCTGTGGCAATCCTTGAGAAAGGGAAAAGCCGAAAAGATATATATATATATATATATATATATATATATATATATATATATATTACAGGGATCCCTCACTTTACATGGTTAATTGGGACCAAGATCCCCACGCGACCAACGAAATCCGCGTAGTAGGATCGCCCCTCCAACCATAACTGACGTATATGTATATATAACATTAATAAATACATATTCAAGGCTATAAATGCTTATAATAACAATTAAACATTAAAAAAAACAAATATAAATACGTACACACACACACACATACAGATAGTATTGCATGAGAAGACAACACACATACATACGCATGCATGCGTGCAAACACAGATGCAACAGTGTAACTAGTTTTGATGGGAGATTTCGGGTTGTTTTTTGTTTTGTATTTGTTTAGGGTTTTTTGTGGCATTTTCCTTAACTTTTGCCCCTATTCTTACTTAATTTCCTTCTTTTTGAATTCGATGAATATTTATTTTTTAAAAAACAAAACACGATGCACTGAAGCCACATGAATTGAAGCGCGAAGTAGCAAGAGATCCCTGCATATTTATATATATATTTATATATATATATATATAAAAAATTCTGTACCTTGAGTCCAATTATCGAACAAAATAATTTAATATATTTTCTCCTGGTGCTTCTCCGTAGCGTGGTCTGGTGTTCAGATCATACCCAGCCCTGGCTCTGTAGTTAGACAAATTGTGTGTGTGTGTATGTGTGTGTGTGTGTGTGTGTGTGTGTGAACATGCTACTGTTCAAAAGTTTGGCTTTACCCAGTAAATATCTAAATAGTTTTTGCATAGTTTTGGGCTTTGTCCTGCCATTGGAGGAAAGTGGCTCCTCCCACATGTCTGTCTTCCTTTCGGCTTTTTCCCTTTTACTCGGGAGTCGCCACAGCGAATCATCTGATTCGCACATTTGATTTGGCAGAGGTTTTTACGTCGGATGCCCTTCCTGTCACAACCCTTTAGCAAGGGACAGAAACACGCTGACGACTTTGCAGCTACTCTTTACGAAAGTCAGCAATGGTTCTTTTACATGCCTCTCACCATAGACAGTGAGAGACATGGCCCGCCTTTGATAACCCAGTTAGCTGCACTGGGGGGGGACAGTGACAACCCTGTGGAGAGTGGGACTCGAACCCCCAACCTTTGGATCAGCGATCCAGCGCCCTATACCACTAGACCACCACTGTATGGTATGGAATTGGAGATTGAAGTGATAGCGTTCAAGATCCTGTTTACCCTGTTCAACTCCCACTTTATGATCAGCAAAGCACCCCCAGACCATCACATTTCCCCTACCATGCTTGACAGGTGGTGTCTAACACGCCTTCTACATTCATTTTCTGAACTGTCTGTCTGTCTTCCTTTCGGCTTTTTCCCATTTACTCAGGAGTCGCCACAGCGAATCATCTGATTTGCATGTTTGATTTGGCAGAGGTTTTTACGTCGGATGCCCTTCCTGTCACAACCCTTTTTTAGCAAGGGACAGAAACACGCTGATGCCTTTGCAGCTACTCTTTACGAAAGTCAGCAATGGTTCTTTTACATGTCTCTCACCATAGACAGTGAGAGACATGGCCTGCCTTTGATAACCCAGTTAGCTGCACTGGGGGGGACAGTGACAACCTTGTGGAGAGTGGGACTCGAACCCCCAACCTTTGGATCAGCGATCCAGCGCCCTATACCACTAGACCACCACTGCCCCTAATAACACTCTGATAATACACTGTCTTAATCCTAATTAGGGTCATGAGAGAGGCTGACACCCATCTCAGGTGACTCTGGACAAGGGAAGAGTACACCCTGGACAGCTTGCCAGGCCATTGCAGGGCAAGAGAACACGAGTCTCCTCTTTATGTATGATAGCAATGGTTGTTTTAAATGCAATCACAGATAGTGAGAGACATAGCTGGCCTTTAATAACCCTATTAGCAGCATGGGTGTGTGTTTGCGCATGTGTGCGTATGTGTGTGTGTTTTCCTTTATTCTGCAGCTTATAAATGTTTGTCTTTGTGTTCGGACCTTCAATTTCTTGTCACCTTCTCATATGGTAGGTAAGGTAAGTCTGTTGGGTTTTTACACTCGAGCCTAGTGGCTCATCAGGCCGGTGCTTATCCCCGGTTTCCGTAGCATGAAGCGACCAGGAGTACAACTCCTCCTGGATGGGACGCTAGTCCATTGCAAGTTACCTTCCCAGTATATTTTTACTGGTACCCATTTATACTGCTGGGTGAACAGAGGCACACTTGTGGTTGAGACCTTGCCCAGGGGTCTTGGCACAGTGAGGGTCTCAGTGGGATTTGAACTCACAACCTCCCGATCATGAGCCCAGCACTCTAACCACCACACCACTGGCCCCACACCTTCTAATATGGATTAGCCTTAATTTCTCCAAACAAACAATACTGATGAATTTCAGAAGAAAGTTATTTCTGGCCTTTTAAAGTCTATATTACATGCACAAATGCGGATTCTTCCTTCTTCAACACAACATTTTTCATCTGTACTGACATAATTATCAAAAAGTTTTCAGTTAGATTTTTACCATGACAAACTTAATGACAGACGGACAGACAGACATATTTTATTATTCTTAGCATTTGCAGTGAAAGAGCACATTGCTGAATGGTGCCAGTCTTCTTTACAACCCCAAGCAGTTAAAAATGAATACTATATATTATATAGTAAAATTATAAATCCTAGGAGTGAAGCTTAAACTTTAAATTAAAAGAACTTGAGGCAGATATTATTGAAAGTATGAGGATTGTATATAATACTGTAATAGTAAAGATTGGCAATCTAGTGCAGAGATTAACAAAAGCCCAGTGTAAACATTCGTGTGCAGATTAAGGTGCCTGGTGAGGTGCGAGAGGTGACGGTGCAGTGCACAGTCTTTTGTTGACCTGGTAATTGGCTGTCCAGAGCAAATAATTAAAAAAAGTCCAGTGTAAACATGTTTGTGGAGGTAAAGGTGCGTGGTGTGCAGTGAGTGGTGCAGCGCAAGGCAAGTATGTGGCTGTGTGCGTATGTTGTGTTAGCATATCTGGCCATGTTAGAATTAAAAAGTCTGATGGCGTGGAGGAAGGAATGGTCCCCTCAGTCTGTCAGTGGAGCAGTGCAATGACAGCAGCCTGTCGCTGACGCTGCTCCTCTGTGTGGTTATTATGTAATGGATGCAGTGGATTGTCTGCACTTGACAGGAGCCTACTGAACGCCCATCGCTCTGCCACAGATTTTACACTGTTTAGAGAGCCCGCCTTCCTCAGCAGTTTGCCCAGTCTTGAGGCATTCTTCTTCTTAATGCATTGCCCCAGAGCAGACCACTGTGTAAAGGAGGGTAGTTGCTGTAGTTTTTGCAGATGTTGAAAGATGCTAGCCTTCTGAGAAAGTACTTTCATGTAGAGAGCATCAGTGTTGGCAGACCAATCCAGTTTGTCATCCAGCTGCACGTCCAACTAGTCATATGTCTGCAAGTGCTCACAAACACCAGTGGAATATATATATATATATATATATATATATATATATATATATATATATATATATATATATATATATATATATAGTATACACACACACACACACACACACCCACACACACACACACACACACACACAGTGATCCCTCACTCATTTTGCGATTAATGGGGACCGAGACCCTCCGTGGATGCCGAATTTCCGTGAAGTAGGATCAATCCCCCTGACGACGTATATGTGTATCAATAAATACATATTCAATTCTATAAATGCTTATAATAACAACTAAACATTCAACAATAATGCATAAGAAGAAGTGAATAAAATATAAATACACACTCAGATGCCCACCTCACATAAAAATATAAGTAGTTTTGTTGGGAAGTTTTGGGTTGTTGGTTTTTTTTTTGCGTACCGTGATCGAAGTCATAAGCGCCCTGCTCCAATAAGTGCCCCCCCCCATGGTTTTTGTTCTTATGTCTAATAACCGCCCATGTGTACTGCGAGCAAAATCGTAGATCAAACTTACCAATTTTATTCGATCAGTCTTTGTAATGGTAAAATGAGGCATTCACTGCCTGTAAAAGTGAGATTACACGGTATTTCAAGACCCCCTGCCACTGGGGAATGTCTATAATGTTCACCAGTAACAACACATTTGATCGTTCCGCCATGCTTTAAAAAACAGGAAAATATTTTGCTGTGTTCTCTTGGTCAATGTCCAACAACTAATGAACCATTGGAAACTGCTACAGCAAAACTATGGGATGCTCTGAATGAACGGAGCGATGAGCCAGATATGGACCTATCAGAAAGTGATGAGGATTTTTCACCCGATTCTACTGCTCACTAACTTCATAAATTTAAGCACATTCCTGGACATGTGCTTTTGTTTATGTTCGTGTTGATTGGTTAAACGTGCCATGTGCTAAAGCTGACATTCATGTTGATTGGCTCAATTTTACTCCCGGAAAAATGTTTAAAGGAACATCACCAGGAGGGAAAAGTAAGGGGTCTTTTATTCTTCTTCTTAATTTATGCTGTTTACTGTTTATTTTCAGCTTGCATGTAAGCAGTTTGGTTGATACCACAAAATGAATAACACAAATACCAGTAAAACTCTTTTATTATTCTGTTATTATTCATGTTTTCCACCGCGATGGTAATAAGCGCTTACTGTTACACTCTGCTGGTAATATTTTAATACGCGCCCACCCACTCCAATTTTTAAAGCACTCTGGGCACTCATCACGTTGAATACAGTAAGTGGCCTTGTTTCCTTTACTTTTTCCCTATTTTTCCTTAATTTTCTTATTTTTTTATTTTTCAATGAATATTTTTGTAAAACACGCGATGCACTGAAGCCGTAGGAACTGAAGTACGAAGTAGTGACGGACCACAGTATATATAAAGTGAATTACAAAATCAATTTATTTACAGACTTTAGAGAAAAATGTCTGATAGCGAAATAAAACTAGTACAGTATTGGTAAGAGTAACAGGTTGGATGTCCTAGACCAGGGGTGCTCAATACGTCGATCGCGAGCTACCAGTCGATCTCAAAGGCAATATTGGTCGATCGCGAAGGTAGGATTGGTAAATAACATGACATTAAATAAATAGACGTATTTTTCTGACCTTTAGCTCACCGCGCATGTGCAAACAACGGCACTAAGTACCGCAAAACAAGCTAGTCAGCGAGTTCCCTCCTATTTTAAGCCCTAGCTTTTTTCTTAAAGTAAAGAAAGCTTATGAAACTGG
The DNA here is from genome assembly GCA_024760905.1 of Plotosus lineatus. NCBI lineage: Eukaryota > Metazoa > Chordata > Actinopteri > Siluriformes > Plotosidae > Plotosus > Plotosus lineatus. The sequence goes on along the minus strand of CM045749.1, from coordinate 23,425,743 downwards.
ATGCTGGAGCAAAGAAGAAGACAAAGTATCACTTTCATACAGAATGAGAGGCAGACTTTTTTTTCACGATGACATTTTTGAAGTGCGTTTGGAAGTGTGCTTGAGGCTGGCTGTCAGCAGCGACTGTCCGGATTATGCATCCCTGTCTGATTCAATTCAGTGCAAGTCATCAAAGTGAACTCGGTTAGTTACAAAAAAAGTTAATAGTTAATTATGTTGTTATACAATATTGGCTCATGCGGTTATGCACGGCACATAAACATACATTTACACATAAAGAATCCTCAATATACTTTAAAATAAATATATGTTTTGCATTTTTTTAGTGGGTAGATCTTTGTGACTTGGTCATTCTATAAGTAGCTCGCGTGCTGGAAAAGTGTGAGCACCCCTGTCCTAGACAGTAGGTTGTCAGTTAAACATTTACAGTGATCCCTCGCTACTTCACGCTTCAGTTCCTGTGGCGTCAGTGCATCGTGGGTTTTTCAAAAATATTATTTGAAAAATTAAAAAAAATAAGGAAATTATTTGATCCTACTTCGTGGAAATTCGGCGTCCGCAAAGGGTCTCCTCGCTTATGTTCTACTTGCAAGACAGCAAAATACAGCAATAAATTAACCCGTAACTCCAGATGTGCGCAAAAGTAAGCAGTGGTATGAGAGTGGAGATGATACAAAATGAGCACAGTTCTTGTTTCTGTTTAAATGCTGCTTGTTGAAATAAACTGCACCGTGGCCTGAGAGTTAGTAAGGCAATGCTTTGGCATGCCTTTGTTATGTATACATTTTCTTTTCTCACCATCTGGACAACCTTCTCAGTTTTTATTTATTTGGTTTTTTTTTTTTTTTTTTTTTTTTACTTTTTTTGCAGTACCTGATTTGTACATGGAGTAAACATGTGAGTATGTCACTCAACATACAAAATAATAATGACAGATGTATAGTTTAAATGAGTGACATTTTCCCTAAATAGTACTTATTATTTCTTTAGCCAAGTTCTATTACGGTTGTGCGAAACCTATCGCAGCCAACTCTGTGTAAAGCTGGAGTACTTCCTGAGCATCCTGCCAGTCCATCACAGGGCAACACACACACAACAAATTTGGAACAGTCATTAGCCTAATGCGGGTGGAAACTGGAGCATGTAGAGAAAACCCATTCAAGTACGGGCAGAACATGAAAACTTCACTTCGAAAACTCTTTCCGAGCACGGGACACAATCCTAGTACCTTTTAAAAGTGACGTAGACGTGCTAACCACGAAGCCACTTTGCCACCTTCCTCAAAGTTAGAAAACTATAAGCGGGCTTAACAGAAATCAAAGAAATTTTAATTAGGTTTAATAAGTGAAAGAGCCCACACACAAAGTCTGAGTCTTTGCAAACTTATTGAAGCTACACTTCAGCACCACACACAGGCCATCGCTTCAGTGAGATGATAAGACAAGGCATCTCTTCTAATGGTGTAGCACAGCCTCATGCTCCACCTCCTTCAACCCAGACTGCCTTGCTCCCTCCCTCTGTCTCTCCAAAAAAGTCATATGAATATAGTACGAGCATATAGTCTGCATTGCACTGCAGCACTGCATGCATGTGCAGTCTTGTTTTAGCTTGGCTCACTGCATATCAGCTGTAATATTTGGCAACACATCAGCTATACAGAGCTACAACAACAAAGGGGGAGAAGTAAAAGTAGTCCAGGGTGTTAGTTTTTGAAATTGTATTTTTATATTGACAAAAAGAATTGTTAGTGCTAATTCGCTAATATTTTGCAAAGTAATTCATACTGCAAGTGGATGCCTAGAAATAGGTAAGCCAAAATTTTGTTCTGCTCCACCTTGGCCTTACTAAAGAAAAACATTTGTTTTAGTCACTGACCTCAAAGATATTACTTTTTTTTCCTGGTTTTAAATGGTATTTGTGCATGCAGGGATGAAATTCGGTAAAATATCGCCAACAAACGAAAGTCCGGAAATCATGACGTCTAAATCTAGATACCTCTTGCTACAAATTTGTGTTCACAAGATCGATCCGGAAAATGTGTCCCTGAATTGCTTTGAAAAACTCTCAAAGTCTTCAACTGATATATTGTATGAACAAAGTAAGACAATAAAATTTTTTCATGTTTTTCTGTTTCTTTCTTTGACTTTTTTTTATTGTTTTAGATCCAACAGCAACACAAGACAGAGGTTTCCAGCTACGATTGTCTTGAGGATGAGACTAAGAAAATAAATAATTTCTTTATCTCTCCAACATCAAACCATCAAATATGCTGCCAAAAGAACACAGCAGGTAAATTTGTGTATAGTACTGTACTGTTTTTTTTTTTTTTAACCAAAACATTGCTTGCTTCGAAGGCTGAAAATTCCTGGTGGGTTTTGATTAGTTACTCCAAAGGCAGCAACATATTTTAGAAAATGTAATATTATTTTAAAGTTTAGGATATCTGTTAGAAAATAGTACCAATAACTCAAAATTAATAATTTTCTACTTCCTGTCCACTTTACTCTGATGGGTCACATTGTTCTTTTGTCCTGTTATTAAGACAGGACAACCACCTGGCAGCCAATTCAGTCTTTCAAGCAAAAGCATAAACAGTGGAAACCGAGTCCACGATTATTGATTGTTCGTGATGTGTTTATGTTGCTAATCTTAAAGTACAATGAGGTTTCAGAGAGTATTTACAGCTTGTTATTAGGAACTGTTTCAATACAGAACTCAGACTTAGATTAAAGTACTCGGCTTATCCCACTGGAAAACCTTCAGAAACCTCTCGTGGTTACTTTTATTATTATTTTTTTTGTTAGTTTCCTGCAACACATTTAAAGTTAGTCCTTAGTACGGCAGAGTAAGCAGGTTGCATTTAGCTTGTTAATCAAGTTTAATGAAATTACAATTTATTTAGTTCTTTAGTTATCAGGTACAATACATAGTTATTATGGTGCATCCGTCTTAACCAAGTACATACTTTGCGGAAATATACATACTTAATTTTTCATATAAACGTTGTATATATTTAACCTTCAAGCGACCAAGTGGGGTTATATATGACCCCGGGCATATATATTCGGGCGCCATTTTTTAAATTTTAATCGGAAAAAGAATATGTCAATCTATTTGTATTTGTCGACAGAATTTTGTAAGGATCAGCCAATCAGTGTGACGGGTATAATCCAAACTTGTGTGGGGGTCACCCGTGACCCCAGGAAGATCTATGAGATTTTTGACATTATAGCTTCAGATGGTATTGATGGTTCTTCATTTTGTCAGTTACATGTTTCAGATAGTTCAGCCACATAATTATTATTTCTATTACCGTCTCGAAATTATCCTGCCATGTTGTAATACATATCTAATGCAAAGTAACTTTACTTTTTATGATTTTTTTTCATTTTTGATGCAAAGAAAAAAAAATGCAACGAAATAAAAGGTAACATGCATATTACAAGATATTGTTCTATCATTGTGTGTTTTTGTTTTTTTTGTAAAAATATATCAAATTCCATACCTTATTACATAATATGATGGACAAATACATTTGAGAGTGAGATAAATATGAAGAACCCTAAAACAATCATTTATATAGAAATATTTCTATATAAAGTCAATGGGGGTCACAAATGCTGCCCCCCCGACTCGGTCATATTAGTCACCGAAGTAGCTTGGGCGCTTGAGGGTTAATTGTCAACATTAGGCTTCATCAAGTAGCTTCTTTCTGATTGTTCTGAGTGAAACTAGAGACCAATTTGTTTAATAAAAATAAAAGCTTAACAATGAAGTAAATTCAGTTTCTGTTTTAAATCAGTTTCAGATTAACTTCTTGATGCAGTCTGCTATCACCGCTTAAAATTATTTGTTTAGTACAAGAGTGTGAAGTTTTCTCAGAATTTCATGAGTTGATATACTGGTACTTTTATACTGTTTTGGTTGGTTGAGACAGTGGTTACGGAGTTATTATTCATCTATTCATTTATTTTCCAAACTGCTTAATCCTACTAGGGTCACGGGAAGGCTGGAGTCAACTCTCAGTTGACTATAGGCAAAGGTGGGGTACAATACTAATAGCTCACAATCCATCACAGGGCCAACACACATACCTATTCAAATTTATACCCAGGGCTAAGTTGGCACAGTCAGCTAGCTTAATGTGCATGTTTTTGAACTGTGAGAAAAACTGACACAAGCAAAAGAAGAACATACAAACTTTACAAATTAAGTCCCTGGGACTCGAACCCAGGACCTTGCTGTGAGGTGGACATGCTAACCAATATGCTACTGTGTTCCTAGGTAAAGTCTGCTAGGTATTTTACACCCAAACATTTTTGGCCATCAGGGTTTGTTCCCCATTTCCATAGCATGAAGCAACTAGGAGTTCAATTCCTCCTGCATGGGATGCTCGTCCATCACAGATTATCTTCGTAGTATTTTATTGGAACCCAGTTATACTGCTGGATGGACAGAGGCGCATTTCTGGTGAAGACAATGCCCAGAGTTTTTGGCATTGTGAGAGTCTAACCAGCATCATTGATTATGACCCCAGCGCCCTAACCATTAGACCATTCAGTACTCTATAGGACATTAGAACTACTTTAGAATCAGTCTTGAAGTCACATGGGTGGACAGGGTACTGTCAATAAAAGAGGTATAATAATACCAACTTTTTTGGGGCCAGTGTAGGCCTGGTGGTAAAGGGCACTGCATCGCTGATACCAAGGTTGGGTGTTCCGAGTCACACTCTCCACCGGGTTGTCACTGTCCCCCCCAGTGCAGCTAACTGGGTTATCAAAGGCTAGCCATGTCTCTCACAGTCTATGGTGAGAGGTTCATGTAAAAGAATCGGAACGAGTAGCTGCATAGTCGTCAGCATGTTTCTGCCCCTTTGTTGTGTCAGCAAAGGCATCCGACGTAAAAATCTATGCCAAATCCAACATGCGAATCAGATGAGATGGTTGCTGTGGCAACCCCTGAAAAAAAAAGGGGAAAAAGCCGAAACGAAAAGAAGAAGAAGCAGAAGAATAATACAAACTTTCTGGTTCTCGTGAGCAGTGCATGGAGCTTGCCTACACACTTATTGGAAAAAAAAAAAAAAATATATATAATGTGTCCAACCAAAAGATAATAGAACGAACTTTTTAAATTGAAACTCAGCACTTTATTAGTATCGGAGCACAGTCTGGTCATCATAGTCTGAGTTTATACCAAATACCAGTGGTGCAGGAATGCTGTAGCAGCCTTGAGTTCATTGCTGATTAAATTTGTGACTGTAAGGATGTACAGTACTCACATTGAACACGGTGGCTTGCACCTCGCCCCAGAGTGATTGCTTCCTCATCACTTCTAGCTGGTGCTTACAGTGCACTAAATGTTCCATTCCCAAGTCGGCCTACATCACTGTTGTTGGTGCAGTGATACACGGACCTCTCGCATGCTGTAGAGTGTTATTAATTATGCAGTACAGTGATTTTTCAGTAAATCATGCTGTATGCGTAAAAGGATTTGATGGGACTAGCTGCTAAATGTTAAAGCAAAAAAATTTGCAGCTAAGATTTGCTGACTACAGTCTGCACTCATACAGGTGAGAAATTGATTTGTCATCGGATGGATCTGTTGAAATGTGCACATTAGAGCATTCCAGGTTTGTACTTGGGAAATCACAATCATAAAATCAAAGAAATAACTACAGTGAAGATCTTCCAGTTTGCCTAGCACTCTAACGGCTCCTCTGAGAACACAATATTTGCTGCCATTCACCTGTCTCTGGCCCTCCTGGGCAACAAAGAAAATTACAGTACAGTCATATGAAAAAGTTTAGGAAACCCTCTTAATTTTTTTGATTTTCTTTTATCACTGGCTGAGCTTCCAAAGTACCAACTTCCTTTTAATAAATGCCATGCCTTATGCAAACAGTAGTATTTCAGCAGTGACATTAAGTTTATTGGATTAACAGAAAATATGCGACATTAGTCATAACAAAATTAGACAGGTGCATAAATTTGGGCACCCCAAAAGAGATATTACACCAGCACTTAGTTGAACGTCCTTTTGCAAATGTAACAGCCTCTGTTTGATGAGAGTTTGGATTCTGGATGGAGGTATTTTTGATGGTTTTTTTCATAGTTTTTGATGGTTCCTCCAAACAAAATCTCTCCAGTTCAGTTAAAATTGACTTGGCTGCCAAGTATGGGCAACCTGCTTTAAATCATCTCATAAATTCTCAATGATTTTTGAATAGCTTCTTTCTCATCACCCTGCCATGCAGATTTTTTTTTTTTTCCGGTAAATATCATACACCATTTGCAGCAAAATGTATTGCATTTGGTGTTGCAAGTCATCAATATTAAGCAGTTACATGCATTCAAATTAGCAACATTATCAAATTTTTGCACAGCCAATTTTTCACATTTGACTTCGTTTGATACAACTAAATACTGCTTCACTAAAAATCTGTGTTCAGAAAACACCCCAGTACTCAGACGTTCCTTGGAAATGAAAGCCATACCACTGTTATCTTTTTTGTTGAAACTCAAGTAAATTATTATGCCGGCTGAGAGAGGTACAGAAACTCTTTCATATAACAGTATGTAAGGATGCTGTTTATACACTCCAGTCAATTATCCAATAACAGAAAACCTTGTTGGGTTTAAATCCCTCCATTTTGAACTTCATTCTGGAGCCTTCTGTAGGCCCATGTCTGTCTAGACCAGTGCTTCTCAATTATTTTCTGTTACGCCCCCCCTAGCAAGAAGAAAACAATTCGCGCCCCCCCACCACCCACTTTCCATATAACTATAAATTATAACTTTTTTCTATAATATAGTTACAGGTATATCTCTTCATTATATCGTATCCTTGTTAACATAAATAAAACAAAAAGAAAGATATAGTTCAACTTACAAGAATAACTTTTTTAACATTTTTTATTAGTCTGTAAAAGAAAGTGCATCGATTTGCCTTAAATTTAAAAATAATAATATCCTTGTTACATTTTTGACAAACTTACCACACCATTTGCTGCTGAAAATAAAATCAATAAATAATTAATTCAAATTGACTTCAGAAACATTAACTCAGGAGCACAATATATAAACACTTTAACCTACAAAACAAGAACAAATAGAACAATTTGTGCTGATTTTTTTTTCTCAAAATGAGGAAGCCAAGATTTTCCACCGCCTTTCTTTTCATCCCTGTTAAAAATTTCTTCATGTTGTGAGGGTGTGTGTACTGCACTACACATCGCCAGCTCGTAGCAAAACAAACCTACACCATAGAGTTAATACTCGCTGCGCACAATGGGCAATGAGGGCGCCACTGCCAACTACTGGAGTGGATGTGCAATTACACTTTCTTGTTGTACGGCGGAAAAAAAGCATGTTCTCCTGGGTCACACGCGCCCCCCTCAGCATCCCATCGCGCCCCCCCAGGGGGGCGCGCCCCACTATTTGAGAAGCACTGGTCTAGACCAACATTCCCTCTAACACTACCACACCAAACACCTGTGCTCCCCAAGGATGTGTGCTGAATCCACTGTTGTTCCACTGCTGACTCATGACTGTAATACTTGAGCGATGATATACTGGTGGCCATTAGCAGAAACAATGATGAGTCAGCATAAAAGGAAGAAATGCAGCAGGCCAGAGAATTGTGCAAAGAAATATAATCTATTTACCAATGCTGATAAAACCAAAAAGAATAAAAAGCGTAAAAACAAAAATGCATTAATTTGCTGATCCGTTTAATCCTACTAATGTCACAAAGAGGATGAAACCTATCTCAGCCTTCTCTAGGTGAAGTAAGGGTACACCCTGAACAGCTAGTGAGTTTACCGCTGGGCCAACACGCACATAATCATCCACACCAACATTTAGGGGCAATTTGTAAAATCCAATTTGACTGGAAGGTAAATAGTGTCACCTGAGCAAACAGGGAGCTCAAACCCAGAACCTTCTTGTTGTGATGTACCTCTAAATCACCATGCAGCCCCAAAACACATCTAACAAAGTTATTTGTTAGCTTTTAACCTAGATGGCATAACAAGACATAACAAAGCCTATAATTCCATATGACAGGGTTGGGTTTAACTGAAACATCAAGATAAAGCATGATTTACTCTATTGCATAGAAGATGCATTTACAGGGATCCCTCACTTTTCACAATTAATGGGGACCGAGACCCCCCCACGACCCCCCTGACTGATGTATACGTACATGTGTATATAATATCAATAAATACATATTCAACACTATAAATGCTTATAATGACAATTAAACATTCAAAAATAATGCATAAGATGTAAATAAAATATAAATACACACTCATGTGCACCTCACATAAAAATGGAAGTAGTTTTGTTGGGGAGTTTTGGGTTGGGTTTTTTTTTGTTTTGTTTGGGGGTTTTTTTTGCATATTGTACTCGAAATAATAAGCGCCCTGCTCCAATACCCCCCCCAACCGTTTTTTTTTTTTTTCTTATGTCTAATAACCGCCCATGTGTATGGGGAGCAAAATCGTATCTGAAACTTACCAATTTTATTGGATCAGTCCCTGCATAAGATGCATAAGATGTAAATAAAATATAAATACACACATACAGATGTGCACCTCACATAAAAATGTAAGTAGCCTTGTTGCGGGGTTTTGGGTTGTTTTTTTTTTTTGTTTTTGTTTATTTGGGCTTTTTTTTGCATAATTGGCCTTGTTTTGTGGATTTTCCTTAATTTTTTTCCCTATTTTTCGATGAATATTTTTGAAAAACCCACGATGCACTGAAGCCACAGAAACTGAAGCATGAAGTAGCGAGGGATCAGTGTATTTACTTTTGAAACTTGAAAATAATGTCCAATGTTATTCTTTTCATACTTCTTCTGCTACAAAGCACTGGCCATGAGAAAAGGTACAAGGTATCACACAAATATTTGCCCGAATGTTAACTACATGCTAGATTTTCTTGATTTTTTTTGTCTTGGAGCTGTTACTAAAACTCAGGTTGCAGGGTTCGTTGCATAATAGACATTTGTCATGAAAAACTGGTTCACGGCTGCACACGGTCACCGCAAGATCAATTTCATGAGTATATTAAACCAAATGGGCTTCATCCTATTATTACTGGAGCTCAAGTACTGGGTGCATTATATGATATTACATATCTGCTTATACCACACACCAGCAATGGCAATGATAACCGAACGCGGCCCCCAATCTCCCATCAGTGCAACATTACAAAAAACCACAAAACTCTCTCAAACATTTCAGAACCATATTAAAGTTCAATCAACTTTCTTAAACTTAAAAAAAAAAAATAGACAGTGAAAAAAATAAATAAATAATTGGAGCTTGTGTTCTACAGTGATATTTATAAAACTCACCTGAACTGGTTTCAAACTGGACAAAAAAAAAATCGTTGACTGCTGTCAGAATAAAAACAGTTTACTAAATTTGAACTTGAAACATCAAAAATGTTTTTTCACTTTATACACCTTTAATGTTTTCAATAAAAATTCAAAACGCATATAAATTTATTGAAATGCATGAGATATTTTTCATCTAAATGGCTTCTTCAGCAAATAATCTAGAAGGTCTTAACTTGCTGAAAAATGTTTTAGACATTTGTCATTAATCAGCTGAGTGAGTCAAGAAAAATAAACAGTGCACCAGATGTGTGGAGCCCAAGTTTTGTCCTGATCCCCAACTTTACAACCAAAGCACTGTTTGTAAGCTGTTCGAATCTTACTGGTCAATTGTTTCTGCTGTTGTTTTGATATGTGCCACAGATGCAGGAGGCAGTGGTGGCCTGGTGGTAAAAGGCGCTGGATCCTAAGTTTGGGGGTTTGAGTCCCACTCTCCACAAGGTTGTCACTTCCCCCCCCCCACCCCCCACCCCGAGTGCAGCTAACTGGGTTATCAAAGGCCAGCCATGTCTCTCACTGTCTATGGTGAGAGGTTCATGTAAAAGAACCATTGCTGACTTTCGTACAAAGAGTAGGCTGCATTGCCGTCAGCATGTTTCTGCCCCTCGCTAAAGGGTTGTGTCAGGAAGGGCATCCGACGTAAAAACCTATGCCAAATCAAACATGCGATTCAGATGATTCGCTGTGGCGACCCCTGAAAAAAAAAAAAAGGAAAAAAGCCGAAAGGAAAAGAAGATGTAGCAACAGCTGTTGGGAGTTAGAACACTTTCTTCTGTCCCTTACACTGTATAACATTGATATTTCTACTTATAAAAAAGCAAGTTTTATTTAAATAAAATTATATTGTTGTTGTTATGGTGGTGGTGATGCAGTGTAATAGCTAGTAAAAGTAAAATAAAAAAATAAAGGACAAACAGTTTAAAATGTTAGCAGCTTGCATGCTAACTAGTATGTAGGTTCTGCTCCGTTTGAATAAGAAAATACCAAAAAAGCAAACTGTTGTGATGGACAAGTTCTAAATACGTGTCTTAAACCAGCACCGCTCAGTTAGGTAAAGTGGCATGTTTTCTTTTCGTTGTTCTGTGTAATGAAAGAAAGTTTGTTTACTTTTTAAACAACTGACAGATTGAGTCACCACGAACTTCATTATCAGATTATGTTTCCTCGAATGAGAAATGTAATAAATTTGCAGATTTTAGTGTGCCCCCACCCCCACCCCCACCCAGTGCAGCTAACTGGGTTATCAAAGGCCGGCCATGTCTCTCACTGTTTATGGTGTGAGGCTGTAAAAGAACCATTGCTGAATTTCGACAAGTGTAGGCTAGAAAGCCGTCAGCGTGTTTCCTCTCTGAGATAGCCTGGTGAGCTGTCCAGGGTGTACTCTGTCCTCACCCAGACTCGGCTGGAATGGGTGCCAGCCTCCCCAAGACCCTAATGAAGATAGATGAATGATGAAACCAGAAAGGGGGGCGGCACGGTGGCGTAGTGATGAGCATGTCCGCTTCACTACAGGAAGGTTCTGGGTTCCATTCCCAGCTTGGGTGTTTTTGTGTGTGTTGCATGTTCTTCTCGTGCTTGTGTGGGTTTCCTCCGGGTACTCTGGTTTCCTCCCACAGTCCAAAAACATTCACAATAGGTTAATTAACTGTTCCAAATCACCCTTAGGTGTGAGTGTGAATGATTGTGTGAGTCTTGGCTCTGAAATGGCCTGGCGAGCTGTCCAGGGTTTAACCTACCCCCGCCCAGAGTTGGCTGAGATGGGAGCCAGTCTCCATGCGACCTGAATGAAGATTAAGTGTTTCAGAAAATGAAAGATTCAAGATCGTTATTTGCCAATTTGTGCTTTAACACACATAGGAATTTTTGTGCGGTCGTGCAAAGAGTCAAGTTGTAAAAAAAAAAAAAAAAAAAATGAAGCCAGAAAAGTTGTCAGAGAAATTATGTGTTGGTTCTATGGAATTTTTGTCTCTAAATCCTAAAAGCTATGCTCAAACCATATAGAGTTACACCCCTGTTACATATGTTGTACAACAGGTATACAAAAGGCCCACAAAGGGAAATTGTCCTAGGGCAGTTGTATGACTATTGTACAAAACTCCCCTGTTGTGCAACAGTAAACTCCATTATAGACCCTTCTGAAATGTTCTGTATTATAGGTAGTTCTGGACATCATGCCCCTTTGCTTGGTCTGTCGAGTCATACCCTATGTCATCCCACAGCTGTGGTCCAATAAATGAACTCCATACATTTTTTGGCTCATCTGATGCATGCAGACTCCTATGATTTTCTTCATATAAATATTTAGGCACTTCCCCAAAAAAATGGACTATTGAAAATATTTGAATGTGTAAGTTTAGACGCGTAAGTGAGAGAACAAGCATGGACGCACCAATAAAATTGACCTCATGGCTTTACGATATTTACATACAGACGCTCCCCAACTTACATTTTTGTTCAGTTCCGGTCTTTGCTTAACGTTCATACTGTACTATATATCCATAAATACCATTATCGTATCTCATAAAACACCCCTAAATCAATTATTATAAACGTAACATTGTAAAATAATATCAAATATATTAATATCAACATTAATTTCAAATAAATTAAATTCAAGCAAAATAATTTAAAATAGATAAATTTTAATCAAATTCACTCATCAAATATCAAATACAGTATCAAATATAACCTTTAACATTCTCTATGATGCGATATTTATGCTTGTAAATGGTTACGATGGTCGACGGATGGTCACTGTACATGAAGCTGAGCCAAGTCACTTTACATGAAGCTTAAAACAGCCAATCAACGCTTACAATATGTGAGGTGTAGTTCACTTGCTGGTGCTTGAGACAAAGCGTGGGTTATACGGACTTCCTGTCTTTCAAGTGAGCAAGGGCTCTTGTTTAGTACTCAGTCTGCACTGATGTGAATCACCAACAGAGCGGAGAGTTCTCTTTCTTTTCTGGATTTTCATTTATTTTACAACTCTCTTTGCTTAACGGAGTATGCATGGTAGATTGCACCGATCTGAGCAGATAGTTAATTTCAGTCTTGTGAAAACCGGAAATTCCAGCATATGCCGGAAAACTTGCACCCGTGCGAGTAGGCTTATTAGGCTTAGCTGCATTGGGGGGGGGGGGACCTTAGGATCAGCAATCCAGCACCCTATACCACAAGACCATGACTGCCATTATACAGGTCCTTAGAGATTTAGAGATTAGAATAGAGATTTCTTTCTGTGTCTTACCCTCTTGCTTGAGGGTGTCAATGATGGCCTTCTGGACAGCAGTCAGGTCGGCAGTCTTACCCATGATTGTGGTTTTGAGTAATGAACCAGGCTGGGAGTTTTTAAAAGCCTCGGGAATCTTTTGCAGGTGTTTGGAGTTAATTGGTTGCTGCAGATGATTAGGTTAATAGCTCGTTTAGACTACCTTTTCATGATATGCTAATTTTTTGAGATAGGAATTTTGGGTTTTTATGAGCTGTATGCCAAAATCATTAGTATTAAAATAATAAAAGACCTCAAATATTTCGGTTGGTGTGCAATAAATCTAAAATATATGAAAGTTAAATTTTTATCAGTACATTACAGAAAATAATGAATTTATCACAATATGATAATTTTTTGAGATACTTTATTTTCCGGAAAAATGTGTAAAAACTATAATTTTAACTGATTGACTTGTTTACTGCGATTCCATGTTAGAAAAAAGTTTAAAACTTTACAATTTACATTTTCTGACTGTAAAATCTAGTGACATTTTTACCTCTTTTCCATAGAGTCTTGTAAGCGCTTTAAAGTAGGCCTCTTTAAAACTTCTCTGACTAGTACGCTCCTTGATCTTCCGTTCAGTTTTGAGGGGCTGTCTGAAGCAGAAAGGATCTTAGTAGCACCAAATGCTTTCCCTTTCTTTATTATTGACGTAACCTCGCTCCTAGGTATTGATAAATCCTTCTCTTGATTTGTGTCTGTCTACAACTTTATCCGAAATCTTTTGACAGTGCCTTGCAGCCACAGTTGATTGTTTGCTTTTCTGCAACAGTTTCAAGCACAGAATGAGTACAGTTGATCACAGGCACTAAGTACCAAAGTCCAGGTATTTTATGACACTAAGTACCAAAGTCCAGGTATTTTATGACAATAAGTACCAGAGTCCAGGTATTTTATGGCAATAAGTACCAAAGTCCAGGTATTTTATGGCCATAAGTACCAAAGTTCAGATATTTTATGGCAATAAGTACCAAAGTCCAGATATTTTATGGCAATAAGTACCAAAGTCCAGATATTTTATGGCACCAAGTACCAAAGTCCAGGTATTTTATGGCAATAAGTACCAAAGTCCAGATATTTTATGGCACCAAGTACCAAAGTCCAGATATTTTATGACAATAAGTACCAAAGTCCAGGTATTTTATGGCCATAAGTACCAAAGTCCAGGTATTTTATGGCACCAAGTACCAAAGTCCAGATATTTTATGACAATAAGTACCAAAGTCCAGGTATTTTATGGCCATAAGTACCAAAGTCCAGATATTTTATGGCACCAAGTACCAAAGTCCAGATATTTTATGACAATAAGTACCAAAGTCCAGGTATTTTATGGCCATAAGTACCAAAGTCCAGGTATTTTATGGCAATAAGTACCAAAGTCCAGGTATTTTATGGCAATAAGTACCAAAGTCCAGGTATTTTATGACAATAAGTACCAAAGTTCAGATATTTTATGACAATAAGTACCAAAGTCCGGATATTTTATGACAATAAGTACCAAAGTCCGAAACCGATTTTCTTGTGGTTTTTTTTCGCAATAAAGTATTATTTTTCCACAAAAACGTGTCTGTCTTCTTTGTACAACCCCTGGGACTAGAAGCAAGCGCCACTGAATGTTATCTTTTCAACAAAAGTATCTGCAGCATGTTTTCAAACTTTGAACCCTTAATATCTCAAAAACGTTATTTTGTGACTAAAGTACTTCTTGCACCAAGGTGTTCACTTTGAAGATTCCACTAGAAGTGTGAGTCAGTATATATATTTTAATCAAGTTGTTTTTCCGTCTTGCTTTTTGAAGCCTCACACTTAAACCTAAGAATGAATCTGAGGTACGGTTCAAGTCAGTAAAAAAAAAATCAGGTCTTGGTACGAGTCACTGAATTGAACTGAACACAATGCACAGGCTGTGGCTGCCGCAAAGTAACACATGAAAAGAAATAGCTTTGCTCAAAACATAGTCACAATTCATCCACCCTTAATCCACAAAGTAGCTTTTGACAGATTTTGGCAAGACCACTCAACATAGCTGTTTCTGTTCAGTGTTGTGAGTATGAACATATCAGAGAAACGTGAGCAGCTGAATTTTCAAATAGTCAATGATGTTTATATTCCTTTAGTTCTTCTTAATGACCTCAAAACACCAAAGAACAGGTCCTGAACACAACTACGAACTAACTACTAGCTTGCTTGGTACTTTAAGACCCATTCGATGTTGTGTAGTACTGTACAGGAGTGTGCATGTTCCTGATCTTGGTCTAGCTCATAGTTATTGTTTTATCCACGTGCAATATTGTCCAACAAATTTGGTTCTGTTGATATGTGTGGTGGCACGATGGTGAAGTTGCTAGCGTGTCCACCTCACGACAAGAAGGTCCTGGGTTCAAGTCCCGAAAACCTTAACGTAGGTTCCCCCTGGGTACTCTGGGTTCCCCACCGATAGTCCAAAGACATGCACTTTAGGCTTATTGGCTGTTCCAATTTGTGGATGTCTTGAATGGTTGTGTGTTTGTTTACCCTGCAGTGGTCTGGTGAACTGTTCAGGATGTACCCACCTTGGCCCAGTGTCAGCTGAAGATAGGCTCCAGCTCCTCCACAAAACTACTGTAATAAGATTATGCATGCACTTCAGCAATTGAGTGAAAGAGTATGTGAGTGGTGTAATTTAAACCACAGAGACAGTGAGCATGATAAAAGAGCCACTGGTACTAAATCAACGTATACAATTAAAAATACGTATTTTGAGAATCCTTTTCTCATACACATGTAGATAGAGAAAATACTTCTCTGGCTTGGCCGGTGTAGGTGATCATGTACTGGACAGTTGTTTCGCAACTACCAAAAGTGTTCAGTGTTTTATAAAGCCTGAGTGATGAGTGTCAGTTGTAGCTACTCAGAAGGCTGGTGAATGGGCATGCAGGGGTGTGTTGGGTTTCTGAGTCTGGTTCCACCATGATTGCTTGTGAACCTGGATTATTTCATTTTTTTCATGGGGGGAAGTGGTGGCCCAGCGGGAAGGTGCTGGATTATTGATCCTAAGGGTGGGGGTTCAAGCCCCACTGTCAACGGTTGTCACTGCTATATGCCCCCCGAACCAGAACCATCCTGCTGTGAGTTGGGTGTGCTAACCACTATGCTAATGTGCTGCACAGAACCCATATATTTTTTACACACAATTTTTTTTTTTTAACTTCAGCATGTACCACCGTCCCACAGTGTTATCAGGAGATGGTTAAATTCAAGAAATCTAGTCGCTGTGTTGATATTTTTAAGATAAAACTTATCCAAATAATGTTGTCAAAACAATACCAAAATTAGAATTGGTAAGTTGTGTGTTTGGGGGTTGGTTTTTTTATTTTCTTTCAGCCATATTTAGGCCCACGTACGAATAAAACTTGCCAAAATTTACCCCTACACCCCTTATGTATGCATATGGTACACATTAGCGATAGTGGCTGTAGTGTATGTATGTGGGCAGTGGTGGCCTAGTGGTAAAGGTGCTGGATCACTGATCCTAAGGTTGGGGGTTCACACTCCACTTTCAACGGGTTGCTTGTCGCTGTCCCCCCCAGTGCAGATAACTGGGTTATCAAAGGCCGGCCATGTCTCTCACTGTCTTTGGTGTGAGGTTCATGTAAAAGAACCATTGCTGACTTTCAACAAGAATAGCTGCATAACTGTCAGCGTGTTTCCACCCTGCAATGGTCTGGTGAGCTGCCCAGGGTGTTCTCTGCCCTTGCCAAGAGTCAGCTGAGATGGGCACCAGCCTCGCCGCACCCCCTAATTTGGATTAAGCGGTTCAGAAAATGAATGAATGAATATTGGACATGATAGCAAAGTGTCTAGAAAAGACACAAAATCATTCTTCTCTTTCTTCATATTTTAACTACCAAACATAAAGATGCTTCAAGATTCACCTCAGATTCACCCAGTGCAATCTGAGAAGAGCAAAAGATTAAAGATTTATGAGGACTGCACCAAACACAGCACCCTCATATCAGTGATGTTAAATTAACTTGTTCATCTGTATGGTTTGTTTGGTTTTCCTTTATGCAGAAGCACATGCTTTCTGTGGTGGGGCCGGTGGCGTAGTGGTTAGGGTGCTGCGCTCATGATCAGGAGGTTGTGAGTTTGAATCCCACTGAGACCTTCACTGTGCTAAGACCCCTGGGCAAGGTCTCAACCACAAGTGTGCCTCTGTTCACCCAGCAGTATAAATGGGTACCAGTAAAAATATACTAGGAAGGTAACCTGCGATGGACTAGTGTCCCATCCAGGGCGAGTTGAACTCCTGGTCGCTTCACGCTACGGAAACCGGGGATAAGCACCGGCCTGATGAGCCATTAGGCTAAGCCACTAGGCTCGGGTGTAAAAATCCAACAGACTTACCTTACCTTACATGCTTTCTGTAGTATTTTAAATAATCTGATAGTAAAGACTTGCCAATAGTTCATATTTCACATTTATCAGAATTGGCAGATTTTCATTTATTGGTTCATTTGCCAAAGCCCCTTTACCCTGTTAGAGTTGCGGAGAGTCTGGAGCCTATCTCTACCGACTTTGGCGGAAAGCATAGTATACCTTGAACAGCTCATTCGTCCATCGCAGAAACCAACACACAAACACAACCATTCACGCACAAACTTAAACCTGCTGGAAATTTGGAACAACCAGTTAGCCTAATGTGCATCGTCATTAAACTGTGTGAGGAAACCAGAGTACCCCGAAGAATCCCACACAAGCACAAGAACAACATGCAAATTAGACCCAGAAATCCCCTTGATGAGACCAGGACTCAAACTCAGGACTTTCTTTCTGTGAGGCGGACATATTCACCACATATATATTAGACGGTAATTTAAAGTTAAAATAATTTACTCACAACATTTAATGCAATGGTCCTGCAATGGCTTGGCGAGATGTCCAGGGTGTACCTCACCCTCATCTGGAGTCGGCTAAGATGGGACCAATCTTCCCCGTGACCCTAATTAAGATTACGCGGTTACAGAATATGAAATGAATGGTGCTGGATCACTGATCCTCGGGTTGGGGGTTCGAGCCCCACTCTCAACGGGTTGTCTCTGTCCTCCCCAGTGCAGCTAACTGGGTTATCAAAGGCCAGCCATGTCTCTCACTGTCTATGGTGAGAGGTTCATGTAAAAGAACCATTGCTGACAAGAGTAGCTGCATAGCCGTCAGCGTGTTTCTGTCTCTTGCTATAAGATTGTGTCAGGAAGGGCATCCGACGTAAAAACCTATGCCAAATCAAACATGCTATGATTCGCTGTGGCGACCCCTGAGAAAAAGGGAACAGCCAAAACGAAAATAAAGAAGATAAATGCTGAAAAAACACAGAGTGGTTATTGGATGGGCTGTATGGTGGCGTAGTGGTTAGCATGGCCACCTCAGAGCAACAAGGTACTGGGTTTGAGTCCAGGCTCAGGCATGTCTGTGTGAACTTTGGTGGTTCGACTCGTGTTCATGCGGATTTGCTCCAGGTACTCCGGTTTCCCCCCACAATCCAAAAACGTGCATGTGAAGCTGATTGGCTGATTCAAATAGCCCCCTAGATGTGAGTCTGAGTGTGAATGATTGTGTGTGTTTTGGCCCTGAAATGGTCCAACAAGCTATTCAGGCTGTACCCTGCTTTCAACAAGTGTCGTCTTGCCACCCTAATAAAATTAAGCGGTTCAGAGGTGTAAGTAACTGGTTGAAATGTAAATTGATTTGTCCAATGATTGTAACTGTGTTTTCAGTGAGGGCAAAGCAGCCAAAGTCATGCAATATGAGAAGAAGGTCAAAGCTACTAAGAAAGAAGAGAGGCCTTACATGGAGCCACCAGACGGAGGATGGGGCTGGATGGTGGTTCTGCACTGCTTTCTGGTGTGTCTTAAACAGCAATAACTACCACCACTTTGAAACTTTTCTTTTGCAGCAACAGATTTGCCTACAATTTGATTATCCCTGAACTCCAGGGCGTTGATTTCTAATAATCTCTAACCATTTTGCCAATTTAATCTCTAACCAATTCTGCCATTTTAATTTGTGCCGTTTCTGGTTGTCCAGGTGAATGTTCTGGTGATGGGGACCTTGAAGACTTTTGGGATCTTCTTCGTGGTGCTGCAGGACGAGTTCGGTGGCTCGTCCGAGAGCATCAGCTGGATCGGCTCGATCATGTCCAGCATCAGACTCTCAGGAGGTAGACCTGCTGTCCCTATAACAGCAATCCCTTACATGCGGCCAAACAGTTCCACCTATTTCTGTAGTACTCACTGCATCCAGGAACTCAGACGAATATGGGGGTTGCGTAGCCTTGCAAGAATGACAAGGTACAGTTCCTTACGTAGATATTGGAACTGTTAAGTCGCATCCCTGAAATGGCTTACCAGCTATGAATACGATGCTAGCAACCTGTATCTGTACATAACATTTTCCTTGAGTTTTTTTTTTTTTGGTTTGTTTTACTCTGGTCTTAACATACCTCCAAATAGTGTTGTCCCTGTATCAACAGGTCCTCTGGCATCTGTAGCCTGTGCCAAGATGGGAGAAAGAATTACTTCCATCACAGGAGCCATTCTGGTAGCTGCAGGCTTTCTCATCAGCATTTTCGCTAACAGTATAGTCTTCTTGTACATCAGCATGGGACTGGTAGTTGGTGAGTCTTAGGGCTTTGGGAATGTAAAGTTCAGTATAAATAAAGTTTCCTTGATATATACAGTGATCCCTCGCTACTTCATGCTTCAGTTTCTGCGGCTTCAGTGCCTCAAGGGTTTTTGAAAAATATTAATTGAAAAATAAAAAAAAATAAGGAAATTAAGGAAAAACAGAAAAGGTTGAGGAACATTCCACAAAACAAGGCCAATTATGCAAATAAAAAAACCAAACAAACAAACAAGCAAACAAAAACAAAACTACTTACATTTTTTCATGTGAGGTGTGCATCTGAGTGTGTGTGCGCGCGTCTGTATGTGTGTGTATTTATATTTTATTTACATCTCATGCATTATTTTTGAATGTTTAATTGTTATTATAAGCATTTATAGCATTAAGTATGTATTTATTGATATTATATACACATGTACATATATGTGTCAGTCGTGGGGGTCATTCCTACTTTGCGGAAATCGTTGGTCGCGGTTGGGGTCTTGGTCCCCATTAACTGCGGAAAGTGAGGGATCCCTGTATAACATACTTATCTTAGCATATAAGTAGTCATACAGTTTGTAGACATGATGCAACTCGATACGATTATGTAATTCAATTTAAATCATTAATTGCTTACTGTCAGTTTATCATCATTACATCATTCATTTTTACTTTGTAAACGTATTGACGTCTCAAGCACTTCTTTTTTAGGTACTGGTTTTGCACTGTTGTACCAAGCCTCTTCAGTTGTGACTGCAACATATTTCCGGAGGAGGTTAGCCACGGCATACTCTATTGGTCGCTCTGGCATGGGCTTAACGTTTGCGCTGGCACCCTTCACGCAGCTGCTTCTGGATCAGTATGCATGGCAGGGTAAATATGATTTAAAGCATCAGGGTAGTCTTAAAGAAGATACAAAACATTAAAAAAAAAAAAAAAAAAACATAAAAGACATGAATAGTTAAATAGCTTGGTACAAACTACCAAGAAATTTGATTATTGAACAGGTTTGTTTATCCCTGCAGGAGCTCTGTTAATTTTGGGTGGTCTGATGTTGAATCTCGTGGCTTCTGCAATGTTGCTGAGGCCCATCCAGATGCGGCCTGCCGCTGTTCCTCACAGTTCTTCTCCCAGCCTAAGCAAAGATATGGCTGCCTCTCTGACAGAAACAGAGAAGGATCCTCTTCAGAAGAGTCAAAAAGTAACTGGAGCCATATCTAATGGTGTTGCCAAAACCAGAGCTACTTCCGTTCACAGGGATACACTTATCATTGAGAACACATCGCTTGGGCAGAAAAACCTCCAACCTATGGAGCTAAAGAACTTGGTCAAGAATGGTGGCAGTGAATCGGACAATTGCGCAGTAAAGGTTCCAGAGACGAACGGAAAATTGACTTTGAACTCCTTAGCACGGGAAAACACGCCAACCAAAAAAGCCAAAGTCTTGGACTTCTCACTCTTAAAAAATCCGTTTTTTTGCATATACACCTGGTCACTTGTCTTCAGTCAGTTAGCCTACTTTATCCCCTACTTCCACCTGTCAGCAAGAGCCAGGACTTTGGGTATTGACCCCATGGATTCATCATTTATCATATCTGTGGCAGGTGAGTGTCAGGAAGTTGATCCTGGTTTCAGAGTCTCCATGATTTTAGACTCATTCATTTATACTTCTACTAGTGTTGTAAGGAGGCCAGATCCTATCTCAGCCAACTCTAGGCGAAGACAGGGTACATCCTAACCAGCTTTCCAGACCATTACAGTGCATACTCACATTCATGCTCACACTCACACCTAGGTGCACTTGGGAACTGCCAATTAGCTTAATGTGCATGACTTTGGAATGTGGGGAGAAAACCAGACAACGTGTAGAACAAGCGGACTTTACACCGTTGTGGAGTCCAAGACTCGAACCCAGAACCTTTTTACTGTGAGGTGGACATGCCGCACATTTTACAGTCATGTAAGAGGTATATCACTTACTGCTGTAGGAAAATATTTTCCAGTCAATCACTCAGGAGATTTAATAGCTTCTCATGATTTATTTTTTTCTCATAGTGTCACATTGTAAATTACAAGATACAATATTGTAGAGCGAATAAAAAGCAAACTGGACCAAAAAGGTACCGGTTGTCCAGCTAATGTTTCACAGTCTTATACTTGAATGTCTTTCTTCAGGAAATCTCAGAGCAAAGCAAAAATATTTGAATTTTGAATGTTTTCTATTACTATAAGAGCATAAAAGCTAGCTATTAATGGCATGTCAATCAATCAATCTGTGCATATGGAAAACAATAGAAAAACTGACAACTACATTGCGAAAGAAGAACATGGTTGGAATCTGACTTTTGGGTTTATTGTTTGGTATGGTTGCCATTCTTGATACTACTATTTGAACCAATAGTTAAAAAGCACATACTAAAAGCCTCCTTCAATGACTGAACATTAATTATTTGTAGGCTACTGTGAATTTGCAAGGTTATGTAATGATTCTTACATAAAAGATGAACTTTATCCCAGTGGCCAGAGCTATTGGGTTCAGAAGTATTGAGAGATTACATAGAAGGGAAAGACCTCATCTTAAAGGCTCTTTCTCTCTCTTCATATTATATATATATATATATGTTCTTCTCAAAAAATTAGCATATTTGTGATAAAGTTCATTATTTTCTGTAATTTACTGACAAACATTAGACTTTCATATATTTTAGTTCAATGAACCAGGCTGGGGTTTTTTAAAAGCCTCAGGAATCTTTTGCAGGTGTTTAGAGTTAATTGGTTGATTCAGATGATTAGGTTAATAGCTCGTTTAGACTACCTGAACATGATATGCTAATTTTTTGAGATAGAAATTTTGGGTTTTCATGAGCTGTATGCCAAAATCATCAGGATTAAAACAATAAAAGACCTGAAATATTTCAGTTGGTGTGCAATGAATCTAAAATATATGAAAGTTTAATTTTTATCAGCACATTACAGAAAATAATGAACTTTATCACAATATGCTAATTTTTTTGAGAAGGACCAGTATATATATATATATATATATATATATATATATATATATATATATATATATATATATATATATATATATATATACATACACACACATATACACACACATACACACGAAGAGTTCGGTTCAAAAACAGATGAGTGCAATCGTATTAATTATGAAAAATTAAATTCAAAACAAAAAGGCTTAAAAGGCTTATGGGGAAAAAAGGTTTTCTTTTTGTAAACGTACTACAATGGCACTTATCTGCTTTTAAATACACATATACATACACATACAGGGATCCCTCACTACTTCGCACTTCGATTCATGCGGCTTCAATGCATCACGTTTCTTTTTAAATAAATAAATAAATATTAATTGAATTAAAAAATAAGGAAATTAAGGAATAGGGGAAAAAGTTAAGGAAAATGCCACAAAAACAAGACCAATTATGCAAAAAAAACAAAAAACAAAAAAAAAAACCATAAACAAATACAAAACAAAAAAAACCCCAAAATCTCCCATCAAAACTAGTTACATTGTTGCATGTGCGCCTGTGCGTGCGCGTATGTATGTGCGTCATCCTCTTCTCATGCAATACCATCTGTATGTGCGTATTTATATTTTATTTACATCTTATGTTATTTTTTGAATGTTTAATTGTTATTATAGGCATTCATAGCATGTATTTATTGTTGTAAATGTATTTATTGATATTCTATACACATATACATGTACATATACGCCAGTCAGGGTTGGGGTGTGTGTGGGGGTGATCCGACTTCACGGATTTCGATGGTCGTGTGGGGATCCCAGTCCCAATTAACCGTGGAAAGTGAGGGATCCCTGTGTATACACATATATACAGGTTCATGTAAAATAACCATTGTGAACTTTCAACAAGAGTAGCTACATAGCCGTCAGCGTGGTTCCGCCCTGCGATGGCTTGGCGAGCCGTCCAGGGTGTATTCTGCCCTCGCCTGGAGTCGGCTGAGATGGGCGCCATGACCCTAATTAGGATTAAGCGGTTACAGAAAATGAATGAATGGATAAAATGAAGGAGAATCGAACAGAAAATATTGATTAAATGTGCCTTGACACTGATTCTGTATAGGAAAGCGACACATTAAAGGAAAACTAACATAATGTGTGTTATTAAAGCACTGCCTACAGTAGGGTGGCACGATGGCATCGTGGTTAGCAAGTGTTTCTCATTGCAAGAAGGTCCTGAGTTTGAGTCTCTGGCTCGGTGAGGGTGTTTCTGTGTGGAGATTGCATGTACTCCCCTTGCATGCATGGGTTTCCTCCGAGTATTCCAGTTCCTTCTCACGATGCAAAGACACACAGTTGGCTAACTGGGGGTTTTAAATTGCTCCTGGGTGTGAGTGTGAATAGCTGCACGTGTTGACTGACTCAAGTGGTTCGGAACATGAATGACTGATTTGTAGCGTCGCCTCTAAGAGCACGATTAAACCCATACCATATGAATAAATCCTCACCCCACCACACGACGACATTGCACAGCCAACACGTGGTGTACCATGGACACCTGTCAAGTCTTGTGCATAAAACCCAGGTGTAGGTTCACTCTTTAAAAAAAAAAAAAAACTGGCAGAATGTGCATGATCATAAACATTGCAAAGTGCACTTGCCAAGACCTTATCCAGATTCCAAGGTTTAAAGAAAACTTACAAACGGGATCTAATGCTGCCTGGATTGTACGAGTAACCAAAACATCTAATGGCTTGCTTCAATAATTAAGAGTGGGTATTATTGTCAGGCTCATATCAGTGATAGTTCCCATTGAAAAACTGCTTGACACTGATTCAGAGATTTTTTTTTCTTTTCCTGAACTAGGGCAACCTGGGCAATTCAGTGTGACTCGGGGAACTAAAAGCGTCTCCTCATCATGGCCACCCTGTGTCACCAAGCCAGGAAAATCGCTAAGCAACGGCAAGGCTTCCCAAATCCACAACCACCTCTAAAGTGGCTGACATTGTATTGGGGAGCACCGGGGCATAGTAGCAGAAGAAGAGCGCGGCCAAAAACACTTGTGCTGTTAATGAGTGGATCGAGAAATTGGACATGCATTTAGTCCATCATCCCCCAGCATGAGTTCATTGTCTCTTTTACGTGTAGTAGGGACACTACATTCCCTCATTTTAGTGGTTGTTTAGGCAACACTCTGAAAGCACAGACACCTGTACTGTTGAATTGATTGCTGAATTGAACCTCCTGTGTGCGAGACTTTTAAATGTGGGATACTAAAGGGATTTCAATGCTCCATTTGGGTTCTTTGCTGTTGAAGTGTAATTGTGTAGTACATGATAAAGACAGCTGTGAGTTTCACTGGACATGCTGCGCCTTAAACACACAAGCAAATCCCCAAATGTCTCTGTGTTCAAGTAGGGGCACACCAGGATAAAGCGTCTGGTGGTGTGGTGAGGACAGACAAACATTGTCCAGCTGTTTCCCCTTCATGTCTGATCTCGGTAAAGAACATCACTTTGTGTGCTGCAATACTGCCACTGCATTAAGGATGGCCTACATTTTGAGACTGACCTTATTGACTTGCTTGTCTGGTCGATACTGTGTTCTGTGCATATTAGGCAAGTTCCCTACATTCTCCCATCCTCCAGCTAATTACTTGGACTAAAGTATGTTAAAATGGTTCTGAAGTTAAAACCGTTGCATGTATTTTTTTTGACAGTCAAAAGTTAGAACAACTAATTAGCCTCATGGGCATGTCTTTGGACTGTGGAGGAAAAGCGAAGCACTTGAAAAAACCCATTCAAGCACAGGGAGAACATGCAAACACCTCACAGAAACTCCCAAGCTTGGGACTCAAACCCAGGGTGTTTTTGCTGTGAGGCGGATGTGGTAACCAGTGCACCATCATGTCTTCACACTATTTAATGTTTTATTTCATGATTTTTTTTTTTTTTTAATAAATACATTTTTAAAATTTGGGGCAGTGGTGGCCTGGCGGTAAAAGGTGGTGGATCGCCGATCCTAAAGTTGGGGGTTCGAGTCCCACTCTCCACACAGTTGTCACTGTCCCCCCAGACCCCCCCCCCCCACCAGTGCAGCTAACTGGGTTATCAAAGGCCGGCCATGTCTTTCACTGTCTATGGTGGGAGGTTCATGTAAAAGAACCATTTCTGACCTTCGTAAAGAGTAGCCGCATAGCCGTCAACGTGTCTCTGCCCCTTGCTAAAGGGTTGTGTCAGGAACGGCATCCGACGTAAAAACCCATGTCAAATCAAACATGCAAGTCAGATGATTCGCCGTGGCGACCCCTGAAAAAGGGAAAAAGACAAAAGGAAAAGAAGACGGCACATTTTGTTATTTGGTTGAAGACACACTTTTGGGCACAGTTAGTATAAAATACAAAAATGCTTTAACTGGTAATATTCAGGGAGGGACCATAATTCACAAGTGTTCATCTTGGGCTTGTGCCCTTACCATTTATGCAATGCAATTGCTAGATTGTGGGGCTGGTGGTCTAGTGGTTAGGGTGCTGCACTCAGGATTGGGAGGTTGCTTGTTCAAATCCCAGTTAGACCCCCACTGAGCTAAGACCCCTGGGCAAGGTCTTAACCACAAGTGTCTCTCTGTTCACCCAGTAGTATAAATGGGTACCAGTAAAAGAATGCAATGGACTAACGTCCCATCCAGGAAAAGTTGTACTCCTAGTTGCTTCCCGCTATGGAAACTGGGGATAAGCACCAGTCCGATGAGTCACTATGGCTCGGGTGTAAAAAGCCCAACGGACTTTACCTTAATTGCTAGATTCCTTAAAAGGCTGAACTATCCAAAACGGTTATCTATTATTCGAGAACAGTTAGTCGTCCATATGAAAAGTTTGAAAAAGTTGAGACTTGCTGCCATCTGTATGACATCATTTGTATTTTTCGCATTTTTTAAATTAAAATGCGACTGTTTCACGGCTTTTTTTTTTTTTCCAGTCAACATCTGCAGACCACTCGCAAGGGGGCAGTGGTGGTCTAGTGGTATAGAGCGCTGGATCGCTGATCCAAAGGTTGGGGGTTCGAGTCCCACTCTCCACAAGGTTGTCACTGTCCCCCCCAGTGCGGCTAACTGGGTTATCAAAGGCGGGCCATGTCTCTCACTGTCTATGGTGAGAGGCATGTAAAAGAACCATTGCTGACTTTCGTAAAGAGTAGCTGCAAAGTCGTCAGCGTGTTTCTGTCCCTTGCTAAAGGGTTGTGTCAGGAACGGCATCCGACGTAAAAACCTCTGCCAAATCAAACATGCGAATCAGATGATTCGCTGTGGCGACTCCTGAGTAAAAGGGAAAAAGCCGAAAGGAAGACAGACATCTGCAGACCACTCGCAATTTAGATGCAAACTGTAACACAACCTTTTTGCAACTTTTGCACAATATACATATTTAAGCCACAAAATAGTCGATTTCATGAGGAGTTGCAAAACATCTTGACAAAATAATCAATTTCCACCAGTCGCTTTCCTATCGCACCTCCAGTATGTATGATAACCCCCCGAGCAGAACCACTGACCATGTGTATGTCAGGCCTTTTACACACACCTTCACACACTCATTCACCACAACAGTGACTGCTTACTGAGCCTTATCTACTGATGCTTTTAGCAACTTCACTGCTTCAGATTATTTTCTATGTGGGACATCAGTGACAGAGCGCTCGACTTCACAGTGGTGATTTTCACTGAAGCTTTGGACAGATGCAGTGTCGAAGCATGTGACTAAATGGGCTCTTGTCTCACTCACCCAGGTATAACAGAAACCGTGGCTCAGCTGGCCTCTGGCTGGGTGACAGACAGGAACCTGGTGCATAAGTACCACTACCACAAGGCCTATCTGATCCTCTGTGGGATTGTTAATCTCCTCTCCCCCCTCGCCACCTCCTACATTCAGCTCATGGTCTATGCCGTGTTCTTCGCCATTTTCTGTGGAGGATATATGGCTCTGCTCCTGCCAGTTCTGGTGAGTACGAAACAAACTCAAACACGCATAGTATTTTGTATCTGGAAAGGAAGAATGGATTCCGGTGAATAATCGTAGTGCATGATGGATCCTTTTATTCAGCCTGCTAATATGTGGCATGTTTTTAGAGTGGATTGACGGAATAGCACATTTTTATCTACAATTCACTCACACCGAATGAATGTTAACTGGGTTATCAAAGCCCGGCCATGTCTCTCACTGTCTATGGTGAGAGGTTCATGTAAAAGAACCATTGCTGACTTTCGTCAAGAGTAGCTGCCATCAGCATGTTTCTTTGCTAAAGGGTTATGTCAGGAAGGCATCCGACGTAAAAACCTACGCCAAACCAAACATGCGAATCATTAATATGACTTCCATGAAGATGGAGGCAGATGATTCGCTGTGGCGACCCCTGAAGGGAACAGCCGAAAGGAAAAGAAGAAGTTTGCAAGTACAGTACAGTACCTGCAAAGCCTGTTCTTCAAATATCTATCCCCCGACCACACCTGGGGCAGTTTGGAGTAGTCAGAGTAATTTGCATGTCTTTCAAATGTAGGAAAATAGAAAGAAAGAGAGAGAGACAGAGAGAGAGAGAGAGAGAGAGAGACAGACAGACAGACAGACAAACAGACAGATAGACAGACCATTTTTGGCCACAAGATTCAGTCCCAGGAGTGCTAACCACACCGCAACCATGTACCATTGCCCTGTACAACACTTTTTAAAAATAATTAAATTTTGAAATTATGGATTCTTCAATAATGCGCTACTGAGGTGGCATTAAAAAAAAAAAACACCCAAAAAAAAAAAAAAAAAGTGCCTGTTCACGGCAAAAAATTTGCTATCTAATCAAGATTGCACTTGGTAAGAGTCTTAAAATAAGAAAAACATTCTTCAAACAATATTCTAACTTAGTGTAATTATCCGACTGCACTGGCAAATAATTTAACTTGATTTAAGAGAATACAAACTATAATCAAGAAAAATATTAATAAAACAACATTCAAAATTTAACACATTCTGTCATATGTACAAAATTTTTTATTCCCAGAACAAAATCAAATAGAATTTTTGGCTGGCGATAAGATTATAAATACGTAGCACGTTTTCGCAGGCTACTGGAGTCATTCTTTATAATGTAGTGATTTGGTTGTAGATGAAATGTGTTCGTTATCTCGAGGTTATCTCGATGTTATGATGGTAAAGAACCAGGTTTGAGTCATACTGAAAACATGCTTCTGTACTGTCGTATGCTACGTTTTGTTTTTCATTGCATCATGAGCTAGCAATGAGCTAGCCAGACTAAGATAACTCAATATATGTACAAATCTTTATGGACATTTGACCATCAGACCCATATGGAACTTCTTCACAAAGTTGATGCCACAAACTTGAAAGCACCCTTCTTCTCGTTCGGCTTTTTCCCTTTCTCGGGAGTCGCCACAGCGAATCATCTGATTCACACGTTTGATTTGGCAGAGGTTTTTACGTCGGATGCCCTTCCTGTCACAACCCTTTATAGCGAGGGACAGAAACACGCTGACGGCTTTGCAGCTACTGCTAATGGTTGTTTTACATGCCTCACACCATAGACAGTGAGGGACATGACCCGCCTTTGATAACCCAGTTAGCTGCACTGGGGGGCAGTGGCAACCTTGTGGGAACTCGAACCCCCAACCTTAGGATCAGCGATCCTGCGCCTTAACCACTGGACCACCACTGCCCCTCAAACTTGAAAGCACCCAACTGTGAAAAATGTCTTCATCCACTGTTGGGTTACAAATTTCCCTTCACTATAACTAAGAGGCTCAAACCTGTTCTAGGATAACGGCCCCCTGAGCACACAGTGAGCTCCACGAAGACATGCCTTGCCAAGGTTGGAGTGGGAGAACGTGAGTCGCTTGCACAGAGCACTGACCTCAACCCCACAGAGCACGTTTGGGATGAACTAGAATACCAGCTGTCGCAGGTGTCCTTACCTGAGATCAGTGCCAGACACAGTTTATTCTCTGCTTTGCAGTAGTTGTGATCATCATATGAAGTCAATCTAGAATTAATTGTAAAATGTATACAGTACAGTATATGAATTTGGAGCAGTGGTGGCACAGTGGTAGGGTGCTGATCTCAAGGTCGGGAGTTCAAGCCCCACAATCATCTGTGCAGTAACTGGGTTCTCAATGGCCGGCCATGTGTCTCACTGTCTGTGATGTGAGGTTCATGTAAAAGAACCATTGCAGGCTTTCATCGAGAGTAGCTGCGTAGCCGTCAGTGTGTTTTTGCCCTGCGATGGCCTAGTGAGCTGTTCAGGGTGTCCATTGCCCTCGCCCAGAGTCAGGTGAGATGGGTGCCAGCCTCCCCACGACCTTAATTAGGATTAAGCGGTGCATAAAATGACTGAATGAATGAATGAATGACTTTGATCTGAGAATTAAAGTGACAAATGAAAAAATTTAAAAATAATACATGGCTGAATAATCACAAGTGTAAAATACCATATTAATGATAATAATAATAATGATAATAATAATAATAGATTTGAAACCTAATTTACTGTTGCTTTTGTAAGCTTCGCCAAATATGGTAATCTAACTTTAGTCCTAAATAGTGCAAGCCTCATTTAAGCCTCTCTCAAAAACAAGCTGATCTTTTCTGCGTTGTACGAATTAAGCAATGACAGGCGGGACTGTCGTATGTTTGGTTGAGGTGGATTTACAAGCTGCACAGTTGCAGTAACATAACATATGTGTTTTGAATGTCTGTCATGGTGAAACTAGGTCAAGTCTGTAACCTAACACTGTAATATGTTGTACATTGCACATGTATATAATACAGTCTCTTGGATTTATTATAGCGCAAGCACACAGCTGTTTGGGAAAAAAAAAAACCCAAATGAACACATCTGATAAGAAATGAACCCGTTGTCAAGAATTACATACGGGTCTTATTCTTTTTCTTAACATGTTAAAAACAAATGTCTCAAACTGTCTTTTTCATTGCACAACAGGTATTTTGTATGTATTGTCCTTGGAATTTGTCCAACTTCTTGCTGTGGACCTTTTGTGTGACAGTATGTGAGAACGGTTTCAAAGACAGAATTGTGTTTCTTGCCTTAAAATTAAGAGGGGATTACACACCGGTTTAAGAGCAAAGTTCTATAGAATGCCCTTGACAAAATAAGTCCCAGACATTCCTCTTGGTCTGGAACAGTATGGCCAAATGCACATGTGAAATATATAATCCACACACGTTATAAAATATTTAAGCATACAATATAAACAAGGTTTCCTTCCCAAAAAAAAAAAAAAAAAAAAAAAAAAAACCCTGACAGATTTCTCTAGAAAAAACAGACTAGTGGTTTATGCTTTCCATATAAATGTATCAATCTATACATTACTATGGAAAAGAAAATGATTTTTTTGTTCCAAAATTTTGAATAATAAGTCTGTATAATATTATATGGAAATCAAAGAATTTTCTGTAGAAATTAATTTTTTCTAGCAAAATTTGGAACAAAATAACTAAAAACTTCATTCTCCTTAAAAACGTATACAATTCTACATAAATTTATATATAAAAAAGGAACCAAAAAACATTTTTTGTGTAGAAATTGATAGTTCATTATATATATATATATATATATATATATATATATATATATATATATATATATATATATATAGGAACACACACACAGAGGTATACCTCAACTTCAAAAAAAATATGAAAAAAGAAGTAAATACAAATAAAGTTTACATCATTGTAAGCATACATATATACATATATATATATATATGTATATATATGTATATATGTGTATATATATATGTATATATGTGTGTGTGTATATAATATATGTATATATACCCTGTGATTCGCAGGTGTTGCATTCCGCCCCTTCCCGCAGATCCTGAAAATCCACGAATTATTGACACGGTTTTAAAATCCTATCTATGATATTACATGCACTAAAATATGCTTTTTAAACACATTCTATAGACAGTCTCACGCATTAATACAGTAATAATGCAGTATAATGATTAATCGGAGATGAAAATGTTGACGGAGATGAAAATGTTGAGGTTCTCTCTGGGAGTAACGAGGATGGATAGGATCAGAAATGAGTATATCAGAGGGACAGCCCACGTAAGATGTTTTGGAGACAAAGTCAGAGAGGCTAGATTGAGATGGTTTGGACATGTACAGAGGAGGGATAGTGAGTATATTGGCAGTAGGATGCTGAGGTTGGAACTACCAGGCAGAAGGCCTCGAGGAAGACCAAAGAAGAGATTTATGGATGTGGTGAAGGAAGACATGAAGGTCGTTGGAGTCAAAAAAGAAGATGCGGAGGACAGGGTGAGATGGAGGCGGATGATTTGCTGTGGCAACCCCTGAAGGGAGCAGCCGAAAGTAAAAGAAGAAGAATGTAGTAATGATTAAGGATTTTTTTTTTTAATTTTGTACTGTGATATTATTTATGAATGAAAAAAGTGCTTAGGCTCCTTACCAGAAGCTTGAGAAGATGCAGGATGTTTGAGTGACATCATAGCGCTTAAATAATCATTAAAAACACTCTGAAAAAAAATGACTTCGCAATTCAAGCAATTACATTGATAACGTGTGTGAAGGAGGAAAAAAAGAGGGTCTGCCGCTAATCCGCGAGTATAATAATGCAGAAAATATAGTAATGATTAAGTAAAAACTTTTTAATTTTGTACTGTGATAATATTTATGCATGAATAAAGCACTTGGGCTTCTTACCAAGATCTAGAGGAGATGCAGGGCATTTGAGTGACATCATAGGGCTTAAATAATCATTAAAAACACATGAAAAAAAAAAAAACGTGAATTCACAATTCAAGCAATCACGCTGATGACATGTGCGTGAAAGAGAAAAGAGGAGTACACATCATCTGCACCAATCAGCAGGAGGGAAAAACAAAAGCTCCCAGTCATTGGCTAAATTTGAATCACATATCACATGTCTGTAACTTCCGGGTTTGCCACTAATCCGCAAGTATTCGGGGCCGCGACCGCTGAACCGCGAATGGGCAGGGGCTTACTCTAATTTGATTTAAGTTGTTTTTCGACAAAAGTCGTCTCTCCTGGAACCAATTAACGAGGTATACATGTATATATATGATGTTTGCAGATGACATTGTGATCTGTAGTCAGAGCAGAGAACAAGTGGAGGAAAATCTAGAGAGGTGGAGGTATGCCCCGGAAAGGAGGGGAATGAAGGTTAGCCTCAGTAAGACAGAATACATGTGTGTGATTGACATGGACCCAAGAGGAACGGTGAGGTTACAGGGGGCAGAGATAAAGAAGGTGGAGGATTTTAAGTACTTAGGCTCAACAATCCAGAGAAGTGGAGAGTGTGGAAAAGAGGTGAAGAAGCGTGTGCAGGCAGGTTGGAATGGTTGGAGAAAAGTGTCCGGAGTGATGTGTGATAGGAAGGTATCGGCAAGAATGAAAGGAAAAGCGTACAAGACGGTGGTGAGGCCAGCGATGTTGTATGGTTTAGAAACTATGGCACTGAGGAAAAGACAGGCGGCAGAGCTGGAGGTAGCGGAGATGAAAATGTTGAGGTTCTCTTTGGTAGTAACGAGGATGGATAGGATCAGGAATGAGCACATCAGAGGGACAGCATATGTAAGACGTTTTGGAGACAAAGTCAGAGAGGCTAGATTGAGATGGTTTGGACACGTACAAAGGAGGGATAGTGAGTATATTGGTAGGAGGACGCTGAGGTTGGAACTACCAGGCAGAAGACCTAGAGGAAGACCAAAGAGACGATTCATGGGTGTGGTGAAGCAGGACATGAAGGTAGCTGGTATAAGAGAAGAAGATGCAAAGGATAGGGTGAGATGGAGGCAGATGATTCGCTGTGGCGACCCCTGAAGGGAAAAGCCGAAAGGAAAAGAAGAAGAAGAAGAAGATAAAGATTGTTTTTGGTACAGGTGGCGTAGGGGTTACAATGACTTGCCTCACGAGATCCTTGGTTCGAGTCCCAGGCTTAGTGAGGGTATCTCTACATGGAGTTCGCATGTTTCTCTGTACCAAATTGCCCCAGGTGTTGGCTTTATACTGTAAGCTCGGTGTTGTCCATGATAGGCTCCAGCTTCCCTGCAACAATAATAGGATTAATTGCTTCAGCAGACGAGTGAATGGAAGTGAATATTGTATGTATATTGTCGTGGGTCAATTAATGCAGTGGTAAATTAATGTTTTTTTAACTTGGTGAACCTCAGAACACTGGTGTTATTTTTTTTTTTTCAAACTGATCTTGAGAGACTTCGAAATTTTCCATCTAGAAATGAGACAAAGAGCAAAGACAATGGATTTGTCATGCTCTGGAGGGGTTAAGTATGCTTGAATGGTTTGATCCATTTTGAACTTTGAGGGAAGCATTATTACAACATGTTGGAAAAATAGTATTAATCCGTCCAGTCCGGTCTGATTAGACTCGGTGCCAGTACAGTGATGCTGTTCCGAGTTCCGGCATCTCACTGTGGCGAGGACACATATGCCGCTTTCCTTGTTTATTAAGTGCATGTGAAAAAGTGATGTGGAACAAATATCATTTCTATGTTGCATTTAATGGACTATTCCCTTTACACACGCCCACATCTGTTAATCTTTTCCAGGTTGACTTGGTAGGATCTGAAAACGTCAACACCTCGATGGGGTTTTCTATGTTTTTTGTAGGGATTGGCTGTCTAACAGGTCCTCCACTTGCAGGTAGGTTTTTCCCGATCATCATCATACTTAAAGGTTTTGAAACAAATATATCTCATTCTGCCAAGACTGATCATGTGACTTCTCTTTTTTTTAACGATGTGTTTACTTGATGGGATGCACGTTGCTGTCGTTATTATTGTTTTCCATGAACCTGTGTCATTCGTATTTAAAACATTCGCCTAAAATATTGTGCAGGTATTTACATCTCAAATTAATGCCATTGATGTTCTCAGTACAGAATTATTTGAACCGAATCCAATCATTGGCTGTTTATTGGTGCAATAAAGTTTTTTTTTTTTTTAATTCTTGAGCATCCAATGACAGGACGCATTAGGCGCCAAACTGACTTCCCAAAGAACTGGGGCTTTAAATTAGGTTTTAGAAATGTTTAAATTAGAATTAATAAGAACCAGTTACATACACTCCAAAGGTGTGCAAATAAAAATTGGACCAAGAGCTCATTTTATCGATAAATTAGTATTTCTGAATTAAAATAAAAATTGAGATTCACTTTAAAACTAGCTAATAACCTCAGAGCCCAACCTCATTTCACTCACTCATGGGTCGGACCATTAGGGTTGTAGGGAGGCTGGGACCAATCTTAACCAACATTGAGCTTGCTGGAACACCACCGGGTGAACACACACACACACACACACACACACCCCTCGGAGCAATCTGGAACAGTGAAGCATGCAAACTCCATGCAGAATTTCCCTCACCAAGCCTGGAACACAAACCCAGGACCTTGCAAGGTAAAGCATTCTAACAAATGATAGAGGAGAAGTTACACCCTAAACAGCCCAACAGGTCATTACAGGGCCAAACAAATACACACACACCTAGGGGCAACTCAGAATTACCAATTAGCCTAATGTGCATACCGTTGGGCTTGGGCTGTGGGATGAAATCAGAGTACCCGGAGAAAACCCATGTGGAATCAAGGGGAGCACATGTAAGCACCACTGGGGTCTCAAACCTGAACCGTCCTGCTGTGAGTTGGGTGTGCGAACCACTATGCCAATGTGCTGCACAGTACCCCAGTATTTTTTTTTTTTTTTTTTTACACACACAATTTTTTTTTTACTTCAGTGTGGACTTTTCTACCGTCCCACAATGTTCTCAGAAAATGGTTAAATTTAAAAAATCTATTTGCTGTGTTGATACTGTATTCTTAAAATAAAACTTATCCAAATAATGTTGTTAAAAACAATACCAAAATTAGAATTGGTAAGGTGTGTGTGTGGGGTTATTTTCTTTCAACCATATTCATCACTTATGCATAAAACCTGGAAAAATTTACCCCATACACCCCTTATGTACACATATGGTACACACTAGTGATAGTGGCTATAGTGTACCTATGCGGGATGTGGTGGCCTAGTGGTAAGGGTGCTGAATCACTGATCCTATGGTTGGGGGTTCAAGCCCCATTCTCCACAAGGTTGTCACTGTCCCCCCCCCCCAGTGCAGCTAACTGGGTTATCAAAGGCCGGCCATGTTTCTCACTTGTCTATGGTGAGCGGTTCATGTAAAAGAACCATTGCTGATCTTCGTCAAGAGTAAGGTGTGTGTGTGTGTGTGTGGGGGGGGGGTTTCTTTCAACCAT
This sequence comes from Plotosus lineatus, assembly GCA_024760905.1. Classification (NCBI taxonomy): domain Eukaryota; kingdom Metazoa; phylum Chordata; class Actinopteri; order Siluriformes; family Plotosidae; genus Plotosus; species Plotosus lineatus. Next base: position 23,390,090 of record CM045749.1, on the reverse strand, counting down.
ATTTATAGACATATTCATGAGATGGTTTGGACATGTACAGAGGTAGATTGAGATGGTTTGGACATGTACAGAGGAGGGATAGTGAGTATATCGGCAGTAGGATGCTGAGGTTGGAACTACCAGGCAGAAGGCCTCGAGGAAGACCAAAGAAGAGATTTATGGATGTGGTGAAGGAAGACATGAAGGTCGTTGGAGTCAGAAAAGAAGATGCGGAGGACAGGGTGAGGTGGCGGCGGATGATTTGCTGTGGCGACCCCTGAAGGGAGCAGCCGAAAGTAAAAGAAGATTCATATATATCATGTGTGCATAAAACCTGGAAAAATTTACCCCTACACCCCTTATGTACACATATGGTACACACTAGCGATAGTGGCTGCAGTGTACCTATGCGGGAAGTGGTGGCCTAGTGGTAAGGGTGCTGAATCGCTGATCCTATGGTTGGATAACCTATTCTCCACAAGGTTGTCACTGTCCCCCCAGTGCAGCTAACTGGATTATCAAAGGACGGCCATGTTTCTCACTTGTCTATGGTGAGCGGTTCATGTAAAAGAACCATTGCTGATCTTCGTCAAGAGTAGCTGCAAGGCCGTCAGCATGTTTCTGCCCTGCAATGGCCTGGTGAGCTGTCCAGGGTGTCCTCTGCCCTTGCGCCTGTGTACCGGCCTCCCAGTGACCCTAATTTGGCAGTGTTTCTCAATTATTTTCTGTGGCGCCCCCCCTAGGAAGAAAAAATACCCCTCCACACACACAAACACACAAACACACTTCCCCCGAAGCCACTATAAACAGTATTATTTGTCTATAAAATTGTTATTTGTACACATTTCACATTGTATCTTTATTAATATTAAAAATAAAACAGAAAGAAATATAGTTCAACTTACAACAAAGAAAAACTTCATGAACTTTGTTTTTTAATCTGTAATAGAAAAGATATAAAGTGCACCAATGTCCCTGAAATGAAAAAAAAAATGCTTATTTAACCTCATTCAACTTACTTATGTCTTAATATCTCCATCTCTCTCTCCACCTTTCCGTTCGTTCCTGTGAGGAATTTTTCCGTGTTGTTTCTTGAGGGGTTGTTGACTGCACTTCAAATCGTTTGCTCGTGCGAAAAACTGCTACACCATAGCGCGACAATGAGAGCGCCACTGCCAACTAGTGGAATGGAGGTGCAATTACACTTACACAATTCCAGAAAAGCATGTTCCACAGGGTCATACAACGCCCCCCCCCCCCCGCCAGCCCGCCGGGCATCACCCCACTATTTGAGAAGCACCGGATTAAGCGGTTGCAGAAAATGAAGTGTACATACGCATAAATTTAATGAAATGTGCTGTGTATTTCAAAACAAATGAATTCTTCTTTCTTCTTCTTTTACTTTCGGCTTTTCCCTTCAGGTGTCACCACAGCAAACCATCTGCCTCCATCTCACCCTATCCTCTGCCTCTTCTACTCTTTATTTCAAAACAGATGAATAAACTCGTTATATTGTTAGTTGGTCGATGTTCTATGCAATACTGTCCGGATCACTTGAAACAACGGAAAAAACAACGGATAAAAATGCTAATCCTAGCCGCTACCCGGGAAACCAAAATCCCTAGCCGGGATTCAAATTTGGGTCGGTTAACTAAGAATTCAACGCACTGCTCGCTGCACCATATGTTTAAAAGCATTGTATAATGTGTATATAAAGCGGATATAACGAGTACATATGCATTTGCTAGCAAACCTTCACCTTTTCTTACGCATCCTGTCACACCCCCTACCTGGGCCATACATACTTTATGGATGGGCTCATATCACCCATTTGTTAATTGATTCTTTTTCTAGTTTATCCTAATTCGGATTGCAAGGAGGCTGGTGCCCATCTCAGCCAACTGTGGGCGAAGGCGGGGCACACCCAGAATGGTTTGCCAACCTATTGCACAGCCAGCACATATACAACCATCCATACTCACCACTCACTCTCACACCTTTGGGTGATTCAGAGCCATCAATCAGCCTACTGTGCATATTTTTGGAGTGTAGGCGGAAATCAGTGCACGCAAGCACGGGAGTCAAACCCGGGTTCTTCTTGAGGTGATGTCAAGATGCTAACTGCTACGCCACCCTGCCGACACCAGTTCTAATTTGTTAATTTGTAACTTGCTAATAAAAGGGATGATTGGAACCATCAGGGATCCCAGCGAGGTTTAGAAAAAATAGAGGAAACTGGTTCAGAAATAGAGGAAATGAACTATTTCAGCTGGGGGGGTCAAAAGGGGCCGCAGGGCCCTGAAGCTGAAAAAAATAGCGGAATTCCGCTAAATAGCGGCTATGTGAGATCCCTGGTAACCATTCAATGTACTTGGAATGGAATGCATCAGGCTGAGAAACAGAGCTGAGATGGGAAAATTGGAGTTGTATTGTCATGGTGTCTGTTTAAAACATGTCTGGTACGTGTCTTTACAGTCAAAGATAAAATTCTTAGCATTTGTGCAAACCTTTCGACAGGCGTCTGTTAAGGCGGGGTTTGTACAGACCCTATTTGAAATGGGGTAATCTTTTGGGTGGTGGTGGTGGTGGTGGTGGTGGGGGGGGTATATTAGGATCTCAATAGGAGAAGGCTGTATAGTCAGTGTGTGTATCAGCTGATCAGAAGGCTGGGCACCATTCCGAATAACATCACTTAAATCTTAATGAGTCGTTTGATTAAAAAAACAAAACAAAACAAAAAAACATCACCATAACTATCTGGTTAAATTTCTGCAGAAAATCCTGCAGTGTTTAATGAAAGACAGACAGGTGGCTTTCCGGCCCCCCTCTTGTTGAAATCTCTCGGTGAGATTGGCTGTAATTTAGGGCAGTGTGCAGCTTTACATGCTGGGCCTCTCAGTCAGTAAGTTTGGCAGCTTTCTCCTGCAGGCTATGTACTCCATGACCTTTGCCTTACAATCGCAATAAACCAAACCATATACACCCGAGCCTCAGCTCGGGCGCGCTGCCTCAGCTCGGCCAGTGTATCAGATATAATTACAATTACCATAATGAAAAGAAAATTTTAGAGGCAAACCCTTTTTTAAATTATTCTTTAATATTAATAATACAGTATTTTATACGAGTAAAGAAAGTGAATTCTGCCTTATAATAAGCAATTTATTTTTTAAAGAGTGCAAAAAAAAAATAAAAAAAAATCTAGCATTCTTTTTACTGAGCAGCGAATTAACCCTTGCTAAATATACTAGTAGGCTTACTGAAAGACGTCCTCCATGGAATAAGAACAGAAAATATGTGTGTTTACTTCTGTCCCACAGGCTTTCTGTATGATTACACCCGGACCTATGACTGCTCCTTCTACTTAGCTGGTGTTTGTTACCTGCTGTCGTCAGTCTCTCTATTCCTGGAGCCACTCGCAAAGCATTGGCAGGCGAGAAAAAAGCAGAAGGAGCTGCTCAATAAAGGGCTGGGGTGGGACAGTGGCTGCTTCTGTCCAGTAGCTCAGAGAAACAGGATGGCGTAGCTTCGCTGCATTAGCCGATCCATGGCGCCTAAAGTGGACATGACCTCACCTTTCTACCACAGCACAAGGGCACCAGATATTTGATGGATGAAGGTTTTGGGAATGGTCCATTCATAAAGTATGAAGACATCATCATCATCATCATTTTTTTTTAATTTTATTTCAGATAACAGATGATGTGGTCTCTAAATTCCAGTAAAATAAAATTACTTCAGATACTGTATTATATTCCCTCTCTTTTCGAACCACGATATACAATGATCAGTCATCGCACTGTGACACACGCTTATATTTTGTTGGCCTGCCTACAGTCTTGATTACCATCACACAGTTTCCTCAAACTTAATCAACATTACAGCATTTATTTCCATATGAAATTGAGGACAGTTCTTTTTTTCTTTTTTTTCGATACTGTAATAATTTCTTAAGGAGGGCAGTGGTGGCTTGGTGGTAACTGGCGCTGGATCACTGATCAGAAGGTTGGGGGTTCGAGTCCCACTCGCCACAAGGTTGTCCCTGCCCCCCCACCCCCACCCCCCCAGTGCAGCTAACTGGGTTATCAAAGGCGGGCCATGTCTTCCACTGTCTATGGTGAGAGGTTCATGTAAAAGAACCATTGCTGACTTTCGTAAAGAGGAGCTGCAAAGCGGTCAGCGTGTTTCTGTCCCTTGCTAAAAGGGTTGTGTCAGGAAGGCCATCCGACGTGAAAAACCTATGCCAAATCAAACGTGCGAATCATTCGCTGTGGTGACCCCTGAGAAAGGGAAAAAGCCGAAAGGAAATCTCAATCTCTCATTAAACTCTTAAGGGAAATTATTTTTGGCTGCCACACACGTTTTGGTGCCCAGAGAGCAGTTGGGATTGAGGTGCCTTGCTCAAGGGCACTTCAGCCATTTATGTTGGGGAAGGGAAGGTGCAGCCAGCCCCCCCCCCAACACCCACACCCATTTTTCCTGCTGGTTCAGGAATCGAACCAGTGACTTTTCAGTCCCAAAGCCCCTTCTCCATCCAACCACATGCTAAGATCAAAGCTACGTGGAGTTCAACAAAATATGGTGTGTATGATTTCTTACTATTATTATTTTTATTATTTCCCCGCAGTTCATACACACTGACCAGTCATACCATTAAAACTATGTGCCTAGTACTGCTCTGCTCATGCCAGCAAAAACAGCTCTAACCCACCAAGCCATGGACTCCACAAGACTCCACATCCTTTAACTGCTCCCAATAAAAAGGTGGTGCCTGCACGTCCCATAGATGAAGGATTTGGAGGAAGAGTTTCGTCGAACCATTCCTGAACAGCTTTTTATGAACAATTTTTAAAAATTATTTCATAAACTGGTAACATTTCCTGCAAACTCACAATGAAGTACAGGGATCCCTCACTTTCCACGGTTAATGGGAACCGAGACCAACACCCCACACCCTCCCGCGCAACCGTCAATTTCCGCGAAGTAGGAATGACCCCCCCCTGACAGACGTATATGTACATGCGTATATAATATCAATAAATACATATTCAATGCTATAAATGCTCATAATAACAATTAAACAGTCAAAACTAACGCACAAGATGTAAATGCAAATACACACACATACAGACACGCGTGCGCACACAGACGCGCCTCACATAAAAATGTAAGTACTTTTTGTTGGGGGGTTTTGTTTTTTTTTTTTTGCATAATTGGCCTTGTTTTGCGGCATTTCCCTTAATTTTCTCCCTATGTTTCCTTAATTTCCTTGTTTTTTGATAAACCCGGGATGCACTGAAGCTGCAGAAACTGAAGCACGATGTAGCGAGGGATCACTGTACTGTCTCTCTTAGCATCATTTATAGAAAAAGGCAATTGGTCCAAAAATGACCAAGAATAATACACAGCTCTATTCAAACTTCAACCATTTTGTGTAGTGTCATAACCACTCTCCCAGTCTTCCACATTGCTCTTTGGTGACCTAATCTCACTCCTGATGCCAAAGCTCCATCAGCTCAGCTTTGTTTAATGGCATCCAGGCAATCCTGAAGGCAAACTTGTTTTCATCTGGTCCCACAACGTTCCCGCACTCTTAGGATTGAGGTTTTCCATCAGGACACTGCCACACAGCCGCGTCAATCAAGGTGTGGAATTGAATTTTTGCACCAGGATTAGCACAAAGTCACCCAAGAGCAACATGAAAACCTGGCGGAGAGCAGGCCAAGATGTGTGAAGGTGGTGGTGACCATGTCCGGGTTATTCCTACTGATTTCTGAACTCATCCGAAGATCAAACAGTAGAATCACAATGTTTGCATTGCAATATGATCTGAAAACACCTTTTCCTGTTTCTTTTAACCAATTATCATTTTCATTAATTAAATGCTATACATGTCAATATTTTCATGTGGAATACGGGAAAAATGTATTCAGTAGTTTATCTATTAAAACATGTTCCTCAAAAACGTACCTGTAAATATTATAAAACCCAATAATAATAATAATAATAATAATAATAATAATAATAATAATATTGCTGTAGTGTTGGGGATATGAGACCACTAAGCCAATGTGTGCTACCCTTTACTTGCTGTAATAGCATGTACATTATTGACCAGAGTATATATCTTAATATATTAATATATAATGCGATTAATTTATATATTAACCAATATGTGACCCGTGAAATGTTTAATTTGTTTTAGAATACCAAATGCCGATTATTCTCTATGCAATTTGAGGTTTGAGGTCGAAGGGTTTTCTTTACTCACTTTTTTTTTTTTTTTTTTTTTGAAACAGCAATACAGATTGATTTATTTTAACGTTCTTCCATCAGCAAAAAATTCAGTCAACAAACTTCGTGCCCATACATGAGGTTTAACCATTGCGTAATATAGATTATCATTGAGTAAAAAAAAAAAAAAGTATGTTGGAAGGTTTATTTGGGTCACTAGATCTTGGATTCTTCTTTTTTTTTTTTTTTTTTTTTTCTCCCCCCCTCTCTCAGCTGGTGGTCCCAAATCACAGTTGTGCAAGTAACCACTGACTAAGATTAAAAGAATTTCCAAAACAAAACGCCTTTAAACCGCTTTAAACCTGATAAGAGTGAAAACACGTTCACGGCTCCATCTGAAAGATTTAAGGCCTCATGCTTAGAGATACTCCATTGTTAGATATTTTTGTTTTTGAAAACTAATTTGTATTGAAATAGCTGGAGCGTAACAGTTTCTCATTTTTTTATGTATTGCATAACTGTACTAACTATTAGGACGAGCCAAAGATACACGCCAGTCTGTTTCCCTTTATTTTACTCTCAGGCTGATGTAGAATCTCACATTATTCGTTCATTTTTTAAAATAAAAGCTTTTCTTAGGAATTATTTATTTAATGATTAATGTTTAGAGGCCACATGGTTTCCTTTGACAGAGTCACAGAGCCCTCTAGTGGTGCAGACGCTGTACTGCTACTACTACTGAAAGGCAGCAAGAACTAAAGTACAGTGCTGATCCTGTTACCTGCACTCCTGTATGGATGGTGGATGGGATGCAACACAAATATGTTCCTTGGATTATTTTATTTATATATTTTTTACCGAGATTAAAAAGTGATGGGTAATCTGCAGTGATAAACAACACGTATAGAAGCACAAATGTAATACCTTCCTGATAAAAATCTGGGTTGTGTTGTTGGTGTGTTTTTTTTTTTTTTTTTGGTTGAGTAAACTGTTTATTTTTTTAATTTTTTTTTCTATTTTGTTTGAGTATCTCCGAAGTTAGTGTGACCGTGAAGCCCTTTTTATTCAACAGTCCAACATTTTTTTCCTCACAAGGCCATGGAATTGAATATTTAATGGTAATAAGGCCATTATGAGCCAAACTGCAGTTTAAAAATTAAACACGTACAAAAGTTGTATGACAAACGTGCCAATTCAGTGCGGTTTTCTCACTCGCTGTGTGTGACATCGAGCCTGTCTTTTATACATGGATATCCTTTACTGTGGACATTTTTTGTTTGTTTGTTTTTTTTGAATGGATGACTTATGACAGATAAGTTTTCCATAAATGAAATTAAAGCAAATTGAAGGCATGTGTGTGTGAATTTCATATCAACTCTGTGCTGATAAGACTCCATGCACATATAGATATCATGTACTGGTGAGGTTGGATTTGTAAAATGAAACAAAGACCGATTGAAAATAAAAACTTTTATTGTAATTTTAGAGACAGATTTGCACTGACATTAAAAAACATGCTCACCTTCAGCTCCACAAATAACATAAAGGGTGGTTTATAATGAAATGTATTAATCCCACAAGGTTAATTCTGGATTTGCATTTAGCCCCTCCCAAGTGAGCACACGCGCGCACACACACACACACACACACACACACACACACACTTTCCTGCTTATTATTATTATTATTATTATTAATAATAATTCTACTAAAGCACACACACACACAGACACACACACACACACTTTCAAACCAGTGTCTTAAACCAGTTTCTCCAACTATTAGGCCACGGCTCCCCAAATAATAATAATAATAATAATAATAATAATTCTACTAAAGCACACACACACACACACACACACACACACACACACTCAAACCAGTGTCTTAAACCAGTTTCTCCAACTATTAGGCCACGGCTCCCCAAATAATATTAATAATAATATAATAATAATTCTACTAAAGCACACACACACACACACACACACTTTCAAACCAGTGTCTTAAACTAGTTTCTCCAACTATTAGGCCACGGCTCCCCAAATAATAATAAGTATAATAATAATAATTCTACTAAAGTGCGCACACACACACTTTTCCTGCTGGTGCGGGAATCAAACCAGTGACCTTTAGGTCTCAAACCAGTTTCTCTAAGTATTAGGCCATGGCTCCCCAAATAATAATAATAATAATAATAATTCTACGAAAGCCTGCACGCGCGCGCACACACACACACACACACACACACACACACACACACACACACACACACACAACTACTTACGATTTGGAAGCAGTAATTGGATCTCATGGTTCATTGCAGTCTCGGAGCTGAACTGGACCTACACTGAAGTTCACAATCCAGTACCACCGCTGGTACTATTTAAAAAAAAAAAAATGTAAAACTTACAATGTTAATGAAAATCACTGACTGTTTTATATAAAAGTCCAAGAGAGAACAGGATTACCCACAGTGCACTAACGAAGACAAACCGCTCATCATTTATTACAGTAGCTGTGGTCCCGCTTCTCACCGCAGTGGACAGCGGATCCAGTGCAGAACGTTACTGTGAAGATGACAAACAGGGAGACGTTATATTAACAACACAACATTCAATTGGAAAGGTTACAATTTCTAAATATCCGAGTGTTTACCTCGAGCAGAATGTCCACTCCAGGGAAGTCCAACCCTGTTCCTGGAGCTCTACCGTCCCGCAGGTTTGATCACCAAACAAAACCCGACACGCCTCCTTTAGCGGATCAAGAACTCCTGAAGGTGCTCAGACGCTCAGGTGTGCAAGGTCAGGGTTGGAGGAAAAGTCTTCAGGAAGATGTTTCCTCAGGAACAGGGTTGGAATCCCCAGGTTTAGACTTCCCAATGACGCCAACACCATTTTAAACTTGCGTGAAACAAAAATTAACATTGTCTCGCTTTCTAAAGTGATCTCAAAAACAAACAAAAAAAAAAAACCCCAAAAAACCCCAAAAAAACCCAACAAATACACTACAGATCACAACTGTATCATATTCAATACGAACTGTCAATCATTTCAATATATAAACATATAATCAACTCATGTCTATTACTTCATACTCTCGCACTCACCAAACCACTCAGTCCTGTTCAGGTTCTCAGGGTGGCTGATGCCTGTCTAAACCGACACCGGGTGAAGGGAAGTCGCAGCCTGAACTGCTCGCTGGACCACTGTAGGACCAACACACTCAACTGTTCACACTCGCAGCTAGGGGCAAGATGGAACAGCCAGTTAGTCTGATGTGCTTGTCTTTTTTAATGTGGGAGGAAACCCATAAAAACACAGGAAGAACCTTCAAACTCCACACGGAAATGCATGAGCCTGAGAATCGAACCCGGGACCTTCTCACTGGGAGGTAGTAATGCTAAACATAAACACCGTGCCAGCGCGCCTCCAAAATCCTTTATCTATACACGCAAATAGATTTCAACTACAAATAGGAAACAGTTCACGGACATACGTTGGCTCCATGTGTCCCTTTAGTGCACCTTACATACAACATCCTGAACATTTAAATCTTCTCCCTGTGTAATTCACATCCACAGGAATTAACTCAATCAGTGTACAGGCTCATGGAGACTGCATGATTAGGGTAAGAAACATTAAAAGAACGCCCCCCACCACCCCAAAAAAAAATAAATAAAAAAAATAAATAAAAAAAATAGAGTATAACTGATTTAATTAGTCATTTTCTGAGTGACTTTACCCAACAAGAGTCATGGGGAGGCTGAAGCCTATCTCAACCGACACTGGGTGAATGCATGGTAGCTCACCAATCCGTCAAAACCCAATACACACATTCACACTGGGTCAGTGTATAGACTGTCAGAGCAAACCCGAGAAGCTGGAAGGAACGCAGGCAAACGGAGCGAGCACGCAAAACTCCACAAGAAACACTCAAGCCGAGCCCGGAACTCAAACTCCGGCCCTTCTTGCTGTGAGGGATGATGAAACTTGTTGATATTGGTGGGAGTGGCCTCCTCCGATACCACCAACTGTCCCCCTCTATAGTAAAGAACGCCTGACTGAATGGTTCAGCGAAAATGTAGTACATACGTCATATGCTGTGGCCTTCACGGTCATTAAACACCAATCAAAAATGTAGCGGCGATTATAGACCGCCGAGTTCGTGATCTTTACCAGAATGATCAAAACACCAACACAGGAATACGTATTGGACGAATGATGCTCATCTCTCCAACCCTGGTCCTGAGACTTATACAATGATGATCGCCTTATAAAATAAGAACGTATATCAACATGTTATAGTACCCCCCTCCTCTCAGTCACACACACACACACACACACACACACACACACACACTATGAGGAGTGACCAAGGGAGAAATAAAACCATAACCTAGTTTTATGCATTCTTATTTTATAATCATTGCATGATCATCATTGTATAAATCTCAGGACCAGCGTCATTCAAATGCATTGTATATATCAATTCAATTAAATATTTACACAACAAACCATAATCTGTATCATCATCAGCAAACCGTCTGAATTAGCGCCGATGATACGACTGTATTCGACGTGCGACGCCATTTCTAAATATCCTACTTTTGTTCAGTATATAGATATCAATCCCCCCCCCACACACACTCATTTGCTGAACCTGGAGCCTGCCTTAGCCGACTCTGGGCGAAGGTAATGTGCACCATGAGCAGCTCACCAGACGTTCGCGGTGCCAACACACACCCACACACACCTCTAGGGGCAATATCGAACACACAAGTACCGATTCTGTGTACGTCTTTGAACTGCGAGAAGAAACCAGAATACCCAGACAGGAAACCCACGTGAGCACGAGGAGAACATGCATATTCCACACTGAACGTCCTCGCCGAGCCCAGATGTTCTAACCAAGACACCATCGTGATCCCCAGAAATAAGCGAGTCTTTCCCAATGTCCAAATTTTCCTCTCACTACCCAGCATGCAGGCTTTTAACACGTGCAGTGTAGTGGACGATATGATCGGAGTTCGACTTCACATTTTGACCCGACTATTATTTCTACACCTCTTTTTTAAACTCTAAAATAAACTAATTATTTTCAGGATTTGTTCCCACCTTGTCGTCAATAAATTCTATTTTTCTATGCAAAAGTTTTCCAATGGGTTGCTGCTGTTATTGATATTATTTCCCAGAAGTCAATTAAACCGACTACTCACAGGAAATCACTATCCAGAGAATTCCCGAAACCGACGTGGACCCTGGTTATAAAGTAAAAGGGACCATGAAAAGTGATGCATCGATAAAATCCCCATCTCTGAAAGACTTACCTCCTTTAAAAGCGTGTTATTCCTACGATCCCGCATAACAGTGAAGTATGAAAGATTTATAGAGCTGGCATAACGTGAACGATAGGGCAACTTCGACCTGTCTGGTAAAGAGGTGGGTTTTTGGTGGTATAATAGTTTAGACAGTACAGGGATACCTGACTTTCCGCGGTTAATTGGGACCAAGATCCCCCCACGACCGCCAAATTCCGCGAAGTAGGATCAACCCCCACCCCCCCCTGACTGACGTATACGTATATTTATATGTGTATATAATATCAATAAATACACATTCAACACTACAAATGCTTATAATAACAATTAAAGATTCAAAAATAATGCATCAAATATAAATACACACTCACATACAGACACGCACGCAGTCTGATGCACACCTCACAAAAATGTAAGTAGTTTTGTTGGGGAGTTTTGGGTTGTTTTTTTTTTTGTTTTTTTTTTTTTGCATAATTGGCCTTGTTTTGCGGCATTTTCCTTAACTTTCCTCCCTTATTTTTTTAATTTGATGACTATTTTTAATAAACGCAATGCACTGAAGTCGCATGAATTGAAGCGCGAAGTAGCGAGGGATCCCTGTATGAAGAATGATAAAATAATTTCCCAGTTTCTTGCCAGTGCCCACACTCACAAATTGTTAGCTGCAATCATTATTATAGAAACCACAAAACCTTGAAAAATGACGAAAGAGAAGATTACAAACAACACAGAGACGCTGTGATTGGTTAAGTACCGTTTGAAATTGTTCTATTTACTAAAAACAAATTTGGAACTGCAGGACTGCTGTACTATACACAGCTGCCCAGAGTTTAATACATATTAAGCGTACACGGTGAAGACGGCTCATCTAGAGGCTACTGCGTAGCTTCAGGTCCCTTTACCAACATCCTGCTTTAAAAGCTTTTGAGCTTCGACAATCACCGCATTGCTCTGGCTTATTTATTATATATAAAAAAAAAGGGTGCTGCACTTAGGTTTTCAAAAAGAAGTTCTGATGAGAAACTGGGACTTTAACAAAATAATAATAATAATAATCTGGCCTTATTATAATCCTGAGATTGGTCAGTAGGTTAGTATCAGGGCTAGATTGAAAATAATGTTGAAAAAAAAAATTGAGAATGAAGTCATACATTTATCATAAAATCATATTATGAGATAAATTCAAAATCTAATATAAAATCTAAAATCTAATCATATATATATATATATATATATATATATATATATATATATATATATACATACACACATTATACCAGTATATTATACATGTATATGCGTGTATGTATATATATATATATATATATATATATATATACACACATATTGTGTGTATATATATATATATACACACACACACACAATTAGACTGTATTGTGTGTGTGTGTGTGTGTATATTATATATATATATATATATATATATATATATATATATACACATACACACACAATACAGTATAATTGTATATATATATATATATATATATATATACATACATACACACACACACAATACAGTCTAATTGTGTGTGTGTATATATATATATATATATATATATATATATATATATATATATAAAAACACCAATAAATGTTTTAAGAGAATATATCCAACAGAACAGCTGGAGTGACAGACATCATCCATGTCCTGATACTTATGTTAACGTGGAGTATATATTTTTTATTCCTATTACTTTTTTTTTCATTTGTACAGCCTATATAAAAGTATAACTTCAAGATGTTCAATACTCATTTTCATGTCAGTGCCTCTGCTAATCTGCTTGGATTTCTCCTCTCAACGCCTAGAAGTGTACAATTTTTATCCCTGAACTAGAATCACGTTCTCATATTTTACTCTCGTAATACTCCAAAACTTATATGTTCTCAAAATTACACAACTTTATTCTCCAAACCTCTGACTTCACCCCCTCAATAAGGCTCCAATACTCAGTTGGAACACTTGATATTATTTTTTATGAATTACTAATTAGCATGTCAGCTTCTACACTCAATGAATAAATGTATATGTTTAAGCACATGTTAATTAAACTGCTAAACTTACTGGATACAAAAAAAAAAAAAATTTCTCCAGCCATATTAACAATAGCGCTACATGGAGTAATGTCTGAGGAACTGTCAAATCCTGCATGAGTGAGTTTACTCTGTCCTGCACGGATACTTACCTTCAGCTGACAGGCTTTGAGAAACTGGTATAAACCACACTAGCCCTACTCACCACCATCGGACAGGCACTCACTGCCGGAAGACCTGACGGAGAGGTGACGAAGGTGAACAACAGCTTACTAATGTAGACAGAAGGCCTTTCCGCCCCCTTTCTCTCTTTTTCTCTCTCTCTCTGTCTGTCTCTCCCCCTCTCTCTCTTTCACTCCAGCGGAGGCTTCTTGCAAGTACCTCTTCGGTGTTAACTCTTGGGTTGCTCTGGCAGTCTAGTTGGCAACACTTGAATTTCAGGCGAATTTAAGACAGGTGTGGATTTAATACTTCGGTCAGAAATGCAAGTGGAGGAAGACAAAACTATCAGACTTCCTTCAGGGCCTCGAAAGGCTTTTTACTTTCTATAATCGCTCATCATGGAAATCCTCTTCCTGTTCTGATCTCAATGGAGTGGGGATGGGGGGAGGGGGTGTCAAATCAAATCTGCAAATTTAAAAAAAAAAAAAAAAAAAAAAAAAGGATGGGGGGGTAACCAAATGCCTGCTCCACTGAAAGTATTCAAATTTGACCTTTAATTCGCAGGTGGTTGTGCAGCCAATGCAAAGCAGTCGGGTTACGGCAGACCTGACCTCTTCAAGCTGATGCAGGTAGGGAAGAATCACGGCGGAACCCCCAGAGGCAGCGCTGAAACAAAACGTGCATCTTATTCGAAGGTCTGTGCAAATCAACATCTCCCCCTCTGACTTTGGTCAGCAGCAGAGCACAGGCCTGCTACAGAGCACACCGTAGCAAAAGCCCCCTTCTTTCTGCTCTCGCTCGTTCCCTCTGGAATAAGGGGGGAAGGTTTAGGGCAGGAGTGTGCAAGGGCTGTTAATTAGTAATGCCGGGCAACTCCGGGGCACAAGGTTGGAAAACACCGATTGACAACATGGCAATAAAACACTCATCTCTTATTGTCGTCACCGATCCACATAAAGGGATTTTTTTTGTTTGTGTTTTTTTCTTTCTTTCTTTCTTTCTTTTCCTGAGCAGAAACAATCGGCAACAATTCCTTCGAAACACAACCGCAAAGCAGCGGGAGATGGTCTCTGATTCATTTCTCCCTCAAATGAAACAATTTATTGATAGCAAGACAAAATCATCTAAGTGCCAGTGCACTTTTTTGTGTGTATGTGGACAGCTATCTCTTAGCTGTGCGATTCCTTTTTTCCTCTCCTTCAAGAAACCAGGTAAACACACCACAAAGCAAGATGGTCATATTTCCGTTTAAATATGGGAAGTGTAAGCACAAAAACATTTACACAAGTGTGAAGCTGCTCTCTCAGCGAGAATACACAATCACTAAACGGAAAAGCTCTTGCCCCCTCTCGCATCCAAAGGGCTCCTTTATCAACTCGAATCATTTTGATTCCGGCCATGGAAGTCCTCAGATGCAACGGTCCTTTTTCATCCTGAGAGATGGCTACTGAAAGTACAGTATCTCCTATTTATCCATACAGATCACAAACCAATCTGTTTTTTTTTTTTTTTTTTTTTTAAATGCAATTTAGTGTGACTTTAAAATGAAAGAGGACATAATACAGACATAATTAACACATTTGTTAATGATCATAAAGACACTGCAAAAAAACAAACAAACAAAAAAAAAAAACTCAACATTGAAAGAATTGAAAAGTACAGTACTATAATTCTGATGGGGCGGGGCGGGGTGGGGTGGTCAAGTACGCTGTGTCTAGAACAGTCTACCCAAACGTCGCTAATTATAGAACTTTAAGACATACTTAAATTTAGGGCTGCACAATTAATCACACGTCAACAACAACAACAAAAAAATTCAACTCAATAATTTATGCCTGTTAGTTGAACAATTGGCGTACAATCGGGTGTAGAACAGCTGTAAGTGCTTTGCGTTTTATCCTTAAACCATAGTCATTATTAATGTTCTAAAAAAATACTAAACAGGCTATGGATGACCTCTAAATGTACAGCCCCGCTTCAAGTATGCCCCGACTATCAACGTGTATTAATATATGGGAATATAGTTCAGAATAACATTACATCACCAGAGGCATTATTATGTTTATCAGTCTGAAAGGAACACTTTTGCACTCACAATTTTAGTACCTGGATAATTTAACAATTCCTTTAATGTGGCATAGAGAACAAAACCGAGGCCAATGTTGACAAAACTGAAAAAGCCACATGCATCATCAAGGGGTTTTTTGTTTTTTTTTTGGGAGTTTTGCATGCCGTTCTACAGGCAAGAGTACTTAAAGAGAAAAAACAAAATAAAACAGAAAAAACAATAAAAGCACTGAAATCAATAGAAAGTAGTGACCAACTATACTGTATTAGCAATCCTGAACAGAAAGGTATTAGGAACAGGCCAAAAAAAATTAAATAAAATAAAAATAAGAGCAAAAGTGAAAACTTGAAAATGTCTCAGAACTAGATCTTCAGATTTCATAAAATACAAAAAGCACAAAATATCTAAATTATAAACTATCATCAGATGGTCTGTGCAAACGGTGGTTCTGAAACAGGTTAGAATTAAAAGAAGAGCAAAATAATCACTCACTCATTCATGTTACATGATGTGTTGGGTCATAATAAAAATCCTGGAAACAGTTTGTAACCTTCTTACCGAGTTACACACTCAACACACCTCAATACTAAAGTACAGTTGTGTTTACATTAATTTATAATCGGCAAAAAAAAAAAAAAAAAAAAAAAAAAATTTCTGAACTGTTAACTACCCCGTAACGGTTTCAAAAACAGGACAACAATCAACATGCAGTTTTATAGTGAGAAATACCTGGACTGCTTTAGGTGAACTAGAGATCTACACACCTAGGCCTATGTTACACTTTCTCATCATCAATAACTGATTGTTCCAAGCGTTAAACCACAATGAGTCAATAGCTTCTTTTTTAAATTAAAAAAAATATATAATAATATACCTACATGAAGTGACATTCTTGATATTAATATTCATATTGGGAACTGCTTACAATCTAAGGGCTAAACATACAAGAGTCTCAGCAGTACAGTGTAAATATCCACCTTTCAAATCGGGTCTGCTCTTATTTTACACTCTCTCTAACACAGTATCACAATCACTTGATTTGGAAACTTAAACTGGCAATGGGGAGCAAATTTTGATGCCAAGACGGGGATTTTGCAATTTTGCTTTATGAAAATTTACAATTTTGCTTTATGAAATTTTTTCCATGCATTGCATTTGGCAGAACAGAGGACACATATCCTTTTAATAACTGTTTAAACTATGGTTGCTGCACCAGGATTAACACAGCATGCAACGGAGACAATTTCTTTTATATAAACAATGCTTTTTTTTTTTTGCTTTTTTTTTTTAAAGTTCGAGTTCTGATTGTTAGGAGGCTCCACGGACAATGATCATTACAAGATAGTCCTCTTCTGTTTTGGCAAGAGCTTTTGCAGAGGAATCTAAGAACTGCTGAGAGAAATCGCAGGGAGGAAACGCATGCAGCACCCCTGCATTGTCCTTATCGCGCGTACCCCCCACAGGTAAACTGATTACCCCAGCCGCCTGCTTTTGCTTCAGATATGAGACCAGGTTGCGCAGAGGACGTTGAGTCGAAGCCGCTGGGTCTGTAAACGAGGAGGAAGATGCGTCCTCGGAGCTGGCGGGAACCGCGAGGAGTACGGCGTACCCGCCTGGGCCCGCCACTTTGATGCGACGTGACACCTCGTCGATCTTGGGCTGGTCGAGACGAAGGCGCTGAGTGATGCGAAGCTGTGTCACCTTCCCTCCCGTGCTGCCATCGGCCAGGAGGGTGTTGGCCACGCTCAGGTCTCCTTCCAGGACGTGCATGCTGGCGGGGAAATTGCTGTTCTTCAGGAGCAGCATTCCGTTCCAAGCCATGCTCAGCTTCCCACTACTGTCTTGCTTGGACGAGTGACTGCCCTTTGAGCTCCCTTCAGCACGCTCTCTCTTTGAAGGGCCTTTATTCACTTCATTTGCCTTTCGTTTTCTCTCAGACGGGCTTGCGGCAATGACGGTCTCAGACAGACTACTGTTGGTGGTCTTGAGACGTTTTTCTCCAGGAGCTCTGTCTAGGCTGCTGCGGCGCTCTCGTGCCGGTGACAGTCGCTCCACTCTCGTCGGTCGCTCGGAGTCACTGAAACGGCCGTCGCGACTGCTACCTCCTGGGCTGCCTTCGGTGGACGGGGCTCTCCGCCGTCGGACTGCCCACTCACTGCTGCTGTCAGGCGAACAGTCCAGATGCCTCCCATCCTCTAGTAGGCGCCGTTTTCTTGCAGCGTCTCTGCTCGGAAGCTCTCGCTCCAAGGACCACGGCTCTCTGGGCCGTCGATCTCGTTCCAGGTGCTCCAGAGGCTCGAAAGCAGGAGTTCTTACTCTTTCACGGATGGCAGGGGCTGGCCACTCTGCACCGGCGTAGAGTTCGCGTTCTCGAAAATGCAATGGTGGAGGAGTTCTTTCTCGGACCCTGATAGCCTCAGGGGTTGCACGATGAACAAATGTCTCGGCCACGACCTCGTAGTGGGGCAGAGGGAGCGGCTGCAGGAACTGCTGTTGGTAGCGGTGCTCGGTATCAGCGAAATCCACTCTGAGCCGACGGTCCGGGCCGCCAAGTGGAAAACCCCTCATGTGTGTGCAAGCTGCCTGAGCAGCGTCCAAGCTTTCATACTGAATGTAGGCCCATGTGTCCCCTTTTCTGTAATCTATAGTTCTAATAGTGCCAAAGCGATCGAACTCCCTCGCTAAAGCCGCGAGGGGAACCCAATGTCCGAGGCCCCCGACCCAGAGTCGGGTCGTCGGGGTCGCCTTTCCATAACCGATTTTAATGGCGTTACGACCGATCACTTTTCCCGACATGCTTATCTTTGCTCTGTGGGCCATGTCCAAGTTCTCAAACTTAAGAAAGCCATAGGTACTGTTTTGGCCCCGGGTGGGTCTCTTGATGTCCACTTCGGTGATGGCGCCGAAGCGGTCGAACGCCCTCCTCAGATCATTTTCTGTGACCGTGATATCCAAATTTCCAAGAAATAACGTTCGGTTTGCCCTTTGATCGTCCTCGGGTGAAATAAAATCCTCTTCGCGGAAGGCCGCCGCTCGTTCGGCGATGTAAGTCGGCCTCGCTCTGGCTTCAAAAAAGGCAAACTCTCTCTCCCTCTCCAGCTCTCTGGGTAAGGGAGGCGGTGGGGGTGGAGGAAGTCGACCCAGTGCTAACTGTTGGAGCCTGTAGTCCCTATAACCTAATCCAGTCGGAGACAGCGGCCTCTGGGCGTGCAAATGTCTGTGGCCAGCCACGGCAGAAAAGTGATCTTTCTCCACTGGTGATCGACTTCTCCTCCTGTTCATGTACACAGCCTCGATTTTTAAAGGCCGATCGTAGAGCACCAGGCGACCCCGGGCGTGTTTCGCCGCCCTGGCATCGTCGGGCCTCCTGAAGTTCACAAACGCGATTCTTTCGTCGTTCACGCGGCTGATTTTCACACTCACGTCGCCGAATTTCTTGAACTCGTGAAACAAGCCGTCCTCGATCTCCTCGTCGCTCAGCTGCGAGCCCAGTTCGCTTATTTTCAGCGTTTTGTACTCGCTCTCTGTGGTCGCGAGCTGGCCGCGCTGCTCTGAGCGCGAGTTGCTTCTCGCGGCCGCTTCGAGAGACAGACTCGAGTTGTGGTTCTTGCTGCTAACGCTAGCGACGGGGCTAGTGTAGCTGTGGCTGTTTCCCGTGCGACTCGAAGCATGAGCGTCAAAGTCCCGACTATCCCTTTTGTCTCCGAGTAAACTCCTTCTCGCCGAACCTCCCTCGCTTTTTGAAGAGCTGTTTCCATTGTTGCTTCCGCCAGAAATCGCCACAACCCCCATTTTCTTGCTGCTCGGGTGGCTTCCTCCCCTGTCTCGAACATCGTCAACGGCTCTCGACCGTTTTTTCACCGGCGACCTCTCTTTTCCTTTCATGGTGGATATCCTGCGTGTCTACCGCGTATAACGAACAAACAATAAAGACCACACTGAAGTAATTTAGACGACAAAACACTGCATTTAGCTCAATATCGTAGCTGTAAAACAACCACATACGCCATCTTGTACTGACTACAGCGCTCATCTCTCTAACAATTTGATTGGTTTGCAAAGCTGACAGAGTATGATGCTATTGGATGCCGTTTACGTCGATCAAGGAAGTCCGCGAACGCCTAGATGACTTCTCTGAAATGGTTCGTCTTCGTGGCATGCGGAAATAAAGTTTAAATATGAGAATGGTGTATTTTAATGTAGTTAAAATTCAATGGCATATATATGCGCACTGGCCATTAATACGATTAGTGATTATAATGTTTACATTTCTACAAAAATGGAACAAGATATTTCATATTATATCTGAAACCAGTGACCTTTGCGAGAACCAATTCAGCACGTTCATCTTATGCCCAATAGATGGCGCCACGTGTATTTTTAGTTTTCAGTCATACAGATAGATAAATATGTATAGAATAAAAAACATTATTATTATTATTATTATTATTATTATATACACTCTTTATACCATTAATGATGACATTATTATTATTATTATTATTATTATTATTATTATTATTATTATTATAGTTAAACATGATATGCATCAGGATTGTGAGGCTCATCATCAGCTCAGGGCCATCACTCTCTCCACACTCAGTCCAGACAGCGAATTGGACTTCTCCCAGGAAGCACTGCCTAGTCGAACCCACCAAGAACTTTCTGTAGAGTATGGAGACTCCCCAACACTGCAGCTTTCTGCATCGCCCAGACAGTCAGAAGAGCTGTGTTCCCGGTAGCAATCCTGGGCACTCTCTTGATCTGTGTCAGTAGATCAGGAGGTACTAAACCAAGGGCACCAAGGATAATGGGGAGGACTGTGTCATTTGGATACAAGCGAGACATTTCATAGGCGAGGTCTGCGTGTTTTGCATGTTTTTCCTGAATCTTGCCAATCACATTTCTGTCAAAAGAGACCGAAAATGTAATAATTTATTATTATTATTATTATTATTATTATTGTTGTTGTTGTTGTTGTTGTCATCATCATCATCATCATCATCATCATCATCATTATCATCATCTTCTTCTTCTTCTTCTTCTTCCTCTTCTGCTTAATCCGGGGTTGGTGTTGGGTCGCACGGGCAGCAGCCTAAGTAGTAAGGTCCAGACGTCCGCATCCTCCAGCTATTTCGGCAGAACACAGAGGGACCAGCCAAGCGACATAATCCCTCCAACATGTTCTAGGTCTACCCCAGGGTCTCTTTCCGGTTGGTCATTCCCTAAACAACACATCAGAGAGGCGTTCAGGAGGCATTCTAATCAAATGACCGGACCACCTCAGCTTGCTCCAGGACAGTTGAAACAACAATGCAGGAGCAGCGGTTCTACTATTACTACTACTACTACTACTAATAATAATAATAATTACCCAATTCATTCTGGGATCAATAAAGTATTCTGATTCTGAATAATCTTTCAATTCCATATTCTCTTCTCACACACTGGTAATAGGGCCGATTTTTTCAGGTTGTAATGTTATTCACCCACTGCAACCTCGGTCTTCTTCACCTGTCTTACCAGTGAGTATTCTTTCTAATTCGCATGTGGCCAAAAAGGCATTTTATCTTTTTATAACCATAAAGAATAAGAATAATTAATTCATTCATTTTATGAACCCTCAATCCTAATTAGAAGAGGCTGGAGCCCATCTCAGCAGACTCTGGGCGAAAGCAGAGTGCACCCTGCACAGCTCACCAGGCCTCTGCATAAGAATGCTATTATTATTATTATTATTATTATTATTATTATTATTAGTGGTAGTAGTAGTAGTAGTAGTAGTGGTGCATATATAATAATAATATAATAATAGATAATATTTTTTTTATTATTTATAGATAATAATAGATTTTTATTTATGGATTATTTTATTCCAGCCTTCTTTCTTGATGCAGATTTTTTTTGTCTTGAATTTGGTATTTATTTTATGTAAGCTTTTTTAATGTAAGCTGTGGTTTCAAAGAACTGTCAGGCAAAATTTTGATTTGAAACATTTAACTAAATATGTTTATTTCTGGGCGGCATGGTGTCATACTGATCAGGCTCACATCAAGAAGGTCCTTTGTTTGAGTCTGAGGATCTGCGAGGGCGTTTCTGTGAGCATGTTTTCCCCATGCTTGCATAGGGTTCCTCTGGGCACTCCGGTTGTTTTCCACACTCTAAAGTCTTGCGCATTGTGCTATTCGGCTGTTCCAAATTGTCCCTGTGAGTGTAAATGGAAGTGTGTGGGAACCATTTGTGTGTGAGTTCTGGGACGCTGATCATGGTGTACTCTGCCTTCACCCAGTGTCTGCTGAGACAAACGCCAGCCTTCTTCGACCTTAGTGGGATTAAGAATTTTGGAAAAAGATCAAGATGATGGGTGCGAATTTCTATAAAGAGACCAACTAGTATGCAAAAATAACTTTATGTTTGAGCACAATTTATTCCTTTTTCACAGTGTTATCATTACATTAATTGGAGCAAAGCTTGTGTAGCTGGATTAAATATATCTGTCTCAAATGTCCAGGCTGGAATTCTAAGCTGTGGGTGTGGAGGGTGTGTGTGTGTGTGTGTGTGTGTGTGTGTGTGTGTGTGTGTGTGTCCCCTCTATTGGAAACACATGTCCTTTCTCTCTCTAAAGCATGACATGTTATGCCAGACTGGCAGTTAATGTGGTCCGGCGCTGATATGATGTTGAACATATAGTGTATGGTAGCATTCAACATAAAATGGAAACACTGAAGCCATCTTCTTTTCTTATTTACTCAAAAACTAACAACAACAGCAACAACAACAACAACAATTATGAACAGCTTATAACTGTAGTATGTTTCATTTTTATGTTTCTTTCGAGACATGTCATAGTCATTCTTTATACTGAAATAGTGCCTGACAAGGCTTGCATGCAGTCATTGGATCCAGATGGATTTGTTCTGTGTACTACATACAGTTGGAGGCCATGCTGCGCTCCGGTGGATGGTTGGTATCTCCTACATGCATGAAACACGGCTAAGGTGTCATGGGTAAAATTTCATTACATTACCAGTCTGAAATCAGAATGGATTTCTGCATTACTTTTAGTGTTAGAATATGAATTAATTCAGCAGGATTGTAGGAATAATTTTTCATGCAAAATACAAGGTTGTGTATGAATGGGTTAATTGTACAGGACTTTGTGCCTTGTGTAAACAATGTCAAACATGCTGAATAGAAATACTGTTATTGTACAAGAAGTGACTTTATCATTGTTTTTTGGCTGATGGTATGGTAAGTGCATGTCTGTTGGTAGAAAGCATTTCTAATGGTAATGATAGGAAAGGTGCCCTGAAATGCATGGATGGGATTAAAACATTCAGGGCAATGACAGTTTACACTATTTGTGAATTAGTGAACTTGTTTACACTTGATTCTTGAAAGCCTCCTGAATTACAATTGACTCAGATAGCATCGATTTTATACTTGTGATTGGTGCATCACCATGGGCTCCATTGTACTTTTTTTTTTTTTTTAAATATTCAAGGATAAATTAATATCATTACGCATTTGCTAAGTGCTAACGTTTGACTAACTCTGTAATGTTCTGAGTCCGCATCCAGTTCACTCTATATTCTTATAGTTTTTTTGTATCTCACTGTAACCCAGAATCACAAATAAAGTTCAGTGTTGTATCAGCAGAGAGCTGGCTGGTTCCTATCTCAACGTCCTTGCGTCTTAAATAAATCAAGACATCACAAATTAACAGCAATATTCAAACTCAGTCAGTCATTTAAAGTTGCTCCAGTCTATAAAGTTGTTCCATTCTTTTCTTTTATTGTTTAGTAATTTATACTATTTATGTATCTATTTATTTATTTACTTATATAATATATATGTATGTGTGTATGTTTGTACTTGTATCTATTTTTGCACCCCCTACTGATAGTACCTCAAGAGCCTGTAACAGTGAATTTCTCCATTGTGAGATTAATAAAGCTGTATCTTATCTTATTTCCAAGCCAGCTTAACCCTAAATATCCGTCCAACACTGGGAAAAGGCGGCGTATACCCTGAATAACTCTACAAACCAGTTCAATGCTGACATACTCACCTCCATTCACACTCGCATCCACAAATGGAGCAATTTAGCCAAACAGGCTATATGTGCATATACAGGGATCCTTCACTTTCCATGGTTAATGGGGACCGAGACCCTCCCACGACCACCGATTTCCACAAAGTAGGATCGACCCCACATGTGTATATAATATCAATAAATACATATTCAATGCTATAAATGCTTATAATAACAATATACATTCAAAAATAATGCATGACATGTAAATAAAATATAAATACACACACACACACACACACTCAGATGCGCACCTCACATAAACATGTAAATAGTTTTGTTGGGGGGTTTTGGGTTGGGTTTTTTTTTTTTTTGGTTTTGTTTGTTTGGGTTTTTTTTTTATATATATATAATTGGTCGTGTTTTGCGGCATTTTCTGTAACTTTTTCCCCTATTTTTCCTTAATTTTTATTTTTCGATGAATATTTTTAAAAAACCCGCGATGCACTGAAGCCGCAGAAACTGAAGTACAAAGTAGTGAGGGGTCACTATATTTGGAGATGAGGAAACCCACACCAGTACGGAGAGAACATGCAAACTCCAAACAGAAATGCTGTACCTGAGCCCAGGTCACGAACACAGGACCTTCTTGCTGTGAGGCAGACATGCTAACTTAGTCTAAGCACAACGCTACTGCTCCGCCCTAAAACAATATGATAAACACAAAATTCTCATGAAGCATGTGGATTAATGGGACCGGGAGATTTTTGTAGTCACAAATGAACTTTAATGGCAGCAACTGAAACAAAAATCTTACTGACTGTCATACTACGAAAAAGTCAGTATACACTTGCAATATGTGATTAACTACTTTAAATAAAAATGTAATTTGTTTCTTTGGACATTTATGCTAATTTTATAGAATAAGAATTTAATTTCTTTAAAATTCAAAATTAAAGCAACCTTTTACTTTGCATAGTTTAAAAAGATTGACAGGAATCAATTACATGCACCAATATGGAAATGTATATACAGCATATACAGTTGACACATTTTTTTTTTGTTATTAATAATACATCAACTGCAAAATTAGTAAAAAGATTAAGACTGAAACTGTTCCTCTTGCCCAATGGGAGGTGGACCCTGTCCAAAACACTAATGTTTAGATTTCTGTGTGAATCCACTCATTATATGGCACGGTCTTTGTAAAACACCAGTCACGTTGGCCAAGAC
This sequence comes from Plotosus lineatus, assembly GCA_024760905.1. Classification (NCBI taxonomy): domain Eukaryota; kingdom Metazoa; phylum Chordata; class Actinopteri; order Siluriformes; family Plotosidae; genus Plotosus; species Plotosus lineatus. The sequence continues at coordinate 23,365,013 of CM045749.1, read as the reverse complement.
AAGAGGCTTCCAGGGTCTTTGGTTTTCATGCGCAGTGCCACCAGGCCTGAAGGCTTGTAGTCAGACTCAGGGCTGGGCTCAAAGGAATGAGGGCCCAGGCCTCCCTGAAAGCTGTGCAGGGAGTACAGGCCATTAATGCCTGGATGGTGAGCATGGGGATGATGTGGAGGGTGATTCGGTGTCGTAGACATTCCCATAAGCCCATGAGCATGGGGGTGTGCATGGGGATGAGCGTAAGGAGCCATGCAGGAAGAAGCCATGCTGTCTGTACCCAGGACGCATCCTCCGCCGGCCCCTCCTGCAGCTCCTCCTCCAGCCCACAGGTTACCCTGCATCTACAAGATCAGTGGGATATTAAATGTTAAAATTATACATGTAAAAGTATTAAGCTCTGTTAGAATGGTGGCGAGGAACGGTTGGAGATAATTCAAATGTACCCTCCAGCTAATGAGTGCATGAAGTAATTAAAAACATATGTACAAATGTATCGACCAAAAAAATTGCCCATGAATATTTTGTCGCACAATTTCAATCATCATTCTAAATCATGTTTATCATCATCATCATCATCATCATTATTATTGGAACCAGATGCCCGGGCCACCTCAACCGGCTCCTCTCAACACGGAGGAGCGGCAGTTCTACTCTGAGCTACTCCCAGATGGCTGAGCTTCTCACACTATCTCTAAGGGAGAGCCCCACCACCCGAACGAAGGAAGCTTATTTCAGCCGCTTATATCTGCAATCTTGTTCTTTTGGTCACTCCCTGTGTTTGCGTGGGTTTCTTCACACAGGCCATGTACATTAGACTAATTGACTGGTCCAAGTTGCCCCTAGATGTGAATGTGAGTATAAATGACTGTGTGTTGCCCTGTGATGGTGTGTCGAACTGTTCAGGGTCACACCACCCTCACCTAGTGTTGTTGGCTGATATCGGCTCCATGCTCCCTGAAACCTTAACCTGCGGTTTGGCAAATGAGCTATGAGTAGTTCATTCATTCATTCATTCATTCATTCATTTTCTGAACCACTTAATCCTAATTAGTGTTGCAGGGAGGCTGGCGCCTATCTCAGCTGACTCTGGGTGAGGGCAGGGTACACCTTGGACAGCTCACTAACCCATCTCAGGGGCACCATGAGTAGTATTAAGATTAACATGGTAATCATATGATCAGCAGCATGAACATCAGGATTGCCTTCTGTGGTATGTTTATGATAAGCATGTACCTGGTAGGTATTGGATCGAGGGAGCAGGGAGATATCATATGCAGCTGCAAAGTGATTTCGCACTTCCTGCATTTTGCCATAGCGCTCCCGCTTCCTCCATTTAGCTCTTCTATTTTGGAACCACACCTGTCAAATAATCCCAAAAGAGTCAGTAGAATTATTTTTATATTACAAAGACCTCAATCCTAAACTTGCTGATTTCATTACATGAACACCTGTATAGTTCTGAGAAGGTAACGGCGGAGATGGTTCTGATCCTTTATAAGAAATCAAGCTGCATAACTTTACTTTTATTTCAAATGACATCAAGTGTAGACAGATCATGTACCTAAAACTCAGAAAGTACCTGCACTCGTGCCTCAGTGAGCTCAGTCCTCAGAGCCAGCTGCTCCCGTGCGTACACATCTGGGTAGTGTGTCTTCTGAAAGACCTTCTCCAGTTCCTCCAGCTGAAAGGTACTAAATGTTGTGCGGTTTCTTCGTTTCTTGTTCTTGCCGGACAGGTTGATTGAGTCAGCAATGGAGTCTCCTTCAGTTAGTCCATCTGAAGACTCTTTCAATTTGCTACAGCATTCAGAGTCCATCACAGGATATGTCAAAGGCTTGGGCAAGGCCTTCTCCACCACTGAGGACAGAAGAGACAAGAAAGGTTCTCTACAAACCTTTTAATCAGGGGTTGAAAAACTTGCCCAACCTGGAGACACACACTGAGATAGATGCATGTACCGAGGAAACTGGGTTCAGATGAAGATGATGCATCGAGGCATTAACCGTAGAGATGAAACGCATTAACTTATTATCAATGCTGGAACCTGTATATTTCATTTAATGTCATTTTCAGAACTGCTTTATCCTTTATTAGCATTGTGGGGAGGCTGGTGGCTATCACAGCCAACTTTTGGTGAAGTCGGGATACACCCTAAACAGCTTATCGGTCCATCACAGGACCAACACAGACACATAACCACTCACACCCCAGGACAATCTGGAACAGCCAAAGAAAACAGAGCACCAAGGGAAATCTGACACGGACACAGGGAGAACATGCTCATACCACACTGAAACACTCTTTTCACGCACAGGATTTGAACCCAGGACCTTCCTGCTATGAGACTGAAGTGCTAATCATTATGCCACCATGCCATTCCACAGAAATTATACAACTTGTTCTACTCCATAACCACTAAGACAAATTTTAGAAATTGAGGCAATAGCTACAAATTCTTTTTAGTACTATTTATTGCATAGGTTTCCTCCAAGTGCTCTGAATATTAGTGTAGTACTGTACAGTATTGTATTATTTTGTATAGTATAGTATTGTGTAGCGTAGTATAGCATGGCATGAAATTGTAAAGTAAAGCGAAGTATAAAATTGTTTTGTATAATAAAGCAAAGTATAGTAAAACATAGTATTGTACAGTACAGTATACAGTCGTATAAGTATAGTATAGTATGACATAGTATTGTATAGTATAGTGTAGTGCGGTAAAGTATAGTAAAGTACGGTTTGATGTAGTATATTATAGTATAGTTTAGTATGGTATGGTATGGTATTGTATGGTATGGTGTTATGTATGCTGTTATATAGTATGGTACAATTTCATATACAGTAGTATAGTATTGTGTTGTGTAGTACAGCATGACATAACACAATATAAAATAGAATAAAATAGAACAGAACAGAATTGTGGAACATTACATTTTTTTCTATTTAAATAGCACAGTATTTTATAGTACATTAGTATACCATATTGTATTGTGTTGTATTGTATGATATCAGGCTTAAGTTTAGATCTGGAACTTTTTGTGGGAACACTGGGTGCAAGGTGGAAATAAACCCTGGAATGGACGCCAGGCATGTACACGGTCATATAATAATTTACACAAATCTGAGTAACCAATCCATTGAGGTGCATGTTTTTGGTACGCTATGCTGTAGTATGTGGTATGTGGTATGGTACGCTATGATATAGCTGTAGAATCGTGTGTCAGCTTATGGTATGGTATCGTATGGTATGGTATGGTATGATATGCTATACAGTACTATGATATGCTATGGTATGCGATGATATGCTATGCTATTGTATGGTAGGCTATGCTATAGTATGCTATGGTATGCTATGATTTGCTCTGCTATTGTATGGTATGCTACAGCATGGTATGCTACACTATGGTATGGTATGTTATGGTATGGCATGAGACACTATGGAACGGGATGCTATAGTATGGGATGGTATAGGATGCTATGGCATGGTATGCTATGCTATGCTATGCTATGCTATGACATGCTATGGTATGGCATGGTATGCTATGCTATAATATGCTGTGGTATAGTACTTTGTACTATGGTATGGTATGCTACACTATGGTATGGCATGCTATACTATGGTATGGTATGGTATGCTATATTATGCTATGGCATGGTATACTGTGGTATGGTATGGCATGCTATGCTATGGTATGGTATGCTATGGTATGCTATGCTATTGCATGGCATGCTATGTTATGGTATGCTATGCTATGTTATAGGATGCTATGGTAGGGTTTGCTTTGGTATCGGATGGTATGGTATGCTATGGTATGGGATGGGATGCTATGGTATCGTATGGTATATAATGCCGTGGTATAGGATAGCATGGGACATTATAGTATGGGTACATTAGTATGGTATACCAGTCTATTAAATACATTTTTTTTAATGTTTCGTTTAATTATTTTTGAGAGTTTTTATTTGTTTGAGAAAATATTTAAACATATATTTTAGTAAATGTACGGAAGGTTTTATTTGAATAAGTGATATCTTGATTGAGACATAAGACCCAAAGTGACTTCATTCAGGAGATGTTATCAAGCAAGCAGTGCTATGAATTCTCTTCTGGCACTGACATTCACCAGAGAACTGAAAATAAATTATTTTCAGAGATAAACAAACATATCTGGTTTTGTATTTGGTTTATATAAACACATAACTGAAGGATTTGCATAACCATAAACATAACATAATGTTTACTATAAGATGAGGAGAAATATCGCGGGTTTGTTTTCGATACAGATAGCTCGTATTTTGTGAAGGAAACTGTTCCCTGCAGTGAAGGGGATTAGCATTCTGTATGGACAGATAGATGGACTAGATGGGTGAACGTCTGAAAAGCCACGTTCATGTGGGGACAATACATATTTCTGTGCTTTTCAAAAAAAAAAAAAAAAAAAAAACAGAGCCGTTTCCAAGCCAATTTTAACTGCTGTTTGGAGAACATCTGTAAACTTTCATAGATCTTCTTATAACCCACCAACATTATATGATACTTGGAACTGATCGTGATAAGAATTAATGTTTGCTATGTTAGCACACCCTCAAATTTCCACACTTCACTGATGTATGTTGCGCTTCGACTGTTAAATAAAAACACAGTTTTGATTTGGTATACGTATTAAGCTTATATATTTTTTCTCTTATTTCCTTTAAATTCACAGTTAACCAGCTCATTCGTATACTGTATGACATGTGATAACTGAAAAAGTTTAGCATTGCTTGTACTATGTCTCAAAGAGCCGAATGATTGTATGTTTGCTTTGACATGAAGGAGACTCGGGCATGAATCTCACCAAAAGATGTCTGTCTTCCTTTCGGCTTTTTCCCTTTTACTCAGGAGTCGCCACAGCGAATCATCTGATTCGCATGTTTGATTTGGCAGAGGTTTTTACGTCGGATGCCCTTCCTGTCACAACCCTTTTTAGCAAGGGACAGAAACACGCTGACGACTTTGCAGCTACTCTTTACGAAAGTCAGCAATGGTTCTTTTACATGAACCTCACACCATAGACAGTGAGAGACATGATAACCCAGTTAGCTGCACTGGGGGGGGGCAGTGACAACCTTGTGGAGAGTGGGACTCGAACCCCCAACCTTTGGATCAATGATCCAGCGCACTATACCACTAGACCACCACTGCCCCTGGTGAGTGAATCTCACCAAAAGATAAAATACGTAAACACAACTACCTACACATCAGGAAGTCAGATTATGCTTTTTGTTTGTTTTGGTTGTATCTTTAGCCAGAATATACAGTATACGGTGTCATACTTTATTACACTTCATAGTTTTCTACATACATTTGCAGGAAATGTTGAATACCACAACAGATAAAGCAATAACACGAATACAGTACAAGCTATAATACATAACTAATACATGAGGCCTTCGGTTTACTGAAAGAGCAATGATTCAGTCATGAGGGATAAATATAAGTCTTCTTTTCCTTTTTCTCAGGGGACGCCACAGTGAATCATCTGCCTCCATCTTCATGGAGGTCATATTAATGTATGACCTCCATGCATGTTTGATTTGGCATAGATTTTTTTTTTTTTTTTTTTTTTTAACGTCGGATGCCCTTCCTGATACAACCCTTTCGCAAGGGGCAAAAACAAACTGACAGCTTCGCAGGTTCTTTTACATGTTTCTTTTGCAATAGACAGTGAGAGACGTGGCCGGCCTTTGATAACCCAGTTAGCTGCACTGGGGGTGGGGGGGGAGAGACAGCAGTGACAAACTTGTGGAGAGTGGGACTCAAACCCGCAACCCTAGGATCGGCGATCCAGCATTTTTTTGCCACCAGGCCACCACTGCCACGAATAAAAGTATACATTACTTAATAATGCTATCTGAATTTAATGCGGATTAGCCTTTAAACTCATAATAATAACAAAATAAACAAATATACAAGCTAACTGAAGTTATTTATTTATTTATTTTTTGTCTGAGGTCATTTATTTAATCCTGGGCTGGGGTGTTGCTCTTTCAGAGCAGAGATTATGTAAAGAAAACTGGTTGCATGTTATAAAGTTATAAAATTTTGAACAGTGAGAGGGGAAAAATGCTTCATGGGAAAAAACAACAAGTAAAATATTCCAGCTACTCGACATTCTAAGAGGCCAAGAGCCCATAATTAGCTTTTAAATATCCTTAAATGAACCCTAATTGTCTGCCACCTCTATTCATAAATTGTTAATAGCATTAGCATAGTATTTGTAAAGTTCTTGATCTTTATATACATGAGAGAAGAACAGAATGCAGGGACGTTGTGGACTTTAGTTCTGTGTATCACAGTGATGGGAGCGGCCTGCTTCATACACAATCAGTGCTGGGTAAACCCCATCACTTTCACATGGCTCTCCCAGCCGTCCAGGTAGCTTTAGATGTACAGTATAATAAAAAGAACTTCACTAATAAACATTAGCTGCTTAAATATCTTAATTTTGTAACAGAAAATATGGATCTTTTTCAATAAATAAAGCAAGCTGAATTTGTGTTCTTTTGTAGATTTTCACCAAATACTGTATCTCATTCATTTCTGCTGAGATCTTGTACTGTATATACAAATTTTGCATTCTGATGTAATATTATCCTACATCTGCTGGAATTAAATATGCAAATGTTGTCAGTTGATTGATTGATTGGTTGATTTTATTTGATTTCAACAGTTACCTACTGTCTGAATGATTACAAAAAAAAATAATAATAATAAAAATAAATGAGGGACAGTTAGGAAGTAAAGAATTCAAAAGTTCAGCAACATGAAGGGCTGCTTTCCTTCCTGTTGTGAGGATTTCTGAGCCTCAGACACAGTTCGTATTGGGTGGAAAAACAGAGATGTTCATCCTGAGCCTATTATATCACAACATTGCTGCAGTCCAACAGCTAACATGACTCCACATCATTAATTAAGCACATTATACACTCCATCGTCACCAACAGTCTGTTGAAAGAGTGAGTAGGGAATATTACAACATTTGAAGATCATTTTAAACATTTATTGGATTAAAGTATGTCCAAACAGAGGACATAGTAGTTTGTTTTTAAAGTATAAACTGAAACTGGATATTCGAGTTAAACGAATTCTCTTTGATGGATTCCTAGAGATTGTAATATGAAACGACCGGAAGTCGCTGTTTATGTTCAGAACATGTCCGGGGTGACACAGAGTCAGAGCTGAACAGGAAGGACAGACCTGTCCACAGTCCTGTACAACCGATTTAGCAAATACAGTGCACAGAAAAACAGTCAAGATCAATATTATTCTGGAATTATTGCAAAACCTTTTCATGTAATTTTAAGACTTGATAACCATATTTAATCTGTCAATTAAATAGATAATAATAATAATAATAATAATAATAATAATAATAATAATAATAATAATAATAATGTCACCGTTAGGAGTCACAAGTGCTTTGGTCCTGATCACATTGATTAAACTGACTGTGAAGTGCTGTGAAGATCATTTGAATAAAAAGACTATTTGCCAATAAATTATTATTATTATTATTATTATTATTATTATTATTATTATTATTATTGTTATTATTATTATTATTATTATTATTATTGTCGTTAACGACGACAACAACGATGATGATGATGATGATGATGATGAAGAGGAGGAATAATATCATAATCAAATAATTTGATCTAAAACAAACCTTATAAATAAATGTTATAATCAGTTCAAATGTCTCTTGTAGTATAAATAACCTATTCCTTGATGCATGGACAAAAAGACCAATCTTACACTGCACAATTATTATTATTATTATTACACGGCACAGTTTGTTTTATTGTGAATTAAATGTTTAAACTCGGAATTAATGTTAGAAAAATAAACATATTCATAAAAGAAATTACTAAGCAAAAATTAATCCTTTTATTTTTTGATGGAATTAATTATAAGATGAATATATAGATTTATAAGGTTAAAAAGTGAGTTGTAAATTCACTTGGAATTGGAAATGACTTTAAAAAATAAATAAATGAATGAAAATGTCCAGAAAATCTTGAGAAGTAAATAAAATATCAATAAAACTTTGTAATAAAATAGAAACTACTAAGATTTGGGGTTTACGCCAGATATATTTCCTCATATATTTTAAAGAATATTTAATCTATTTTATCAACTTTATGATGAACAATAAATCTAATCAGTACTTTCGGCATGTTGCTTTAAAAAAAAATTATATTAATATTTTAGAAAATATTGACAATATATATAAGGACACATTTCGTTTAATTTGGAGGTCTACAGAGTAGCTATAAAAAATGATGTGTTTAACAGCAGAAATATAAACTCGGGCAGATTTTACCCAAATATTGAGGTGCTAAAGAAGAAGAAAAAGAAAGAAAAAGCTGATTGTGATGATTATTGTAACTATGATGATGATGATGATGATTATTATTATTATTATTCATCAGTTCATCTTCTGTAACCGCCTCATCCTAATTAGGATCACGGGGAGGCTGGTGCCCATCCCAGCCAACTCAGGGGCGAGGGCAGAGTACACCCAAGACAGCTCGCCAGGCCATCACAGGGCAGAAACCGCCGACGGCTTTTCCAGTTCCTCTTGTTGAAAGTCAGCAATGGTTCTTTTACATGAACCTCACACCATAGACAGTGAGAGACATGGCCGGCCTTTGATAACCCAGTTAGCTGCACTGGGGGGCGGGGGGGGGGGGGGGGCAGTGACAACCTTGCGGAGAATGGGACTCGAACCCCCAACCTTTGGATCAGGGATCCAGCGCCTTATACCACGAGTCCATCACTGCCCCTGTTGTTATTATTATTATTATTATTATTATTATTATTATTATTATTATTATTATTATTATTTTAATGTGATGTTTATAACGGTTTCTTTCTTTAGTTTTTTTTAGCAGTTGACATTTCAACAAATCAAGGCGTTGATTTCTCGCTTTTTTTTTTTTTTCCACTCACCAGTCGCCCTGCTGTCATAGAACGAGCTCTTTTCGGTGATGGATGTTGGTTTTTGGTCCGTCGCTGGGCTTTCGAGGTATTTGCCATGTTTTCTCGGTGACGAGCCGCTGAGGCTGTGCGTAAAGTCCGCGCGCGCGCCGTTCCCAGCGTAACGCGCTGTAAAGAAGTCCGCGCGCCCGGCGTGCCTCTGCGCCACGTGAGCGTGCGGCGATTTCTGCAGCTCGTCGCACTGAAAGAAAGTGCTGGAACTATGCTCCAGACCCGGGGATTGCTCCGGCGTCGGTCTGTTCGGAGGAGAAGCGAAAGACAAACAGCTGTCGGTCTCCATTCGGGCGCTCGGAGCGCGCGCGCGCTGCCTGCTATGAACGGCGGTCAAGTCTGTGCGCACTCGAGACGCGGGGGAAGTTCTCGCCCTTGTAGCGTCTCCATTTTCAAGTGGGTGGGATTTCAGGGCTCTCAAACAAAGAGCCGTGAAACGAGAAGTGAGGGAGACAGAACCCAGTGGTCTGATCCAATCTAGCAAGAATTCAATCACGTGGGGTTTCTGTCTGTCCAATTAACTATTTGTCGACGACGTTCAAAAACAGTTTGAGCAATAAAATGATAGAAGGGCCGCACGAGCCTGGAAACGCGTTTCTGACAAGGAAATCACACCCATGTAGTTCTTTAATGGGCACATGATGCAGAACCGAGACGGTTCCTTCCTCGGAATCGGAACCGGTTTAACGATCAGGCAACGCTCGAGGACTCGAGTACTGTTCAGACGAACTTCAAAACTCCACGAGCAGCAAAACAGACGGAACCACGCGCGGTGCAAAACACACCCAACCTCATGCACCGCTGGACACAATTTGTAAATATTAATGGTGATTTTTTTGGAAACCTCGCAAGAATGAAGTTCGTATTTAACGCATATCAATCTGCTGTGTTTTATAGTCGACATGGATTTTATAAAAATGTTCATATTATGTTCCAGGAAAAAAACAACAACCCAGAAACATATTTTTGTTTGTTTGTCTGTCTGTTTTTTTCCTCAGACTGTAGGCCAATGCGTTACCTAGATGATAATGGGGCGGCATAATAAACCGAATGTTACCATAGCAACAACAACAACAACAACAACTGATACTGATACTGGTACTACTGATAGGATTACAATATTAGTAACGTAGATCATCTTTTCTGTTTTCTTCTTCTACTTCTTCTTCTCAAACTAGTACTACCACTACTACTAAAATTATTATTATTATTATTATTATTATTATATTACTACAACTACTAATAACAATAACAATAATACTTATTATTGCAATAATAAAAGTATACTATTATTATTATTATTATTATTATTATTATTATTATTTCTAATGCTACAACGATTACTACTAGTACTATGAGTAATAATAATAAAAGTATTATTATTTATATTATTACTATTACTGATAGTACTATTACTACTACTCGTAGTGGGTGTTTATGATTGTTTGCCTTTTTCTTTTCTTTTTTTTCTTTTCTTTTCTTTTCTTTTTTTTTTTGCTGTTCATTATAGATTTCTTGTATATTTTTTCTCTTTGTCTAAGATGTCCCAATACTCAATACTCAAATAATCAATATAATGCGCCATGCATGCAGTAAGTCTCGCGCACGGTCAAACATAACTGTTAGATTTGTCAAAACAAATAAAAGCTCTTGAATGTAAAACCAAAAAGTCAGAGTTTTTTTTTTGTTTTTTTTTTTACTTTTGTGAACGGAAGATGTTGACTTTCCGACTGACATCATAATTTGGTTTCTAA